>CAJNDS010002250.1:419689-552131 GCA_905221605.1 Symbiodinium natans
CTAAAAAGCTACGAATTCCATCTCAACTTTGTTCTACAAAGGAGGTAAAGCAAAAGAACAATGCAACTGCTTTGGTCTACACCTCGGGACTTCAGGTCACTTCCGAACAGCAAAACAGCGAAGCTTCAGAGTCACTCTGCACTCCTACTCATCGCCGACACAGACTGCGATGGCAATGAGGTTTGCCCAGCAAGGTCCTGAACTGAGCCTTTCTGAGTCGCATGAGCGTAGGGTAGTTTTTCACTCGACAAGCACGTTTGGGACCTGTTAGCGCTTCTTTGACTGCAGGGGATGTAGAGCGCATCTGCGCCAGCTTTCAGTTAGAGCCGAGAGACGTTTGGTTAGTGGATTCTGAACACCTCAGCGGATTCAGAGTGGTCAACAAGCACGAGAGAGAGGTCACTCTGTACAACGCTTCAGGGGGAAAGATCCCGGTATCGAACGTCGTCGACTTAGAGGTCGTCTTCGGTGAGTGTAGCCTTCTTTTGACGGAGGTTCTCGTTGCGGGCCTGTAGCAATGAGGCAATGGAAGACGGATGCTACGATGAGAAGACAAGGGTCCCGACTGCCATCCTGGTTAAGGAATCGGCCGGACAAAGGCAAGGGCAAAAGCAAGAACAAGCAGAAGGATCAGCCCCGTGAACGTTCCCCGCTTCGACAGGCCAGACACCCGGAGCAGCCTTGGGATAGGGAAGAGGAGAGAGCTTCGGAATCTCCGGTGGGTCCGGTACGCCTACGGGAGAATGAAGAGCAAGAGGCAAGCCAGCCTCGTACAGTCACGCTGGCGGAAGGGCCAGGTGCCCACAATATGGCTCGCAGGAAGCTGAGGGAAAGGAGAAAAAGGAAGCCAGGGGGCAAGACAAGCCTGTGCACCTTTTGGTGCATAAACTGCAGAACCAGCAAAGGCCAAGGACAGCGCTCCATTGGCTTGGGGAGGTCCAATTGGTCCGCAACCCAACGACAGGGCAAAGCTTACAGCCTAGGGTGCTTCCCTTTATAGGTGCGGGGCGCACTCGACGAGGATATGCTCTGGATCGGCTATGGGTCATGAAACTAGCGATGGAACCCCAGAGCTTTGGCAACGAAGCAGGGTATGGGGAACAATTCCCCACCCTGGTCACCAGGACCCTGTGGGCAGGATGGATTGGAGTCCTTTTCGACGAAGCGGTGGAGGGTTACTGCCACCACTACTTCTATGGAAGTATCATCCGCAGGGCAGAGCTGTTCAACACATGGTGGCAGGAACATCGCCATGAAGCCGGGGTCCTCAGACAGTCCCTGTTTTACCTGGTGGCTATAACGTCATGGCTGACCATGCAAGGAGTTGCTCTATCGGATATCACGGTGAGCAACGTTGGGCGCGACCCAATGTCAGGAACGCTACCACGGGCAGTGTTCTTTGACACGGCGGAGTGGACGACGCTGCAGGAGGAGAGATACAAGTTATCATGCGGCATCGTACGCCTCCTGGAGAAATATGATGAGGAGCTACTGGCAACCATACGTGGATTGGTCAGAACGTACGACGGCAAGGCCAGCGCGCTTTGGATGGCGTGCGTAGGCAATGTCGGGCCATTTGCCCAGCACCTGCTGGATGCCGGGATTGCAAAACGAGGATGGGATGGAACCCTACTTTCGGTTCCGGCAACAGAGATCCAGAAAATCACGTTGGGCATGCCGTATGACGAAGCTGATGAGTGAGCAGCGCAGACCAGACAAGAAACATGGATAGTGGTCAGAGAGGCACCAAAAAAAACCGAATCAAAATACCGCCTCGGCGTGCTGCCTGAGGAGTTTCGGCCTCGACTTCGGTCTGAGGGGTGCAAGAGAGGGAAGTTCGGCCTCGGCATGACCTGAGGGAATTTCGGCCTCGACCACGGTCTGAGGGAATGGATTTCGGCCTCGACAAATGTCTGAGGGTAGTGAGGGCTAGTACCGGTAGTCTCACTGTGCAGAGTTTGTAAGTTTCACCCTGATACCCCAGCCCCTTCGGGTGGCTACGTCAAGCAGCGTGCAGACGAAAAATTCACCTGTAGTGTTTGCCCAGTTGGTGCCATGTGGTGTTTGACTGTGCAGAGAGAAGCATGAGAGTTTTTCTGCTGCATGACTTGGCATGAGCATGTTTGGTTTGCCCAAAGTCCCTAAAGCATGTTTGGGTTGACTGCGACACATGTCTTGTCTTGTTGGCATGGCCTAGGATGAGTTTTGAGGCACTTGGAACTGCTTGAGAGCAGTAGTGAAGAAGTGCGTGTCAGAACTCTGAGGTTCTGTCTTGCTGCAACTCACTCCGTGTCCCCGCCACTTCGTTCGTTGCCGTTGGACGTGTAGGATGGGAGTAGGAGTGCAGAGTGGACTCTGAAGCTTCGCTGTTTTGCTGTTCGGAAGTGACCTGAAGTCCCCGAGGTGTAGACCAAAGCAGTTGCATTGTTCTTTTGCTTTACCTCCTTTGTAGAACAAAGTTGAGATGGAATTCGTAGCTTTTTGGAGCCCTTAGCTCTTGGAGAGAGCTTGCTGCAAGAACTGAAGCTTGCTGAACACTTTGGTGTTTGGCTCAAGTGCAAAGTGAAAAAGAGACAGCTGCGCGAGCTCTGCTTTTCACACTCTCTTAAGTAGACACCTTTTTGACCCTCTGGAGACTATCCACAGCCAGAGTGAATCATATGGAATTCCTGCACTTCTAACGCTCGAAAAACTCATCTCGAAACAGAGATGGAGCAGCAAGGCCACAGACTCAAAACAAATTTGCCCTATAGGCCAAAAAAAGTGTTCGCAGCAAGAATCGCGCAGAAATGCCTGCCTGGAGGTTCGGAGTTCTCCGGGCTCCGCCCTCCGTTTTCATCCCGAACCTCCAGACTAGTCATTTTTCTGTGCGATTTTTTCGACAGATCGCTCCACTTTCTATTTTGGCCTTGAAGGGCAAATTTGTTTTGAGTCTGTGGCCTTGCTGCTCCATCTCTGTTTCGAGATGAGTTTTTCGAGCGTTAGAAGTGCAGGAATTCCATATGATTCACTCTGGCTGTGGATAGTCTCCAGAGGGTCAAAAAGGTGTCTACTTAAGAGAGAGCATGGCCGTGCCGGCCTGGATTTGATGTGTTCAGAGGTTGTAAAGAGTGCCGGCACAATTGGCACGCTGCCACATTTGTTTTTTTTTAAATGTGCCAAAAGTGCCGGCACAATTGGCACGCTGGCACATTTGTTTTTTGGAATTGTGCCAAACGTGCCGGCACAATTGGCACATTTAGTTTTTTGCAATTGTGCCACTGTGCCAACTGTGCCGGCACAGCCCGCAGACCCTGCCGTGCCGCTGTGCCAAACGTGCCGGCACAATTGGCACTGGCACATTTGTTTTTTTCGAATTGTGCCCATGCCAACCAAATCTTACATTTTAATTTACATGTTTGAGCTTTTTCAGCTTTTCGTTTAAGCCTGGACCTCTCTGCGCGCCCCACAGAGAGGTGACAAGGTTGACAACTTTTTTTGGAGCAGGGGTCGCGGCTCCGGCCAGTGTTCAGCAAGCAGGCCCTGCTCTACAGCCCAATGAGCTTTCCGAGCGCCGCCCGGGCATGCAGCAAATGAGCATTCCCGGTGCAAATGACATCTGCATCGCGGGGGGCTGCAGATGAGCATCGCGAGCATCGCAGAGGCTGCAAATGAGCATCCCAAGAGCGGCTGATGAGCATCGCGAGGGCTGCGAATGAGCATTGCAGGGCTCATTCGCAGCATTGCGGGGGCTGCAAATGGGCATGCCCATAGCCGATAAGCATAGCATCAGAGAAAACTTGTCGACCTCGTCACCACCCCGCATCCACGATAAGGCATCAAACAAGAGAGCTGTTCGCTAAAACTTGTCAACCTCGTCACCTTCGCGCGCCGCCTGCACAGGTTAGTGTTTGAAGGTTCCCGCCAAATCTGCAGGTGGCTGCTTCTGAAAAGTCACCCCCAGTTTGCCGGTGTTTCTGGGCGTCTGAGGTTCTCGCGGGCGGGCGATGAGCATCAGATGAGCCGCGAATGAGCTGCTTCGGATGAACTGAGCAGTTGAGAGGCTCTAGAAAAAACCTAAAACTGGCCTTGGGAGGCTCGAAGCAAGCAGTTGGGAGGCTCTAAAACTTAAACTGGCCTTGGGAGGCTCGAAGCACGCAGTTGGGAGGCTCTAAAAACTCAAAACTGGCCTTGGGAAGCTCGAAGCAAGCAGTTGAGAGGCTCTAAAAACTTAAAACTGGCCTTGGGAAGCCCGAGGCAAGCAGTTGGGAGGCTCTAATAACTTAAAACTGGCCTTGGGAAGCAAGCAGTTGGGAGGCTCTAAAAACTTAAAACTGGCCTTGGGAGGCTCGAAGCACGCAGTTGGGAGGCTCTAAAAACTCAAAACTGGCCTTGGGAAGCTCGAAGCAAGCAGTTGAGAGGCTCTAAAAACTTAAAACTGGCCTTGGGAAGCCCGAGGCAAGCAATTGGGAGGCTCTAATAACTTAAAACTGGCCTTGGGAAGCTCGAAACAAGCAGTTGAGAGGCTCTAGACCCTTAAAACTGGCCTTTGGGAAGTCCGAAGCTAGCAGTTGGGAGGCTCTAAAAACTTAGAACTGGCCTTGGGAAGCCCGAAGCAAGCAGTTGGGAGGCTCTAAAAACTTAAAACTGGCCCCTGGGAAGCTCGAAGCAAATAGGGGTGCAGGGCACACAAAGCAGCAAAACACTAGCAACATGAGCATCAAAAACACCTGCGAAGCAAAAAATGCATCCAAAGCACCAGGCGGCGTCCAGAGCTCCAGGCGGCGTCCAGAGCCAGCCGGCACCAAACTATGAAAACGCATCTAGAGTATCAAAACAGGGGTTTTAGGGCTAGGGTCCGGGAAGGTCCTACATAAAAATACAAAGCCAGCTCGATCTAAACCGAGGGCACCCTTAAGCTGGCGCATCCTACACTTGCAGCACAGCATCCCCAAACTCTGAGCCCTCACTCGTAAAGAGCGAGCACATGATATCTTTGCAAATGCGGGGGGCGCTTCAGAGCATTATGTTTGCAACTGTGGGGGGGGGGTATGCGATGAAACCTTTGCTAACACAGCGTGGGAGCATTGTGTTTGCAAATGATATCTTTGCTAACACAGCGTGGGAGCATTGTGTTTGCAAATGGGGGGGGGCTGCCCCCCCCCCCCCCGCTTCAGAGCATGGGAGGTGCAACATCATGTTTGCTTCCGACCCGATGATATCTTTGCAAACACATCATGTGAGCATTGTGTTTGCAAATGCACTTGGGGGGCGGGCCTGCGATGATAGCAAAGCATGGGAGCATTGTGTTTGCAAATGCGGGGGCTGCCCGGCTCCCCCCCCCAACCCCCCCGCTCTTTTTTTTTTTTTTTTTTTTTTTTTTTTTTAATAAAGGGCTGCGATGATATCTTTGCTAACGCAGTGTGGGAGCATTGTGTTTGCAAATGAGGGTGCTGCCCCCCCAACCAACCGCCGTGCAAGCTTGCTTATATAGGAAATAAAAAATAAAATCAAGGTTTTCCTCTTAAAATAAAGAGAAAATAGAGGTCTTCCAATTAAAATATAGAGGAAATAGAGGGTTTCCTATGAAAAGATAGAGAAAATAAAGGGTTTCCCATAAAAACACAAAGAAAACAGAGGATTCCCCCCAAAAGACAGAGAAAATAGAGGTTTTCCGATTAAAGTATAGAGAAAATAGAGGGTTTCCTATAAAAATATAGAGAAAATAGAGATCTTCCTATTCAAATATAAAGGAAATAGAGGTCTTAGTACTAAAATACAAAGCCAAACACCAAAAAAATAAATCCAAAAAACAGTCCCAAAAATATTCTGGACCCGTAAGAAAATGTAAGATTTCGAGGGCGGTCTGAAAGACAGAGTGTTCGCGTTCGAGGGGCGCTTTCTGCGATTGTTCTCCCCACGCCCATTGTGTGTTCTCTCTTTCTCTCTCTTTCTCTTTCTCTCTCTCTCTCTCTCTCTCTCTCTCTCTCTCTCTCTCTCTCTCTCTCTCTCTCTCTCTCTCTCTCTCTCTCTCTCTCTCCTGATTGAGCATAAAACACAGTCAACGCTGCCTCGCTGTTTTTTCGCTAAGCTGTCAATCTTGGAAGGTCTCCGAAAGAGGTTCTTCTGCACAGACGCTGTGTGTGGCAAAGTGTGGCAAAGTATTTCCAAGCTTCGCGACGTGCTTCCCAGCCTTTGATCGACGTGCAAAACGCCGTAGGGTCCACACTGGAAGTCTACCGACAAGGGTAGGCCCCACAGGACGAGTAATCAGCCACAACCATCAGTGCTGGCTGCTTTTTGAAGAAACACAAAGCAAACTGCAAATTGCAGAGCATTCATGAAAGCAAAGAGGGGTGGAACCATGTGGCGAGACCGCTCCTGAGCTGCCGTGCAAATGCCAAGAAATGCCACCTCTCCCGGTGCGTGAACATGTGCCCACACACACACACTTTCGAGGCCTCCAGTCTACCTGCCAAATAGCTTTTCTGTGACAGCATTCGCCGTGAGCTATGCCGCGCCCTCTTTGCTCTAAACAGCGAAGGCTCGCGTCCTCAAAGGGAAAACAAAAGCAGAGCACTCGAAAGAACTAAAATTACAAGAGCCCCTTTATATTAATATTGGGCTCTTGGATCAAGTGAACACAACTCCAGAGAATAATCAGACACACCTGCCAGTATATTACTATTACTGACTATTACTGTTATTTTTAATATTCGCTCATTTCCGGCTTGCGGCGACAATCTGAATCAAGCAGTTGCGTTATGTGAAGATGAACTCGAACAGCATACCACGCAGCCCTGTCACACACACACAGGTTGCATTTGCACGTCAAAGTCAAAGTTGCAATCTTGTCCTTACACTTGATCGTCGCATGTGTTAATGGCATAGAATGCCGCCTGCGGCGAACAGATAGCGCAGCAGCGTCTTGATTTGAAGCAAACCATGCAAGCGCCTTGAAGAACCGAGAAGCCATGGCAAATCCTGTGGAAACAATGGACTTTGTGTTCGGTTACGGTTCGATCATAGACTGCACATCTCGGACTTCATCAATGGGGAGTGGAGCGTGTCGAGCTGCTTTACGATGCCAAGTCTTGCCCAGCTTCAACTTTCAACGTGCGTGGAACTTCCGCGCCCCGTCTGGTTTCACGGCCTTGGGCCTTCAACAAGCTGAGTCTGGCGAAGCCATTGATGGCATTTGCTTCGCGGTCGGCAATGACATGGCCAGTTTTGATTTGAGAGAGCGTGGATATACTCGATGGGAGATTCCCTTGAAGAATCTTTCCGTGATTGATTGCCCACGTAACTGCGCATGTGATTGCTCAAGCGCATCACTTGGCTGTATGCATTACAGCATGCGGTCATTGCAAGCCGCGGTGCGAGGGCAGGATGTCGTCAAAGCCGAGGCGCTTGGCCAAGGCCGAGACGTCAAAGTGTGGGTTTACGTGCCTAACCATCCTGCAGGACCTGCAGCAGCTTTTCCGCTGATTCAAAGTTACATCGATGTCGTCATTGGAGGTTGCCTTCAGTGGGGTGAAACAGAACTTGCGAAAGCCTTCTGCGCATCCACCCGCGGGTGGTCCAAATATTACTTGAATGATGTTCCCTTGAGCCGACGGCCGTGGGTGAATCGTTGTCAAGCATGGCGTGAGGTTGATCAGGTTCTAGAATCTATGGCAGAAGTTACATTGTTTAGTGAGCGTCGTCATGACTGTGAGTTCGCGGCCAATTTCAGTGAAGAGTTGTGCAAGTCTGATCGTCGGCCACAGCACAGATTCATGGAACTATGTGAGCGTTGGGGGCATCGCTGTGAATATGTCAAAACAAGCGCTGAAATCACTAGATGCCCGGTGGTGTCGGATTGGTCTGACGCCATCATCTCTGATGCGACTCGCTGCCCCTTGCTGTTGGGAGAAGGATTTCGATGCAACATCACAATCGCGGGAGCAGCAGCAGAGGTGGCCGAGATCTGTTTCAAATACGACTCCGACGAGCTGTTTTTGATTCCCATGGTAGATGAACTCTACCTTTGTTTAGAAGACGTTGGTGAGCATATCCCAGTACGGAATGGAATGGTGATCCAAGCTCTGGGTGTGGGAAGTGGACCAACATTGAAATTCGAAGTTGCCAGCCGTGTCATAAAACTGCAGCAGTCGGACAAGCATGGAAGCTCGATCCTTGGTTCCTTCACCGAAGACGTTGGTGTCGGTCCTGGAAAGGTTGATATGTCTGGTCTGCAACGGTGCTCAGTGCCAGGCGTACCAGCATCGTTGGGTCGCCACTTGTTTGTGCTGCGCTGGAAAGATTCAGAGGCGCAGTGGCAGTTATGTCTTGAAAAGTTGTCGAAGACGTGGCTTCGGCTTGAAGCAGATTTTCCGTATTTGTTGCCAAAGGACTCTGGACCATTGGCTTTTTGCCTGGGACCTGAAGGGAAGGTGAAGTTCAAAGTTGCGCCGCCGGCACAGGACACAACATCAGCCATCGCAGAACCATACGAAGAAAAGGTCACTTTGCAGGCTTTACAGGACCATTTTTCTAAGGATGTCGTTTACAACAATCTTCTGCGCTTGCTCTCAAATCCTGGAGCTGGCAGCGCATTGGGGCTCGTGCTGGACGAGGCCGCAACGAAATTCGGGCTCATTGGATCCAAGGATAAGGGATGCTACAGAGACGTAGTGCGCAAGTGTGTTGGTGGACGGGCTTTGGTCAAGAATTATGACATGCTGACACAGTTCTTCAATGCGTTCTCTCACCGGGGCGATGATGTTGAGTCCAATGGAGTTTGGACACAGACGATGATAGACCAACTCTCCACAAGCTTACCCACTGTCGGTGCAACAGATCTACAAATGCTTAGCGGACAGGAAAAGGGGCCGCACAGGGCATTTGTTTTTTCGGAGAACGGCAGTGTTATTGGTATTGGTGTGCTGCTTGGCCACAATGGGCTGGTAGAGCAGAGCTCTCAAAACGCATGCACGATGCATGTTGCTGCAGCGGCGACTGCACAGGCTCTACGCAGGCTTGGAGGGCATGGTGCTGTCATGCTTCGTAGCGAGAACGGTACCCTGCATTGTTGGGATGTCAGAAGGGGTAGTTTGCCTGGAGAGATGTTTGCGCACCTGTGACGGCCACTGGTGACAAAAACAGCAGCTTCACCCTTGCGTGCTTTTCATGTCAAGAACTCTAAGCACTCAAAACCACCCTGAACTCATGCGGTGGCCCAGCTGAGAGACATTGAACGTTACGATAATCTGATAGACACAGAACCATATACTACCAGAGCCTCCAGAGGCCTCCGGGGGTTCTGAGCACAGAGGGCTTTTAGGATGTAGGGTTTGGGAGCTGTGCAGTCGGGAAGGCTTCCTCATAATGGGTACATACCCTCAACCCTGGACCCTGAACCCCGTAACCCTACAGTTCCTGATTTTCACATCCTAAACCCAGCAAGCAAAGGTTGATTTCGCGTTTGGCGAACCAGACAATGCGCACGGAGCTGGCCAGTCCTTCTCTGAATAAAGAAGAAGACAGACATGTCATGTCCAGTTCAGTTTAGCACCCCTTAGCTACATATCCATGACGCCATGATGTGCGCGGCAGAAATGCGGCACCAGGTTCTCTTCAACGTGGCTGAAGCAGGATTGGGCAAGTGATGTCATGTCTTCGCACACGACAGCGCCTATTTCTGAGCCATCAGCTTCGGGAGACAATGCCATCATCGATTCGCAATGGCTACTTCTTGGCCAACCGATTGGCGAGGGAGGTTCAAGGGCAACAGTTTTCCATGCAGAGTACACCTATGCATACCAAAAGAAGATGAGTGTGGCCGTGAAGAAATGGCGACTTGCAGGCAAGGATGGCAAGCGTGTGTCACCACGGTCCTTGACAACAACACGTGCTAGCTTCATCACGGAGCTAGCGCATCTGAAAGCCTTTCGGCATCCGAACATTATAGATCTATACGGCTGGAACCCTGAACCGAAGGATGATGAGGATTCGTTCTACATCGTGATGGAGTTTGCCGCATTAGGGTCTCTGAGCACGTGCCTTTCGACACGAAGGGAAGAGTTTTCCTGGCACAAGCTCGGCCTCCGGACATGTCTGCACGTGTGCCGCGCCTTGGAGTACATACATTCCAAGAACAGGGCGCATTTTGATGTGAAGCCTTCCAACGTACTTATCTTCAGTGACAACGTGGCAAAACTTGCCGACTTTGGTCTGGCAAAGTCAGTCTTTGAGTCTAGCACAAATCAAGCTAGTTGCACGACCGAGTATGCTGCTCCGGAGATTCTGGAAGCTAAGAAGGGCAGCAAGCGTAGTGACATCTTTAGTTTTGGATTGCTGCTTAGAGTGGTCTACAACCAGGATACATCAAATCCGCGTGCCATGCAGCTGGCTGGAGATTGCCCAGAAAGTCTGAGCGACATGGTCACAAGGTGTCTGTCTCCCAAACCAGCAGATCGACCAATGTCAAAAAACTTGGTGCTCTCACTGCAATATATGGCAGGGGTGCAGCTGCATTCGCACAGCCCGGTTGCAAGTCGAGATGCAGATGGCCTGGCCGATGCCGTGACAGATGGGTATGAGGCCCTTTTATCAAGCAGCGAGTATGATCTTCCCCACACTCCGGTTGGATGTTTGGGTGCTTGTTGCCGCTCATTGTGGCAGCGCTCTTCTAGACCGCCATATGTGGAGACTGAATTGGAAAACATGCGTACCCTGCAACTTGAGAGCTTCGGCGCTCGTGGTCGCTCACTTCAGCTGCGAAGACGCTGCGTTTTGCTCGTAGTCTGTTCGCTGCTGCTACTTGTCCTGGCATGGTGTATTTGGGCCAGTGTTTCGCGAACGGCAGTACCGCTGGTTCCACCAGCGTTGGGGAGTACAACAACGGTGACGGCAACAACCCAGACGACAACTTCCACAAGAACTGCTACGACTTTGACAGCAACAACTGCGACAGCCACGACAACTCTCAGGACTCTGTGCTTAGCTGGTGTAATTCACAATTTGGGACCGAAGGTCCCATGTGACACATGTTTCAAGCCTGAGCCTGATGATTTGGCAAGATTACAAAACAATATTTCTTTGCTGCAACAAGCTAGCCGTCTGCCTCCCAGTCTCACGGGTCTGACGGGCGCACCGGCTCCATGGGTATATGGTATCCTGGGCAAACCTGAGAATGACAGTCTGACTTCTGGGTATGAGGAGTATGTGCAGGACCTTTCACGCTTGCAGCTCACAGGCACTTATGCCATCGTGTGGAAACTAGATGGGAGCTCGTTGCAAAGCTTGACGCGGGATTTGCGGAGTTTGCTTCGCGCGCTGGATCCAGCTCACCATGCCACACGCACGGTGAGACATGCCTTCCACAACATCACAATGTCGAAACTGGGAGAGCTGGATATGTTTCTATTAAATTCAGGCATTCTTGATCTTGGCGTGGAAATTGGCGTGGGATCGACGAGGACTTGTGTTTTCGGCCGACCCAAGGCAGATGGCCTCATACCAAGGTGGAACAAGGAAAACCCCAACCAGGCGCTGCTGGAAGGCGACTACATAACCGACATCAATGGATTGGGAGTAATATCCGTGCCACAATCAGCGATTGGCTCTAAACGATCCTTTCCGAGTCTTTGCCCGGACTTGCTGAAGGACTTATTTCGAACTGGGCGAAGCACGAATTTCACAGTTTGCCGTTCAGCATCACGGTTCAAATTCTACCACGGAGAAGAGGGGCATGGTCCGACGTGGTGTGGTGGCATGACAGACTGGGATCTGACACCAGAAGTTCTCGAAGCTTTAGGCGGACAGCTGAGCCTATGCGGTCCTTGGCTCCTCCTTCTAACCAACATGACACATGATGTCTTTGATGCGCTTTTCTCGATGATTTTGCCTGCTTTCGCGACGCCTGCCGGAAGCGGGGTAATCTTCAACGCGCCAGATATGTATGCTTTCAAGTTGGAAATATGGAGTGCCACTTGTGTGTGCACATCAAAATCAACATCGATGTATACCAATTGCATCCAGCCGAGTGGCTGGACGAGATCTTGTAATCATCATTGGCGTGATGTGCAGCTTGGAGGCATTTTTTGCCCAGGGCCTACGAACCCCTTTGGGCAACCTTGTGGCCCGCATGCTGGGTTTCGGTAGACGTTGCCTGGATGAAGAGTCCGACTGTCACTGCAGCCACATGGCCTCAGTAGCGTGCTTGTTTCATCGTTTCACTTTGACAGTTGAACCACGAGGTGCTTGCAGACAAGAAGGCAGCATGCTGATGTTTCCGTGTGATGCGTGCCCATGTCGATTCCCCAAGCCGCAACAACCACCATGTGCCCGCGCCGGCACGCAACACCCTTCAAAAACCCCGCTTAGCCCTGAGAAAGCCCTGGAAAACCTGAACCCTTGGCCTACATGTTTGGTGAGGGCTGGCGGGAGTAAAACTTTTGCAATCATCAGCAATACTGTTTGTACTACGCGGGGACGAACGCCCCGTAGCAGAGGAGAAACCAGTGCAGAGATGCATCTTCATGCCCAAAGCACACCTGCTCATATTCATGGAGTCGCAGGGGTGCTGGATCACACTACCCATCATGGGGGTTGTTGGCCCCAAACTATGACGATGGGCCTTGTCAGCAGAGCTGAGAGGGAACGGTTCCCAGGCTCAGCGGAGGTCCAGAGAGGTTAGGACAAGGGATCCAGAGGGTCTTACCCTGCGTGCATAAGTCCACATGCAATCATTTGTACATGCAAGTCTATATGTACCGGGAAACGTTTGTATGAACACGCTCCTCAGTCTCGTCATCCCCCACAGACATCCTTGATTTGTGGCACAAAGTGACAGCGCAACTTGTCACCCCCCAGGGCTGCTCCCGAGTACCCGTCAACCCCGTCAACCATGCACCGCAAAGAGCGAGCCACCGAGGGGTGACAGGGTGGACAAGTCTTCGAAAGTAGGGCATTTCATTGCAGCGAGAAGCCTCCTGAGCGGGCCACAGAGGGGTGACAAGGTTGACAACTTTTTCGCTGGGGGCTGGGGGCTGGCTGCTGAGGGGGAAGGGTTTTTTTGGGGGCGCTGCAAGGGGCTGGGCGGCTTTTCCAAAGCCCGTCAACCCCGTCACCCCTCCTCGGGGCTGCTGCTGGGGAGCTGTTTTCCAGAGCCCGTCAACCCCGTCACCCCCTCCCGACCCCCCACCCCCCACCCCCATGCCCCTACGCCATCGTAAGCAACCTGCGCCGCAAACGGTGCTGCCGGGGAGCTGTTTTCCAGAACCTGTCAAGCCCGTCACCCCTCCTCCCCCCTCCAGGGCTGCTGCCGTCACCCCTCCTCCCTCTCGGGCTGCTGCTGGGGAGCCGTTTTCCAGAACCCGTCAACCCCGTCACCTGTCACTCCGTTTTCCTTGCGGTTATGAGAGGCCATGTGCATGCACCACCGAGGGGGTGACAGGGTTGACAACTTTTTTGCAGCAGGGGTGGTGCCAGCAACCCCTCCGGGAGCTAGCTGGGAGGTTTTGAGAAAACTTGTCAACCTCACTCAGGTCACCCATTTCCTTGCAGTCTCCGAGGCTGTGCGTGCACCGCAGAGGGGGTGGCAAGGTTGACAACTTTTCCGGAGCAGGGGTGTGACCAGCAAGCACGCAAGCACGGAACTACTTCGGGTCGAGGGTTTAGGGCACAGAAGTGACGAGGCTCTTTTGAAGTAGGATGCTGCAGTTCGCGACGAATGTGAGGGTGGGAAAGGTGGCAAGCCTTGACAGGACTCTTCCACGTCCGTGCTTGTCCGGCATGGCGCTTGGGTTGAGGTAGCGCAGTTGTTTTTGACATGGCGAGTGTTTGCATAGACTATGTTCTCGAGTCGCGCGGTTGGTGTGAAGTGTTGCTGCAAGATACATGCTCTTTACGAGTGAGGGCTCAGAGTTTGGGGATGCTGTGCTGCAAGTGTAGGATGGCGCGCGGCTGAGCCTTGAACCGCAGCGGGCAGCCGGCCGAGGGGTTCGCCAGCTTAAGGGTGCCCTCGGTTTAGATCGAGCTGGCTTTGTATTTTATGTAGGACCTTCCCGGACCCTAGCCCTAAAACCCCTGTTTTGATACTCTGGATGCGTTTTCATAGTTTGGTGCCGGCTGGCTCTGGACGCCGCCTGGAGCTCTGGACGCCGCCTGGTGCTCTGGATGCATTTTTTGCTTCGCAGGTGTTTTTGATGCTCATGTTGCTAGTGTTTTGCTGCTTTGTGTGCCCTGCACCCCTGTTTGCTTCGAGCTTCCCAGGGGCCAGCTTTAAGTTTTTAGAGCCTCCCAACTGCTTGCTTCGGGCTTCCCAAGGCCAGTTCTAAGTTTTTAGAGCCTCCCAACTGCTAGCCTCGGACTTCCCAAAGGCCAGTTTTAAGGGTCTAGAGCCTCTCAACTGCAAGGCCAGTTTTAAGTTATTAGAGCCTCCCAATTGCTTGCCTCGGGCTTCCCAAGGCCAGTTTTAAATTTTTAGAGCCTCTCAACTGCTTGCTTCGAGCTTCCCAAGGCCAGTTTTGAGTTTTTAGAGCCTCCCAACTGCGTGCTTCGAGCCTCCCAAGGCCAGTTTTAAGTTTTTAGAGCCTCCCAACTGCTTGCTTCCCAAGGCCAGTTTTAAGTTATTAGAGCCTCCCAACTGCTTGCCTCGGGCTTCCCAAGGCCAGTTTTAAGTTTTTAGAGCCTCTCAACTGCTTGCTTCGAGCTTCCCAAGGCCAGTTTTGAGTTTTTAGAGCCTCCCAACTGCGTGCTTCGAGCCTCCCAAGGCCAGTTTAAGTTTTAGAGCCTCCCAACTGCTTGCTTCGAGCCTCCCAAGGCCAGTTTTAGGTTTTTTCTAGAGCCTCTCAACTGCTCAGTTCATCCGAAGCAGCTCATTCGCGGCTCATCTGATGCTCATCGCCCGCCCGCGAGAACCTCAGACGCCCAGAAACACCGGCAAACTGGGGGTGACTTTTCAGAAGCAGCCACCTGCAAATTTGGCGGGAACCTTCAAACACTAACCTGTGCAGGCGGCGCGCGAAGGTGACGAGGTTGACAAGTTTTAGCGAACAGCTCTCTTGTTTGATGCCTTATCGTGGATGCGGGGTGGTGACGAGGTCGACAAGTTTTCTCTGATGCTATGCTTATCGGCTATGGGCATGCCCATTTGCAGCCCCCGCAATGCTCATTCGCAGCCCTGCAATGCTCATTCGCAGCCCTCGCGATGCTCATCAGCCGCTCTTGGGATGCTCATTTGCAGCCTCTGCGATGCTCGCGATGCTCATCTGCAGCCCCCCGCGATGCAGATGTCATTTGCACCGGGAATGCTCATTTGCTGCATGCCCGGGCGGCGCTCGGAAAGCTCATTGGGCTGTAGAGCAGGGCCTGCTTGCTGAACACTGGCCGGAGCCGCGACCCCTGCTCCAAAAAAAGTTGTCAACCTTGTCACCTCTCTGTGGGGCGCGCAGAGAGGTCCAGGCTTAAACGAAAAGCTGAAAAAGCTCAAAAATGTAAATTAAAATGTAAGATTTGGTTGGCATGGGCACAATTCGAAAAAAACAAATGTGCCAGTGCCAATTGTGCCGGCACGTTTGGCACAGCGGCACGGCAGGGTCTGCGGGCTGTGCCGGCACAGTTGGCACAGTGGCACAATTGCAAAAAACTAAATGTGCCAATTGTGCCGGCACGTTTGGCACAATTCCAAAAAACAAATGTGCCAGCGTGCCAATTGTGCCGGCACTTTTGGCACATTTAAAAAAAACAAATGTGGCAGCGTGCCAATTGTGCCGGCACTCTTTACAACCTCTGAACACATCAAATCCAGGCCGGCACGGCCATGCTCTCTCTTAAGTAGACACCTTTTTGACCCTCTGGAGACTATCCACAGCCAGAGTGAATCATATGGAATTCCTGCACTTCTAACGCTCGAAAAACTCATCTCGAAACAGAGATGGAGCAGCAAGGCCACAGACTCAAAACAAATTTGCCCTTCAAGGCCAAAATAGAAAGTGGAGCGATCTGTCGAAAAAATCGCACAGAAAAATGACTAGTCTGGAGGTTCGGGATGAAAACGGAGGGCGGAGCCCGGAGAACTCCGAACCTCCAGGCAGGCATTTCTGCGCGATTCTTGCTGCGAACACTTTTTTTGGCCTATAGGGCAAATTTGTTTTGAGTCTGTGGCCTTGCTGCTCCATCTCTGTTTCGAGATGAGTTTTTCGAGCGTTAGAAGTGCAGGAATTCCATATGATTCACTCTGGCTGTGGATAGTCTCCAGAGGGTCAAAAAGGTGTCTACTTAAGAGAGAGTGTAGGGCTTAGCAAAACTTGCGTAGTGCCTGCAGGGCTCGGCGACTACGTCCGTCTGCTACAGGTGCAGGGGCTCCCTCTCTCGCGTCACCACGGGATCTTGCGTGGGGAGCTGGCTCTTCGGCACAAGGCCCTGGCCTGGGAGTGTCTGCACGGTTTCAGGGCTGTCGCACGGTTGATGCAAGGTTTCGGAGCCTTCAGGGCAGCTTCGGCAGGCTAATGGAAACTTGGGGGGTTTCGGGGGTCTTGGCGTTTCAGGGCCTCGCTCCGTGGATACCTCTTCTGGAAGGTAGGGCAGAAGGTGATCCATGAGTGCTGGAGTTAAGGTTCCGGAGAGCTCAGAGGCCACGGCTCGCCCAACCCTTGAAAGGTCTACAGGAGAATCGGCGCATGTGGATTTGCTCTGGATGAGCAGCAGTTCCACTGGCTCCCGATTTTCCCCGGGTTGGGTGGGCGGGACAAAATTAGGGTGGAGTTTACTAGACTCGATGATGGTGTGGTTGTGCCCTGGCAGCTGGCCGTGGATGTCGGTATCCTCCAAGCCGACGCTTGTAAGTGCCCTGCTCCAGTCCTGGTCGGAATCGCTTGGAAGCCACGGGCGACAGGGAAAACAGAAGCCTGTCTGGAAGCGCAAGACCTGGATGCTGTCCAGAAAAAGGCAAAGGCGTACATCCAGACGGAAACAACGTAGAAAAAAAGTTTGCTGTTCCGGGGCACAGTCTCAAGATGTCTCACGTTTGTTTTGGAGGAAGCATTTCAGCTTGCTGACAGGCCTCTCTACAAAAAGTTGTTGCAGTGCGGTGCACGGTTTTTCAAGATGCTCTTTCTGAGTTTCCTTCGTCCCCCTCCCCCTGCTTGGTTGAGATGTTTGGGCGAAGATTGTTTTTCACCATGCGAACTTTTGCAGTGAAATTTTACCTTGTTGCTGAGCAACTCTTCTCTTTGATTGTTTTTACACGTTTCACGTGCATGTCCATACATGTATTTGCTGAGCAGCATCATGTTCCATGTTTCTTTGGGCTCTCAAGGTTGAGCACTCTCGCTGAGAAAACTAGCCGCCCTTCCAATGCCGGACCTCTTCTACCAGCCACTGCTGGGCATCAGAAGGCACCGGCAGGCCACGCTGCAGGAACGCCTGGCTGTTTAAGCCAATCGTGGCCAGGTACGCTGCTCTAAGACCACGCGAGCTTGCCCACTCCGCAATCTCAGCTTGGAAATATTCTTAAAACATGCCTACTAAAAACAACAGATTGTTTTCAAAATTTCCAAAAATGAAAAAACATTTAAACAGAAAACACTGGTTTTAAAGCATTTCAAAGTCTGCAGTGTGAAAACTGATTTTGCAATGCCTTGGTTCAGAAACAAAATCGCCTGAGCACAATTCTAAAAACATCAATTAATGTTTTTTTTTTCAACTTTTCCTTGTTTGAGAAACATTGTCAACGAAATGATCTGAAAACAAAATGAGCCTTACTAACTTTTTGCAACTAAGCCAACCGGCTTGGTTTGGATCAAATTTAAATTTTGAAAATTTTCAAAAAACATTGTTAGAAACGCGGCGTCCAAAAAATCTAGAATGCATTCTGTGGAATGGTTGGTTTAAAAACAAATTATTTTGGAATTCCTACATGCTATCTTGCCAGGTAAAATGGAAGCAAACAAAAAAGTTTTTAACAAAAGGAAAAAAACACATTTTTCATGGTTTTCAAAAACAAAAATCCAAATTTCTGAAAATATGCAGCTTTCAGAAATTCCGTATCGCGTACTTTGGAATCACCAAGAAGCTAGACTTGCTGAGTAGAGAGGCTTCTTTGTTGCTAAAAGGGATTCTGGAAAAGATGGCTTCTAACGAAAGAATCTACGTGTATGCACATTTGTCTACGCCGTGCAGCGCAGGTAGTGGCCTTAGGCACCTGCGTTTCTCAAAGGACGTGAAGAACCGGGCGAGATGGAGAGCTAGTCTGGAGGTACACAAGAAGTCCTGGAGACGCATACGAGCAGTTTTCCAGGACTATGCTGGCCACGAGAGGCTCCTCCTCTCCCACGAATGGCCTAAAGGGTCTGGCCTTTGGGGAGAAACAGTCTACAAGTCAACAGCGAAAAGACTGGGACTCGAGCACGAGTGTTTGGTAGACCGGTGCTGTTTCGAGGAAGCTGGCAACCGTATCCTGAAGCATTGGTGGTTCGTCAGTTCGGATTCAAGTTTTATCTGGACTTTATCCTCTTGTGTTTGCCCAGGAAACCACGAGCATGCGAGTGCTACTAGCATAGCAGCGACAGGTGTCTATCCGCAGGGCTTAGGCCGATTCCTGGTGAAAGAAGCCAGGAAAAGTCTCGAAAGACGAAAGAAGGACTGACCGCGCAATAGGCATGAGGGGGTGTGAAAATATGACATTTCTTTGTTTGCCTAGTTGCTTGCAGGTACATGTGTAGGACATGAGTGCTGTGACATGGCAAGAACATGTTTTGTTTTGGCATGAGCATGTTTGCATGACATGAAGGTGCTTTGACTTGACATGTTTTGGTTTGCAAGTCCGAGGATGAGTTTTGGGAAGCACAGAGAGGCTTTTAGCTCTCGGGAGTTGACCTGAGAGTCATCTGGAAGTGCTGAAGCAAAGCTCTGAGGAACAGACTTTGGCCGTTACTCACTCCGTGTGCCTTGCCCCGTCGTTCGTACCGTGTCGTGACCGTTTGACACTCGACTGAGGCATTCTGAGAGCATGCTGTATGTTTTGCAACAGACCTGAAGTCCTGAAGCAGTAACCAAGATGTTTTGCATGTTACTTTTGCATTCTCCTTTGTCTAAACAAAGTTGAGATGTCGTTTGAAGACTTGAAGCCTTTGCTCTTGGAGAGAGCACCTTTGCTGACTGAAGACAGTGCAGCTGAACACTGACGTGTTTGGCTCAAGTGCGAACGGAAAAAGCAGTCTGCGCTAAAGCTCTGCTTTTCACATGGTAGCGGAGCGTCCTGAAGAGACGTTCCAGGAAAAGCCATGGCCCAAGTTCCGGACGCGTCTACAGTGCCAGTACCTGATGTGAGCCCTGAGGAAGAGGCTTTGCTGTTTGGGTCTCAAGGACAACCGACAGCACCTGCTGGAGGAGCGAACCCTTTTGCGTCGCCTCCGGCAACTCCAGCTCAAGCTCATGCTTCGCCTACTGGAAGCCAAGTGGGTGGAGTACAAGCTGGAAATGGCCTTGGTGAAGGCAACTTCCAAGCCATCTTCTTGGAGATGCTAAGGCAGCAAAGTCAGGCCAACCAGCAGAACCAGCAGTTGATAGCTGCCCTCATGAGAAGAATGGATTTGGAAGAGAAGCGTCGAAATGAGGCTGAAGAGAAGGCAGCGGAGACCGCACGTTTGGTTGCAGAGGCTGCAGCTAGAGCCAAGACGGAAGACCCGTTTGCAGCTGCACCGAGCACACCTTCTGTGCCTTTTGCAGGAGCTACCTCGTCTTCGAGCTCTGTTCGGAGCCCATTGGTGCAGAATAGGGCGGAGAAGTACCTTCCATCTCTGCCGATGCTAGAGCATCAAGGCATGAACAAGGGCAGGATGCGAGAAGTCGAGACATGGCATGCCTACCTGGAGACACTGTCATCGTGGCTTGCTCTTCAAGATGAGTCTTTCGTTCGAGAGTTGCAACTCTGCGTCAAGCAAAAGAATGAGATCCTTCAGAAGGATTTGGCGGATGATGTTGCTGCTCGAAGTGCGAAGCTTTACTACTATCTCACCCAATCTCTCTCACGTTGGGAAAGAGGTCAGGAGTTGCTACGCTCGTGCTCGAAAAGGCAGTCTCTCAGTGCCTGCGGATACGAGGCTGTGAGGACCATCACGCAGCAATACAGCATCGTGTCTCGCATGGAAGCTGTCTACGTGCGGGAGCAGTGCCTCAAGTTGGCGACTACGTGCCAGCATCACCGACGGCCGACAGACCTCATCCGTCACTTGGAGGACGAGTTTTCTCGTGCCGAATCCAAGCTTGGGAACTTTCCAGAGTTGCGTCTCACGGAGGCTGACCGCTGCAGTGTTTTGCTGCAAGCTCTGAGCCAGGAGCTCAGACAGTACGTCGTTCTTCATGGGAAGAGCAACGACTGGACATCGCTGAGCGATAGCCTTCGGTACTATGAGGAGCAGCTTCGTCTGTGTGAGGGTCCCTTTTCCTCAAATCGGCAGATGTCAGGAAAGGGTGACAAGCTTTGTGACCACTGTGGACGAAAGGGACACCTGGCTAAGGACTGCTGGAGCCGTCAGCGTGAAGCCGGTGAAAAGGGCAAGAAGGGCGACAAGGGCAAGAAGGGCGATGGCAAGGGAGCGCAGAATCCCAAAGGAAAGCCACGCTCTCCAACGCCGAAAGGCGGAAAAGGCGGCAAAGACAAGGAGCAGAAGCCCGACAAGCCTGATAAAGGCAAGGGCAAAGGCAAGAAGAAGAAGGCTAGAGCCCGGGCTATGGGAGAACCAGAGTCCGAGGCAGAGTCCGAGTCTTCGAGGACCTCCACCGTGATGGCGATGAGGTTTGCCAAGCCTTCTGCTGTACGAGAAGTACTGAGCCAGCCTGAGCCTGAGAAGCCTAAGCCCGTAGAGGCAGTCCCTAGACCGGTCGCTGTAGGGCCGAAAGTCACTGTAGATGAGAAGGTAGGCACCCTGACTGGAAGCACCTCGAAGGGAGATGCGGCATACGTCTGCGCTTCGCTGCAGGTAGAGCATCGTGATGTGTGGCTGGTCGATAGTGGAGCCACATGCCACATCGTCTCAGCAGATCATCTGTCAGGATTTCGTGTCTGCAAGTACCATGATCGCACGGTGACGCTCTATAGTGCCTCAGGAGACATCATAAACGTATCGAATGTCGTTGATCTGGAAGTTCGTTTCGGCGACGTTTCGTTGACGTTGGAGGACGTCCTTGTGGCGGACGTGCCTTTCAATGTGGTATCTCCGTGGTCCGTGTCGGAACGGGGCTGGAAGACGCACCTTGCGCGCACCGGGTCTCGCATTTACAAGGGTGGAAAGAAGAATGTCCGCCTGGTTGGGGCGAAACGGGCCTGGTGGGCGATTAGCGGAAAGAAGCAGAAAGCTCCTAAACGCCCGTCCAAGGGATCGGACATGGAGATCGACTCTCTTCCTGTTGACAAGGAACCCAGGAAAGACCTTACTGCAGGACCAAGCATCCTGAAGAAGACTTCGAAAGAAGCGAAGAGTGATGAGAAGCCTGGAAAGGACGAGAAGTCTATCCGCCACGTCTTGACGGGAACGCCGTTTGAGTTCATGTTGCGCGGTTTGAGGGCTGAAGTTAGGAGTAGGTCCTTGGAAATTCCTGAAGAACACGCCGGTAGGAAACCGCACGACATGATCTGTACTAGGAAAACGCCTGTCCTGAGTGGTGATAGGAGCCTGTTTTCCGAAAGTCTTGTTAGGAAACTTCATGATTCTGTTAGGAAATGCCATGTTTTTGTCAGACAGCAACATGATTTTTGGCAGCGGCATGTGTGCGCAGTTTGGAACGTGATGTTTTTGCTGGCATGTCTTGTGAAGGGGTTGTGTTTGAAAGGCTTTTCGCTTCTGATCTTCGGCAGTGAAGGTTTGAGGTGTGCCCTTAAAGGAAGTGAGTGCCCCAAAGCAACCGAGCCAGGCATGTTTTGCGTTAGGAAGCCCAAAAGGACCTCAAAAGGCTTGAAGTGCGCATGTTTGTCCGCAGCCATTTTGCTTGTTTGCGTGTCTTGGTTTTCCCTGAGGGAAGGTACTGAGCATGTCGGAACCGCCAATGGAGGTGGAGCAAGATTCCCACAACTCTCCAGCGGAGAGTGCCGGGCAGGAGGTTGCGTTTTTGAATGCACCAGTAGAGCCTGCACCAGCAGAGGCGGCGCCAGTCGAGACTGCGGATGCAGAGGCTTCAGCTGCCCCCTTCAATGTTTTCTCGAGGCCTCCGAGTCAAGTTGCAGTACCTTCGCCTACGGTGGCTGCATCAGAGACAGGAGAGACAGAAGAGGAGGAAGCATGGGGAAAATGGAGGGCAAGCAAGGCCAGGCCTTCGCAGCCATCAGACGAGCCGTCGCTGATAGTGAAGTGGAGAAGCATGCTGAGGGGACCGCGCTTCAGGTATTTCATGCAAGCGATACGACAACAGCGAGAAGATCTTATTGCATGTGGATACCCTGTGCCGGCAATTCCAGAGAACAACCTGGAACCTGCAGTTCCACTTATGTCTATTGGAGATGGGATCGTTTATCCTTCCCGTCAGGGGACCATCTTTGCGTCATTGACAGATGCTTTGATGACCGACGGCTACCTCCTCGAGGTTGGGCAGAAGCTCCTTGGGCGGATCCAACGTCCAGACCCAGATGTGGGGCCGTGCCTGGGAACGGGTTGGTCCAAGAGGCTTCGCGATCACGATCCCGATCCTCTGGATGGAACGCCCTACATCAGCGCGGAGGTTGCGTGGGCGCTGTGGCTGCCCGAGTTTCCGGAAGCCCCGGATCATGGAGGCATCCTTCCGGTGAAGAGAAAGAGGGATTTTTCCCAGCTCACCGACGAGTTGTTGGACGAGCATACTACAAGGTTCGAACTCGCGGGTCAAGGCCGCACTCTTCATCAACGCGGCGTGCGTGCAAGGGACGCGCGTGCTGCTATCGAAGGATATACTCCCGATCCAAGTCACCTACGCCACCAGAGTGGCGGGGACGTGGCTGCGCTGGGTTACATCAAGCGTATCCTCAAGGTCCTGACCGTTTACGAGGCCATGCCGGAAGCGGAACGCAACCTTTTGGCTGGAATGTACCCAGACGACGTCGAGCTCCAGCTCGAGTGGGTGCCAGGCTCAGCCATCAGGCATGGGTGGCGTGCGTTAATGGGGGCAATGGATCAGCGCACCCGGCGCTTTATCGAGTTCGAAGCAGAGGTCCGAAAATGGGAGGACTTGCAGTCAGCTCGACCCAAGGTCAAGGCCAGAAGAACGGGTGCAGCTGCTTCCACAGATACTGGAGGTGGAATTGGAGCGATGAACGAGGGCTCGGAGACTGGAGCCATGAACGAAGGCTCGGAGACAGAGTCTGCCGAGTCATCCTCGGCAAGTTCGTCGGACGAATCGATTCCAATGGGGGAATACATGATGCAGAGCCGGACCAGAGTTTTGGCGCTCATCGAAGCGGAGAAAGCCTTGAAAGATGTGGGCTCCTCTGCGCCGCCCCCACCGTCTCCTATCATTATGGAGCCATCGCCGGTTGCGACGGACGGGTACAAGTTCGATCCAGCATCTCTGGGAGCCCCTCTGGGGGACACTGCAGCTCCATCAACACCGGTACCTCCTTCGCCTTCCGCAGTTTCATTGGCCCCTTTGGAGTCATTCAAGTTCTTGGATGTCCCACCTGTTGCTTCTTCTGGTCACTCGGACCACAGTGTGGAGCCTATGGTGGTGGAAGAGGAGCGGGCCCCAGAAACTCCAGGACCCACGGCACCGGTTGGAGCTCCAATTTCCGCAACGGAGAGTGTGCCGGAGACCCCTCCTCCAGGGGAAATTCCAGGTCCCGGTTATGTCCCGAAGGCAGCTCCTGGGGAAATTCCAGGTGCTCTGTCGAAAGCCCAGGGGGCACCAGCGGGGGCTACACCGAAGGCCTGGTCTGTGGTTACAACTTCCTCGCCTTTGACGGTTCCAGAAGCGCCAGTGGCTGTAGAGTCTTTGCCTGCAGTTCCAGAGCCAGCAACCGTGACAGCGGAGGAAGGGCCTACCTCCGAGACCGCTACATCATCCGCAGCGGGTGCCCTTCCGCCTCCGGGCGGCTTGGGTCAAACAGCCGAAGAGAGGGAGTTTGTGCTTCCTTCCCCTTGCCAGAAGAAGCGAAGGCCTTAAAGGCTGTGCGGAATTCTTCCTTTTGTGGAATTGTTTCTGAACGCGCCGATCGCATGTCTTGCGTGTTGGAAAAACACAGTGTCTTTCAGGCTTGTTTGGACTTGGAAAGAAGCATGAGTGAAGCAGTTGAACAGACATGTTGCTGTGTGAGACTTGCTTGGTTAGGAGTGTGCGAGCTTGAAGGTCCCTTGAAGAGAAGCCCAAAAGAACTTCGATCTTCTCAGCAGTACCCTCAAAGATCCGAAATACCCTCAAGTGTGAACCTCAGAAACGCCACGAACCCAAACCTCCTGAACATGAGTCATGACAGACCCCTGCCGGCCAGGAGTGCTTTGTTTTGCATGCCAGGAGAAGCATTGGATGTTTTCGCTTGCTTGGCGATCTATGTGATAGCAAGTCTCTTGGGGGGTTCGTTCTGGTTAGGGTTTCGATTCTTGAAGATGTGTTTGAAAAGGTTTCGAGGAGTTGGTGACTACCCTCAGCTTGTATCCCGAAAGTACCGTTTACACCATCGTCGTAAAGGAGTCCGAGTGCGAATCAAGACTCGTTTCTGTTATGTTCGAGTTGATGTAGAACGTACTCTGGTCTTTAGCAGGCACGTTGTGAAACCAACTTGGAGCTCAGGTTTTAAAGCCTCTTTGAAGTTCGCATGTAAGGCCATGTGCTTGCTTGTGGAGCTTGTTGGTGTGCATGGCATGGTGTTGTGCTTGGAGTGTGTGTGGTTGTTGTTTGTTGAGAAGAAAGGGCGATGATGAAAAAGGGAGCAGATCCACTTCTGAGCACAGCCACTTGAGAGTTGTGCGTGGACTGCCCCTCCCCGGTAAGGGGACGCAAGCTGAGCCCTTAGAACTCGATAGTGACATACCACGTTCTTCAGAGAGAGAAGAGAGAGGAGAAAAAGAGAGTCCGCTTCCGAAGCCTCAAGGTGCTGAACCACCTAAACCCCCGGAACCGCCTGGAGGTGCAGAAGTTTCAGATAGGATACCTCTGCGAAGTGTGGCTTTGCAAGTGCATAGATCCAGAGGTCATTTTCCTTATGATGTGAACTGTGAGGCCTGCACCTCGAGTAAAGGGAAGGTTCCTGCGAGACGCTTGCGAAGGCGTTTGCAACGCGAGGACCAGACGATAGGAATGGATTTCTACTACTTCGGTCGTCTTCGTGTGCTGCTTCTTGCACATTGCTCTTCGAACTATACCACGGTCATCCCGGCCATGAATTTGGATGATCCGGATCTGTTTTACAACATTGGACGAGTGATTCGCGAAATGGGTCTTGTGAATAAAATGGTCACAGTGAGATGTGATCAGGAGTCGGCTTTGATGTCTTTAGCCGAAAAATTGACTACCCGTACAGGTGATGTAGCTGTTTCTGGCGTCATTGTGGACGTCGTGCCCGGGTATCGCCCTCAGTCAAAAGGCGCTATTGAAAGACAAGTAGAAACTATGAAGCAGGGGTTTTGGGCAGTGTGGTTAGACTTGGAGAGAGAAGTTGCGCGGAATTCCGCGCCGGAAGACTGGAACAAGAAGCTTCCGCTGGGAGGAATGCTCTGGCAAGCTTGTGTCCTTTACAGCGCCAGGTGCTACAACCTCTGGAGCTTTAGTCACCAGGACGTGACTACGCCCATTGACCGGCTGCACGAGGAGATTGTGCATCGTACGAGGACCCTGCCGTTTGGATGTCTTGTCTACGCTAAAGTAGGGGGCTCAAAAGCGCATCAACAGAAGTACAGGGGAAAGAAAACAGTGAAAGCTGTGTATCTAGGGCCTAAAGAGCCTAGAGGGGGCGGTGTCTTTGCTGCTCCAGTGGGTCAGACTGAGATCGATATCTTTCCTGTCTGTAGGGCCTTAGAAGGAGCGAAAGGTGAGCCTGTCTACGACGTAGGGGCCATACACGCTCTGTCTACTTCACAGCCTCTGGTTCTAGACCCAGCGGATCCTGAAAGGCCCATCATGTTTGAGCCACCACCTGATCCGGTGAAGTCAGAAGACCCTGACCCGGGGTTTGAAAACGAAGATGAAGAGATGGTACCAGATGATCCTGATCCTCTGAGTGATATTCCGTCTTACGTGGAACCCACAGATGATGAGGGGGAAGGCGGACTTGGATCACCGGAAATGCAGCCGGATGACCTAGAGGACATGGAAATTGACTGGCTAACTAACCATCTGTTAGAGTCTTTGTTCAAAGGACCGGACATTCTGGCCACGTCTAAAGAAGTAGCTGATTCGTTTACTCTCAAATTCGGAGGGAGTAAGATCAAGTGCCAAGTACCCCGAAACGCCGTTTCTGAGACCTCAGGTGAACAGTTAGACCCTGAACTTCTGTATGCTTCGATGAAGTTGGAGCTTGAGGAACTCGAGTCTTTTGGAGTAGGAAAAGTGATCTCTGAAGCTGAGGCCCGCAAGTCGGCGCGAGAGAGCGGTCGGAGGGTTCTCACGAGCAGGTGGGTTAACACGATCAAACGTAAAGGTCTTTACCGTTCCCGCCTCGTTGTTAGAGATTACGCTTCAATGGGAGGCACGACGCTTTCAGAAGGCATCTACAGCCCGACTACGAGTTTAGAGGGTTTAAGGCTTCTTTTGGCATTGCTTTGCAAGAAAGGCTCAGTGTTGAGCTGTGACGTGAGCGTGGCTTTCATGCACGCTGCAGTGTCAAGGCCAGAGTACGTAGAGCTCCCAAACAATGTGAGTATTGCGGACTCTTCTGTTCCCCAAAAGGCAGGAAACAAGAAGGTGTATCTTCGTCTTCATAAAGCGATGAACGGATTGAGATCGGCACCGCTTTCTTGGTATAAGGAACTGAGTTCGTACTTGGAGAAGAGCGGATTCAGTCCAAGCCTGGACCCTACGATATACCGAAGGAAGACGTCGAAGGGTCTGACGTTGGTACTGTTCTATGTAGACGATTTGCTGATCTACTCCGAGGACCCATCGGAAGGTAAGAGAGTTTTCGAAGGACTGCAGAAACGCTACAAGCTGAAACTGACTGGAGAGCTTCCTGAGAATGGTGCGGGGGAAGTTTCCTTCTTGGGTAGGAGAATATTCCGACGTTCCGGAGACAAGCGCGTCTATTTCGGGCTAGATAGCAAGTACCTAGACGCGTGCTGCTCTGAGTACAATATAACCAAACCGAGCCCCAAACTCCCGTCGCTTGAAAAGCGATACTCCGACCTGGTTCGAAAAGGGCAAACTGAAAAGATTAGCCCGGCCGCACACGAAAAGTATCGTAGAACCCTTGGTCGGCTTGCATGGGCAGCCCTCTCCCGACCGGACCTGCAATTCTGTTGCGGGTTTTTGGGCCGGCACCAGGCGGCGCCAGACGAGGCTGCTGAAACATGCATGAGAGACGTCCTTAAGTGGATAAAAGGGCTTCCGCACCGAGTACAGGTGTTTCCATCAACTCGGGAGATCCTGGAAGATGATGCGGATCCTCAGGCGGTTTCCTGTTTTACAGACGCAAGCTGGAGTTTGAATTCGGTTAGTGGTGGTGTGATTACTTGGGAAAACTGCTGTCTGAAGACTTTTAGCAGAAAGCAATCAACCACAGCCCTGTCCAGCGCTGAGAGTGAGCTCGCGGCGCTCACGGAGATAGCCAGGGAAGGTCTCTACATTGCCCTCTTGACAGAGACCATCTTGGAAGGCATTCCGCAGGACAGGGAGACCGGTTACTATCTCTTGAAGGGTTACTCTGACTCTGAAAGCGCGGTTTGTATCTCAAAAATGGGAACATTGCTGAGGAAAGTTCGCCATATAGAGTTAAGAGCCGCATTTCTCCAGGAACTTGTGGATCGTGGAAGGTTCACGATTGAGCACATACCGGGGGCCATCAACCCCGCAGATGCTCTAACGAAAAGTCCCACGAATGACAGTTTGGCAAGCTTGTGTGAGGCTTGTGGCTTGACCACCGAGCCGGTTGGCTGGGAAGAAAAAGCTTCAGGCACTAGCGTTTCGGTTACCTTTAAAGAGCCCAATACCTGCGACGAAGTGCTCGCAATTCCGAGCTCGTGGAAGGACGAGGCCTACAGAGTTGCTTCTGGGGAGGCCACCATGGTTGTCTTGGAACTCTGTTGCGAAGAGGAAAGCGCGATAGCCCAAGCTTGTAAGCGGGAACGTGACATCGCGTACTTTGGAATCACCAAGAAGCTAGACTTGCTGAGTAGAGAGGCTTCTTTGTTGCTAAAAGGGATTCTGGAAAAGATGGCTTCTAACGAAAGAATCTACGTGTATGCACATTTGTCTACGCCGTGCAGCGCAGGTAGTGGCCTTAGGCACCTGCGTTTCTCAAAGGACGTGAAGAACCGGGCGAGATGGAGAGCTAGTCTGGAGGTACACAAGAAGTCCTGGAGACGCATACGAGCAGTTTTCCAGGACTATGCTGGCCACGAGAGGCTCCTCCTCTCCCACGAATGGCCTAAAGGGTCTGGCCTTTGGGGAGAAACAGTCTACAAGTCAACAGCGAAAAGACTGGGACTCGAGCACGAGTGTTTGGTAGACCGGTGCTGTTTCGAGGAAGCTGGCAACCGTATCCTGAAGCATTGGTGGTTCGTCAGTTCGGATTCAAGTTTTATCTGGACTTTATCCTCTTGTGTTTGCCCAGGAAACCACGAGCATGCGAGTGCTACTAGCATAGCAGCGACAGGTGTCTATCCGCAGGGCTTAGGCCGATTCCTGGTGAAAGAAGCCAGGAAAAGTCTCGAAAGACGAAAGAAGGACTGACCGCGCAATAGGCATGAGGGGGTGTGAAAATATGACATTTCTTTGTTTGCCTAGTTGCTTGCAGGTACATGTGTAGGACATGAGTGCTGTGACATGGCAAGAACATGTTTTGTTTTGGCATGAGCATGTTTGCATGACATGAAGGTGCTTTGACTTGACATGTTTTGGTTTGCAAGTCCGAGGATGAGTTTTGGGAAGCACAGAGAGGCTTTTAGCTCTCGGGAGTTGACCTGAGAGTCATCTGGAAGTGCTGAAGCAAAGCTCTGAGGAACAGACTTTGGCCGTTACTCACTCCGTGTGCCTTGCCCCGTCGTTCGTACCGTGTCGTGACCGTTTGACACTCGACTGAGGCATTCTGAGAGCATGCTGTATGTTTTGCAACAGACCTGAAGTCCTGAAGCAGTAACCAAGATGTTTTGCATGTTACTTTTGCATTCTCCTTTGTCTAAACAAAGTTGAGATGTCGTTTGAAGACTTGAAGCCTTTGCTCTTGGAGAGAGCACCTTTGCTGACTGAAGACAGTGCAGCTGAACACTGACGTGTTTGGCTCAAGTGCGAACGGAAAAAGCAGTCTGCGCTAAAGCTCTGCTTTTCACATAAATTCCGGCTAAGACCACTGCAGAGAGCTGAACAACAACCCAGCGACGCCTGCAAACAATGAAAATTAACTCCAAAAACCTTGAAAAGTGCTGAAACTTGCATTTTGGAAAATTTGAAAAAATTGCCACGGAGAGTGCTTCGCACCATGGAGGTGGATGATGGCCAACAACCCATGGAGGTTGATCAAATGCAGTAAAACCATGACGCAAAGAGAAAATGGAAGCGTCGTTTGGTCTGAGTGTTCTCTTGTCGTGTGATTTGAGGGACACAGTCGCTGGACCAAGGATGTCCAGAATCGGCCTGTAGCTTTGCAAGCAGATTGTTGCTTCATCAACCTCGTGACTGGCACTTTTGCGAAAGACCAGCCAACGCTTCAAATATGAAGGTGCTGGTCATGAATGAAATGAGAACTTGATTGAACTTATCTGGAACTGAGTTTACATCTAATGTCAAACTGGACTTTGCTCGAAAGTCTACCATAGCACTTACAACATAAGTCAAACCACCCACTTCGGGATCAACACAGGCCGCTTCCACAACCGTGACAGCGCTGTTGTCTTTATGAATCCGACAATTCAACAAGAACAGTTCCGATCAACAAGAGCCACACTTATGGAGGGGTCTCTGTAGCACCAATTCCTGGTGATTTCTTCCCATCCAGCATGGTGATTGTGCATTGCAGCACAGCAAATCAGACATACAATGCTCAAGGGCTCCTCTTCAGGTTAAAGCCCTGTCGTAGATCCAACCTCGCCCTGCTGAACAACTTCTTAAGTGTTCTCGCTTCCCTTTCAACACCACCAACCGCTTCATGTCCTTGCGGAGGTGCTCTCTGGGCCACTATCCAAATCTCCAGCTCCCTTAATCAGGACGCTAACCGTGTCTTGGTCCGACAAAGTGAGAAGTGACGAGAGATTGAAGCAATGCCCAACGGAACCTTCCGTCTTTGAAGGTACAGTGAGAAAAAAAAGATTCCTCATGTTATGTTATGTGGACGTCAAATTCTCTGTGGAACCAAAGAGGCCATTCGGTTGGTCCATTCGCTTCCCAAAGTAGTAGTAGTAGCAGTAGTAGTAGTAGTAGTAGTAGTAGTAGTAGTAGTAGTAGTAGTAGTAGTAGTAGTAGTAGTAGTAGTAGTAGTAGTAGTAGTAAAAGTAGTAGTAGTAAAAGTAGTAGTAGTAGTAGTAGTAGTAGTAGGTAGTAGTAGTAGTAGTAGTAGTAGTAGTAGTAGTAGTAGTAGTAGTAGTAGTAGTAGTAGTAGTAGCAGTAGTAGTAGTAGTAGTAGTAGTAGTAGTAGTAGTAGTAGTAGTAGTAGTAGTAGTAGTAGTAGTAGTAGTAGTAGTAGTAGTAGTAGTAGTAGTGGTAGTAGTAGTAGTAGTAGTAGTAGTAGTAGCAGCAGCAGCAGCAGCAGTAGTAGCAGGAGTAGTAGTAGTAGTAGTAGTAGTAGTAGTAGTAGTAGTAGTAGTAGTAGTAGTAGTAGTAGTAGTAGTAGTAGTAGTAGTAGTAGTAGTAGTAGCAATAGTAGTCGTCACTACCGCTACCGCTACCGCTACCACTACCACTACCGCCACTGCTACTTTTTTTTCAACTACTACGATTACTACCATTATTGTTATCACAATTACTACCGCTATCATCACCACTACTATTGCTATTCCTATATTTACTTCTATTGCTACTGCTATTTCTACGACTGCTACTACTACAGACACGGCTGTTGCAGACAGAGCTGGGGGGGGTGGGGGGGGGGGTCCACAATCTCTAGCAGTCCCAACAATGTTGAGCACACGCCTCTCCTTCCTTGGGTTGGTTGAGCCGAGGAAAGCTGCACACTTGGACCCTTCGAATCAAGTAGCCTTTCCACGGGCCCTTTTTTGGGCTGGTTGTGAGCCGAAGAAAATCTTCTTCTGCACGTAAGACGCAAGTCACTACAACAACACCGCGCGCGAACACACGGCATGTACATCGAAGACGCCTTACTTCATTATCGTCAGGAAGAACATGCAGGAAACGGCATGCCACAGTGCAAACACTGTTAGAAGATGTACCACTGGTCGGTGTTCCGTAAACATGTCCAGATGGATCCGTGTGGATGGTACAAGCCACAGACGACGGGAGCAGTGGAACCGGACATTTCATCGGAACCATTAAATTCAGGTAGTCACCCGCAGCACAATGCTCACACCTCAATAGGAGCATATAAGAGCCAACATGAACTTGAAACCGCAGGAAGCTGCAGACCCACAAACACTGACCGACCCCTCTCTTTCTGCGGCGCACAGTGGGGTCAGCGTGCCATGGGGTTTGTAAGGGCAAGCCCTACAAGAAACCATCAGGAAAGGCCCGACATAAACCTTAAGAACGGAAGCACCGGTGCTGCTGGGCTCTCCGCCTATGCGACGGAAGCGGGCGCCTCGTTACTGCCTACACATGAAATGTATGAGTGCAGAAATTTGGGACGCGAGCATTGCCGCTTTTGCTGACGCTCGCCTGCTAAACTAGCATCAATTTGTACGCGGCAAACCCGCCCGGCCCTTGGTGTCTGAAGGTGCACAGCAAAGATGGGCGCGCGACAGTGTCCGGCATGGCACCAAGTTTTGCTAGCACACCTGCGTCACCAAGCGCCCATTTCAAGCACGCAGACTGTGAAGGCCACGGAAATCACAGCAGAGGATGTCAAGCACTTGTTGGAGAATGAGGCGTTGCCTGATGTTTCGCAGCGTGCGTTGCTTAATGTTTTTAACCACACCTGCTGCTTGTGCAATGTTGCGTCATAACTAAACAACAAGGCTGGAGAACGCACATGAAAAAGAACCACACGGAAAAATGGAAGGCCATTCAACGTGCTTCGCAACTCAGATGCAAGTCAGTGGTGCTCATTAGTCCCTGCCGCTTCTGCCAATGTTTGGCTTTTTCCAAATCGCTTTTCTGAAAAACCGTGGCGGAGACGGCAGAGGAACAAAACGACTGTGAGGCGTGTCATCCCCATGACGAGACCAGCAGCGATGCCTTTGTCGGAGACAACAGGCGAAGACCCACAGATCCCAGCGTCGCAGACCAGCAGGCAAAGGAGGCAAGGGACAGGGAGGCAAGCCACCAAGACGGCGCCCGGGGAGACCGAGAAGGGTTCCGGCAAGCACAGCAGCTTTTTCTTCTGCGATTGACTGGGGGTTGGAACTGCTGGGACGATTACGGGCTACACAGTTGCGAATTCTATATTTACAAAGGGAGAGCGGAACCTTCCACGAGCACATGCTCAGAGCACGTTCTCATAGGGGCGGGTAGGGTGGCACACAAACTTCTATAGAAAGTGGGCACCCAGACCTCCCACTTCAGATCACCAAACACACGCACATATGTTGTGAGAACAACATGCCCTAACATATATGTCACAGGAAATAACTTTGTTTAATCACAAGGGAAAGAAAACTTCATCCGCACTTATTTCCCCTTTGTAAAACACTGGGGCATACAGAATAGACGATGTACATTCTCCATCCAGAACGTCGAGAACTCAATCCTATCTCATACACACACTGCTAGAAACACATGGGGATTGAGAGTAGCCCACGTTTCCCAGCCACACGTCAAACACGTGGGCACGTCAGGAGCGCCGCTCACCACTTTGGAGTGCGCCTCAAGCAATCCTTCAATGCACTTTGCGTCCACATTGACAGGCTTGTGTCTAGGCCGGGCACATTCCCCGCGAGATGGCTCGTCATTTCATTTCATTCACGCGCGCGCCTCGTGTTCCCCTCCTACCTGCGGCGGTTTCCCAAATCGCCTGGGCCGTTGGCGGCTGTCCCCTTTTGGGCTCTCTCGGCTTGTGGATTCTCTCAAGCATCTGCCAGCTGTGCCTGGCCGCTTTTCCACTGGAAGCATTAATTCACCTTGTGTGATGTTTCCTATTGGAGTCTGCACCCGATCATGCGAAAGGCGGCGCAGTCTGGAAGCTTCTGGAAGAGGATCAGTGCGTCTGTGCTGCTTTCCAACGTGAGTGAGAGTGTGATTGGCATCGTGATGGTCTCGCTTTGGTAATCCTCCTTCAGTCCTTGATGAGCATGAAACCGATGCAACATGTCCTCTTGCGCGCTGCCGGGCTACTTGCAATGCCCCATGTGTGTGCATATGAGATTGGATTGAGTTCTCGATATTCTGGAGAATGTACTTCGTTTATTCTGTATGTCCAGTGTTTTACCACATGCTAAGCACAGAGCGTGCGCTTCGTGCCTGTAGTCACAGAGGCAACTGGGGCATTTGTTCAACATTGCCAAGGCAACAGCTGCAAGGGAGTGAACAGAAGCCTTTTTTTGCATGTTGAGCTGTTGCAGGACCTATGTAGACATGCACTTGCTCACACGACGGTGCAGGGGATGCCCGTTTTGCTGCAGCCACACTGATGACGGACACGTAGTCCCTGGGATGACTGGTTCCTATTGGCAGCGCGCACGTGATCTTGGTCGCTCGTTTTTCCAACCACGACCACCCCCTGAGTGGTGCCTCCGCTTGAATATGTCAAGCCTCCTCGGCCTTGTATCGGTCAAGCCTCCCCGCCTGTGCTGGCTCTTGTAAGGTTTTCTTTCCGGACCAGCCACGCCTTTTCTTGTCCGGCACTCTTTGTTTGTAAGCTCTCTGAAGTAGGGGCTAGGTGGGGTTTTGCACCACCCTCAGAATTAGCGTCAGGCTTAATGTCCTTGTTGAGTGTGATATTGAAAAATTGTTGTACTGTAGACAGAAGCTCTAATCTTTTATTGTATGCATCTGCAGCCAAACGTAGACTTGTTCTGACACGAACTTCCAGAGACTGTTCTGACGGAATAGAGAGGGCGAAACATCATGTTAAGCGCAGGTGCCATGATGCTCAAGTGATATCGGTCAATGCTTCCGGTGCTTAGCACGAACATGCATCAACAAATGAAGCCTTTAGGGTTGATCCGCGAATCTGTAGAAATCGAAGAGCCCGCGGTACTAGCATAGCTTCAGGTAGGTGCGACATACCATGCAAGACCCGGCTCTCTTAAGCCAGACCTGCCAGGGATCATCCCCGAGCGGAGGAATTCTCCCAACATTGGTGGATCCGCGCCCCACTTCTCTGCAAGTATCTAGCACAAAATGAACACGCGATCACGTAAACGATTGCAAAACAAATGGGATGCGTGAAATCGGCAATTCCTGAGCGCAATGCGAACTGCGCTGTGCGGCAGATGGTCTGCAGCTGCATTTGGCTCGACGTGTACAGGACTGAACGACATGGGTACTGACATGTACTGACGAAAGTTGAAGTCAAAAGTTGGGCTGCAGTGGAAGCAGAAGCGCTTCTCTTGTGTGCAAGCGTTGACAGAGATTCATAATCGCACAGCAGACGTGCAGCAGGGTAATGGATCCGGCACGTTGCCATGGAAGATGTGCTGGTCCAATTCTACCGCGGTCAGTTTCGGTGCTCATTGGGGTATTTACGAGATCTTCATGGTTGGCAAGGTCAGTATGACAAGTTGGAATCAAATCATCTGCTTCTTGGCAGTGTTGTTGTGTGGCTTCGTTGTGCAAGTGCAGCTTTCAGGTGCGAAGATTCAAAAGACATGGATCCATTTGTGAGGTACATACAGTGGCTTTTTCCCAATTATTTCCAGTCGCAATTTAATTCCACGGCGCCGCTATTGAGCAAACCTGGAGCTCGCGTTTTCCGCAGCGACGCAGAGATCGCGGGCGCTTTGTCTGGATTTCAATCTGCAACACCCCTAGCCAGCATTGCTGTTGTATTTCAACGTTTGCCAATGGATGTTGTTGACCACACCGAAACCCAGTACAAGGAAAATACATCCAATCATACCAGCTCTTCTTGGACTTCTTGGGCCTGAGGACAGTGCTTTCGTGAGCAGGTGTTGCCATCACGTTTTTGAGAACTTTGGGACCGAACGAGTGCTGCACAGGCTCGTTGATGACAAGACCGGAGAAATCGGTCGTATTCCAAACGGGCGCACCAGATTATATGAAGCTTTAGTGCTTCGACATCACAATCACCTTCGAATCCGACGGGTATTGGCTTCCCTGGCAGTCACCGGGTCCCCGAGCAGACGATTGGTTGTGTTTTTGTGTTTTGCATGAGGAAGTGTTTCGCTGTGCTGACAAGCTTGTAACAGGCAGGCATTGCATTGATGGTGAGCTGAAGGTTTGAGCGTTACATGGCCCCATTGGTAAACCATTTGCGGTGGGAGATTCTGGGGATCAGTCCTCGTGAGACCCTCGGCAACAGCACGAGCACGGATGTGTGTGTGTGTGTGCACATAGAAGGGGAGTCGATGGGGCTTGAGAATCAGCATAAGACAAGGATTGCTGGAACACGCGCATGGTGCCTTGTTTGAGTGTGTTCCGCCAGTGTGCCCCAGGAAGAGTCAGGCGCACCCATCGGTGCGCCGGCGCATGGCTGCTTACGTGCGCACCATGCTGCCAGGCCTCTTGAGATTGCAGGTGATTGCGGGTTGGGTTTTTTCATGGTATATATATATATATGTATATTTTTTTTGGAAGCGGACAGGGAAAGGCACGTTGAAACACAAACTCACACCTTCGAGGCCGTGAAAAACCCATCCTGCGGCCGCTCCGGAACATCCCCTCGGCCTTGGAGACCTGGGACAAGTACGTTGATGGCAATCCGCACAATTATTCCAAGAACACTCGCGCTTCCGAAGAAGACCGTGTCGAGCCGCCTGACTGGATGTTAGTTTGTGTTTTTTCAGCACATCCTTTTGATTTGAGCCTGTAGTGACTGTAGTGCTTTTGCATGTGCGGTTCCGAGGTCGGTTTTCTTTGGGCGCACGGGTCAGGAGTTTACCGGTGGGTCGCCGGAGGAGCTCGAGCTTGAGTCTGAGCGTGCAGAGAAACGGTTCCACGCTGCATTTAGGAGCCTTCAGGGTGACCGAGGTGACAGTGGTTCGATACACGCTTGTTGTCACTTTCTTGACTCTTCAAGTTGTGCAGTTAAAGTCGTTCAGCCTCGAGGCTGCAGTCTACCGAGACGTGTTGCACGAGCTGCGCGCGTTTGCTGATGATTCACTAGGCCCACTAGGCCCTCGATGTTGAACATTGCCCACGAGATTGCCCACAAGATTCCGGCTAAGCTCCGAGCCGTCAGAAACGCAGGGCCTTTGCCCGCTACACTGAGTTCTTACGGCCCCAGAACAAAGCCCCGAGATGCTGGGCTGCTGGACCAGAAGGTCGCCGGGTGCTACAAGAAGGTGTAGGGCTCTGGCGCTCCATCATCTGTGCCTGTGACAGCAGTCCGAAAACAGTTCGAGCTGGCTGACAGTGCATGTAGGTCCAACGTGCAAAATTTGGTCCGTGGGCTCATACAGTTGCAGGCTTTTGCAGCTCTCCATGCGGACGACTGTCTGTGACACGCCACCTCCTTTGCAGGCACCCTCCGCGGCTCAAGCACAAAGGAGGGAACCAATTTTCAACCGACGGATGGCCCGCACGGTCCTTTTTGCGCAGGCGAGGAATTCGTGTGGAAGTGTGTTGGCGTTAAATGACCAAGAGCTGTATGACCCATCATCTGTATGTTTGGCTCACGTGCGTGCAGGATGATCATGCTGCAGCAGAGTGCCTGGTGTGGGAATCCCAATCGGAGTGTCAGCAATCTTTGGGGTTCGCCCTTGCCCTACACATAAAAATGCCGTGAAATTATGCAGGGCCAGGAACACGTGCAAGAAGTCGTTGGAGCTCGGCATTTTGCAAGACATGCGGGATTACGCTGGAGAAGTATCGCATGCTGCGCCCAATTGCACGTTTGGACATGCCTTGGCTGGCAGCAAACTTGCTCTCAGCTGCCAGCAGATCGGGACAAGAAAGGGAAGTAGCCCCTGAGCGGAGATTTATACCCATTGAAGCCCTTAAGTTTTCAGAGCCTTCCACCCGGCTTGGTGCTTAACAGACGGTCCCTACTGCAACACAACCAGCAATTACGGCTATGAATTGAAAAGTTTCAAAAACTGATTGGGAACCCTCAAGGAAGCAGTTTCATTCCGAGGAAATTTCAGTTGTAGTACGGACCGTCCTGCGTCACGTTATTGCTGGTGTAATTTTATGTAAGAAAAAGTTTGGCCATAATGCTCAACACATTGCCGGGTCCTTCCAACTTTTTTCTTACAATGCCCAAAACCAAAATGTCGCCCATCATGCGCTCATGGGAACGTCGCTTCCAGCACTAAACTTTAATTTCAATTCAGGAAAATCCTGCAGGCTCATGGAAACGTCGATTCCGAAACTAAACCTGTACTGCAAACCAATGAACATCCTGCCGGCTCATCAGAACAAGGTCATGGAAACGTCAATTCCCGTATATTAAGCTTGTACTGCCAAACAATGAAGATCCCGCAGGCTGATGGAAACGTCCTTGCCAATAGTAAACTTGCGCTACAAACCAAAGAAACTCTTTTCGGGTTGGGATCCCTCGTAAACCCCCTAGAAGGACAAGGGGGCTAGGCTTGTATACTGTAAATACAAGTAAGAATCATAAAGCCTTCATCATCGGCAGCACTTGTTTTTAGATATGCGCTAGCACGAAACCGGATTCAGCATAAGCATTCCTGTTGGGCAGGTACTGGATGTCAAGTTGTTTTTTTAGGCTTTGCCACCACCCCCCCCCCCCCCCACCTAATTTCTTTACACAACCCCAGTTGGATGCTTGAGTTTCGAATACCCACCATATAACCATGATTCAGGCACATCTATACTCTTTTGGTTGTAGTTGGGACCGCTTTTTGGACCAGTTGTGATAGGGACCACTTTTCAGTTGTAGCATGGCCCATCTGGTAGTAGTATAGGGCTTCCGGTTGTGGTAGGGACTATTTCCGGGAGGGGCGGGGGGGGGGGGGGTTGGGGTGGGGGCAGGAGGCAATGAACTTTGTGTGGTCGGGTGACTATGCGCAAGATTTCTACAACATACTTCCAGAGCAATGATGCGAACCAGGTCGTTCAATGGTGTTTGTTCTTCACTGGTGTCTCATATAATTGCGAAATTGGAGCCCTCAAACCCCTGAACCCTAAAACCCCCCTCAACCCCAAAGCCCTGAAACCCCCAAACCCCAGACCGCGGCTTGCCAAGGCCACTAAGCACCGGCCATCAGGTCCTCGGCCAGGACCCCAAAAGTGGGGGCCAAGCTCGTAAGAAGACGTCTTGGAGGAAAACCTCAATACAAGCAGAACACATGTGAGTAAATGCTTGTGTAACATGTTGGTAACAGTACTACTAATTGTGAAGATGTTTTAGAAATATTTTATAGTAGTGTGTTTCAATTTTTTGGTAGTACATCAGCAATAGTTTCGAGAGATTGTACTTTAACACTTCACAGTTTGAAGAAGTTAGCAATATGCTAGCAATAAATGTATGAAGAATATGAGTAACATTTTAGTATCAAGGAAGACTATCAGGCGCACCTTGCTGCTACTTTGTTCCCCGAGGTGTGGGCTGTGGTGCGAGCACCTCCATCTTTGCAAGGCCCGGAAACGGGGAAGCTTCCGCAAGATTCCGAAGGTTTTTGGTAACTTCCCAAGAGCCCATGAGAGCCCAAAAGAGGCGATGTGTGGACCTGGGCTTTGGCTTCGTGAGCGGTGTGGAGCCCACGGTGGTCGCGGGCGCCCTGGAGCGCTTCAAGCCGGACGTCACAGAACCGACCTCAGTGGGTTGTGGCCTTCAGACAGCGCGTGGAACGTTGCAGTTCGAACTGGGGCAGGTGCTGGTGCCCGACATCAGCGGCCAAGTTCCTGAGTCCTTAGCTGCTGGGGGCGGTCGGCAGTATGTGGTGAAGGTGCTGATGGCCTGTAGCATGACCTTCTGTTGATTGCGCAGTCTCTTCTGTGGTAGGTGGGCGCTCCGATGAAAGGAGCACCCTGGCCTGTCCGAGCCATAGCCTGTCAAAATCAAGCTCTTTTCGACTGCGCTGTTGCTGATATTATGCGTCCTGTCAGAAATGTCGCAAGTACACTGATCTGCTGTCACAGGGCCATGTTGGCAATAAAGTCATAGAGCCCTTCAGGAGTTTGCGCCCATCTGGCTGCAGCAGGCACGGGACGAGAGCACAAATTTGACAAAGGTCCCGGAGAGTTGATCCCTAAACCCTAAACCCCAAACCCGAAACCCTAAACCCTGAACCCTCATAGAAGCCGTATTCCACGGTGGAGGCGAATAGCCGCGTCGCCATTTGCAAAGCCTCCGGGGAGGAGGTCTGGCACGTGCTGGGATTTTTCTGCTCTCTGCTCTCGACCTTTGGCAGCCTTGGGCTTCGCTGAAAAACTCCTCGTTTGCAGGTGGGTGCAGAGCTTGTGGCTGTAGGGAAAGACGAGACAGCTTTGTCGCTCCGCCGTCACCTAAGTGTGTAGGCTTCTTTGAGTTGCTTTGTGGTGTCCCCTGGTCATCTTGCCACAGCTGAGGTGCAAAAAATGCTTTGGCTGCGGCCAGACTTCTGAAAGTTCTCCTGGAGGAGGGTGAAGGCTGTGCCGCCAGATGTATCAGAACACTCTACAGCCCAAAGCCTTAAAGTGGAGCTCGCAGCCAGCCATACTGGACAGCCAAGTGTCTAAACCTCAGACTGAGCCCTTAGCACCCAGTCCGGGTACGCCATGTGGCAATGACCTGGATACCAGCTCTCTAGCAACTCTAGCATGCTGCCTAATGCGTTAATACGCATGATCTCGCACGCTGGTGAGAAGGCTTGCGTAGAACAGAAGCGGCTCCTGGCAGCTCGCGAGGCGCATTGCCAAAGCTCGAGCCGGCAGCCGCGGTTCAGAAAGAGGCGTGGCAAACTTTGCGGGAGTCTTTTGTGAGTCAGACAGCGCTGGCAATGTTTCTGTTGAGTTTGACATGCTATGTGGAAGAGTCAGCATGGTGAGAAGACTCATCAGCAGGGTTTATAGCAGTTTGTCCTTGTGAACGCAGGCCCCGATGCGAATCGACTTGAGTTGGGACGAGGTCACTTTGTCTTTTGTCTCTTTTCGCAAGGCTGAATTCTCGTCTTGTGAGCCTTGGCGGCAGGATTCCGTGGACCGTTTCATCCGCGCGTACCTCTTCCCTCCGCATGATCCTGCAGCCGCTCCCTCTGGAGTTATCTCCGGAATCTCGTTTGCGAGCCTGTGTGCCAAGATGGGCGAAGGGATCACAGGCTTTGAATGCCTTTTGCGCTTGAAGGTCGTGGAAGTTCCGACCAAGAAAGACACCTACTTCATCGAGAACATGGAGCTGCTAAGCTTGTGATTATATTGAATGTTGAGCTCGTTCTTCAGACCGTCGTTTGTGCAACTGAAGCGGCGCTAGAGACCGGGCCATAGTTTCGAGCAATCTCCGAGGCAGTTCAACGACTTTCGCATGAAGGTACGCCATGCCTCCACAGCCTTGTGCCATTGCCAGAAAAGAGAGGTCTTGACTCGGACACGCATGCGGGATGTTTGCAGAGCCAGGTCCTGGAAGAGGGTGTCCGAGACGACTTCACGAATCGAAGTTATGCGGCAGACACGCTGCTGCCTAAACCAACTGAGCGGTCCTTGTCTTGGCGATGCTTCGAGAATTCAACAACTCTGTGAGGCATTGGTACTCTAACGTTGGTGGCAGCATCGTGAAGATGGGTGATTCCGACATCCACATGCCGCTGAAGACCTCAGACAAGAAGCACAAGGCTCCCCGGAGCCGTCACGCCGTCATCATCACCGTCACTGTCAAACTCATGTCATGTGTATACATTATATATATATATATATATATCTATATATACATCTATATCTATATCTATATCTATATCTATATCTATATCTATATCTATATCTATATCTATATCTATATCTATATCTATATCTATATCTATATCTATATCTATGTATAGATAGAAAGATATATATATATATATATACACATATGACTCAGGTCATGCATGCATACATATATATATATATACACATGCTACATGTGTATTTTACATACAGATATTGTAAATACTCAGGTACATGCGGAAAGCTACAAGACAAGGATGCTGCCAGGCCATCATCCCCGGGGCCGCACTCGGTGCCCGAAAGAAGCTGCGGATGAACGAGCCGCTCATAGGGTCGCAGCCTCTGTCGAGTGCCCACACGTTCCACGTGTTCACATGCCGGACTGCGCCCTGGGCTTCTTGCGGCCGGCTCGAGGCCGAATGCCGAGCGCTACTGCAGTGGGGCGTTGGCCTCCGGTTGGATTGGCCTGGTGCCGAGAGTGGCTGATTCGTTCCGTGGAGTTCTTCGTGTCCGAGCCAGGAAAGATGCATAGGCTGAAGATGCGGTAGTATAAGACTGCGCCAGTCTATTCATGTCCGAGAACTAGGGAAGGTTAGGCCAGAGGACTTGGCAGCAATGCTTCGCCCCATCTTCGCCTTTGCAGCCGTTTCTCAGAACTCCAAACAAACATGCACTCCTAGAAGCAATGCAAGTTTCAGCTGAGGTTTAGGGAATTAAATCATGAGATGCAATTTCTTGCAAGCAAGTGTTCGAGACACGTGATATTGTACTTCTTTTGAAGCATTGTGTCGGCTCGTCAACCTACTGTACCAACAGCCAAGATTCTTGCAGCTTTGTGCATACATTCGCAACCGGGCATGGCCGTGTGTCCACAAACCAGTGGCGACTGGGCCAACAGTGGGGGTAACTGATGCAATGATGGTGTATGCTCTCGCTGGCGTGTGCAATATCATACATGTTTCTATAATATCTGATGTATCAAATACATCATAACGGTTATTCCCCAGGCAGTCTACTGTTGGGGTTCTAAATTCATTCAAAGATTACCGACATTCTGAGAACTGTTGCCGGGTTCCTGGGATCCCTAGATGTCAATATACATATGTATATATATATATATGTATACATACATACATATACATATACATAGACATATGCATATGCATATGCTTATGTGTATAATATTCTATATACATTGGGCGATCGATCACCGACTGTTTCTTGTTCCGTTTTTAGGCTTGGCAGCCTGTGCCTCCGTGTGGGCCTCGCGTGGGCTGGGAGGTGCGGCATGGGATTCACGCACGGCTTCTCTGCTTTCAGCTTGCCATTCGCAGCCTCAGACGGACTGAGTTGCAGGCTTCCTGGCTGTACGTTCAGGACTCCTCCTCAGCATCCGATCAGCGACTTCAGAGATTCAATGTATCCAATTCGGTGCCTTGCGCATGCTCCATCCTCTGCTTAAATGCTTAGCAGCTGCTTTGCTGCTTTCATTGCTCAGGACGTCAGCCATTCGCTGCCTTAAAGCAACCTCGGCCTCGATCCCTCGCAGAGTTTGAGGCGGCCAGTTGCATTTGCGATTTGCCAGTTTAGGAACCAGCTGCTTGCACAAGCTTGGTGACTGTTTGCTTGATTGTTGGATGTTCATCTGCTTTTGTGTGCCTTCTCGCTCATTCTTTCTTCCGCTGCGTATTTTCTGCTTCGTGCTCTGACTGGAGTTGCTTTAGACTTCCTGGGTATACATTGAACACGCTCCTCGCGTGGTGACCTTGCAGGTTGATTTCGAATCTCCCATCGGACGAGGAGCTTGCTCAGTTGTTTTTGCCACTGCACCGCATTTCATGACTTACAACGTCGGTGACATGACTGGTTAAATAGTTGTTCTGAGGCTGGCAAGCACAGAAGCACAAACTTCGATGTGGCCGTGAAGGCCTGCAGCCGTGGCCACTTAAACGTACTTGTGTGCGCCGTTGATCGAGTTGCAGCTACGAGTTCAGTACAAGTGTCAAGTGCATCATCGTAAATCGAGGGTTGCTAGGAAGCTGTGTGGTTGCAGTGGGATTGCAGATGAAGAGCTGGGGTGTGCAGACAAGTCAAGCCTCTCCAGCTGGGTTGCTTCAGAAGAGGATCGCAGACATGGTGAGACAACTTTGATACAACATTTTGAGGGCAGAAATTTCGGACGTTGCGAAGCTTAGAAGTTGTCGCGAGGTGATGAGCACGGCCATGCCCACTGAGACCGGGGCCCTGCCAGTTGCTTCAGGCGACAACTCACGAAGCAACCGAATATGACCACTCGCATGCCCACCTGCAAGTACATCAAGTTCAAACCTTGCCATGAGTCCTTAATTGTAAACGCTTGCGCGCGCCGCCTCGGCAGCCGGGCCGGCCCCAGGACAGGAAAGGAGGGTTTCGCAAAAAAAGGGGAGGAAGGGCAGCGGGGTTAAAGGGGGGGGGGTGGGGGGGGGGGGGGGGGGGGGGGGGGTGGAGGGGGGTGGGGGGAGGGGAGGGGAGGGGGGAGGGGTGGGGGGGGTGGGGTCACTCCCCTGTAGGAAGATGGACAGGCGGGACCCTCCACGGCATCGGTTTGCAGCTCCTCCAAGCGATTGGGGGGGCTCCCCAATCGCACAGGGGGGGGGGGGGGGGGTGGCGTCACAAAATTTTGCATGGGGGGAAGGTTTGGGTTAGGGGGAAGGAGGCCCGATCCGGGTCTGCTTGTTCCAGATGCTTCTCGGCAGGAAGCCGAGGCGAATGTCCATATTTCCAGCCAGGTATTCGCAACGAACGAAAAGCCTTCGATCACCTGCTTGAAGGCGGTGCGTTTCTGGGAAGGGGCCACTCGGGCCGCACCTGGTCATCCTTTGCTGCATTTAGCCATGCTTCTCGAGGCCCGGCGGACCCTCACGTCGTGGAGCTGGTGGGTCCACTCCTAAGCACACGCAGCCGGGCGCCGCCGAGCGCAGCCGAGCGCAGCTTTCTTGTCTTCTTCGTTTTCTTCGTTTTCTGTGCTCGTCTTTCAGATCTTCGGGCAACTGCAGGTCGGTTTGATGGTCTCGGCAGCGAGGTCGGTGATCTGGGCTTGGAAGTGCGGCAGGTGTGGGTTGTGTGCTGGGGCAAAGAAGCGATCGCAGACCCATCCCTTGGGCATCTGAGAATGCTGCCTGCCACGAAATGGTGAAAAGCATTCCTAAAGTGAATATCGCAGCTGCCCATCCCTGCAGGAGGAGCAAGTGCACTACTTCGTCACCGAGCTTCTGACAGGAGTGTGCGAATCTGATTTGCTAGCCGCATTAACCACACGATGAAGACGTGTTCGACGAATGCTTGCAGGAGGCTCCTTGGAAGACTCCCTGCAGCAAGGTAGCATGGAGGAGGCGACAGCGCGGCAAATCATCAGGCACGATGTGCATGATAGACTTGGAGTCGTTTTGCTAAGCAAGGTGTTGTTCGCATACAGGCACGCATTCCTCATAGTAGGGCTTTGTGCGATCTCTCTCTCTCTCTCGCTCTCTTTCCCCCCTCTTTTCTTTCTCTTCTTGTGTCTCTCGCTGCCTAAAGCCGGCCAAAGTTCAGATTAGATGCGAGATGTGTGGCAGGAGCGTCTGTCAGGGGTTGGCCAACCTTCATGAGCAAGGCTGGAGGGCTATGCCGTCCAAAAGCACCCCCAAACCCCCTGCTGAAGTATCAGCCTACTACACCCTGCCTAAGCCTCTCTTAAAACCCCCCTAAAAAGCCACCCACAGCCACCCCTAAAACCCCCCCAAAAAGCCCCTAAGCCTCTCACAACCCCCAAAAGACCCTTGAATCACCTTCGGGGCAGGCATCGTACACCGGGACCTGAAGCCCGGGAACGTGCTCTTCAGCAGGGACGGGCAGGACGAAGAGCGTTTGGGGTTTGGGGTTTGGGGTTTCTGGGTTTAGGGTTTAGGGTTTAGGGTTTCTGGGTTTAGGGGTTTAAGCGTGGAAGGCTGAACGCCAGACATGGTATGCGGACATGCTTTCCCAAAGACGACCCCAACACTTCTCAAAACGAAGCAAACCAGAGCCAGCCGAACACAAGCCAACCAAACCCCTCGGAGATCAGCTCTTTCCGGATACAACATCGTCGAACAACACATCGTGTTGACAGGGGCACCTGCCAGATCGGAAAGAAGATGAAGGATACAGTGATCGTTTCTTGTATGTCGGAGGACAGGCACCTCCTTTTTGGCATTCCCAGCGCTTGTTACTCTTGGAATCCTAGTTGTGCTCTGTGCGAGCGTGGTGGAAGGGCGAGTTGTGGTTCCCACAGGCCCAAGGAGCCCAAGCCCTGGCCGGCGAGGTATCTTCATAGCGATGAGCTAGGGTGGCAGGCGTGTTGAGCGGTTTGGCCGTAGCAGTAAAGGCAAGAAAGCCAAGAATCATCACAGAACTAGGAACAGTACAGCAACAAGAAGCAGACAATTTGTCGAAAGTCCCAGCTCCGTTTGCGGCAGCTACAGGATCCCAAGTTGATCGACTTCTCACATGCTGCCCTGGTCAGAGGCGACGAGGCGCCGGGGCTTAGGGTTTAGGGTTTAGGGTTGAGGTTCAGAGGCCAGGGTTTTGGGGTTTCGGGGTTGAAGGCTTTAGTTTTGGTCAGATTTGATCAGCCAACCCTAAACCCTAAGCCCTAACCCCTCAACCCTAAACTAGGCCCGAGGCCCTAAGCCCGAAAGCCCTAAGCCCGAAAGCCCTAAACCCGATAAACCCTAACTGGGGGTGGGGCAGACTGTCCTTGGCTTGTCAGCCAGACAGAGACGGCACTCTTCGGGAGCTATCGGTATCTCTTCATATCACCCACCCCCAACAGGCTTTCCTAAATTAAACCTTTCAGTTGTTTCATGAAGTCGTTTTTTTGTCTTCACTCACCCCATCTTGTCATTGATCAGGGTCATGACTAATAAATTAACCTTCTAAATATACTAAACCCCAAACCACCCTGGTCGCAGCTCTCGGGAGGGGGGGGGGGCCAGGTTGGGAGGTTGGGAAGCTTAGGGTTTTTCGCAGCTCTGAACAAGAGCTGCTTGCGGGGTTGGGGTCGGGGGGGAGGCAGGTTGGGAGGTTGGGAAGCTTAGGGTTTTTGGTGAGTGAATTGCAAGGGGCTAGGCCTGGGCTTGAAGGGCGCAGGTTGCAGGCATTGCTTTTGACCTGGGGCCCAATAATATTTCTTCATTCGTTTCGTATATGTAATTGAAACGCTTGCGCGCCGCCTCGGCAGCCGGGCCGGTCTTTTGAAAAGGAGGAAAGAGGGCCTCAAAAACGGTCCCAGGGGTGGTCTGGAGCTCCTCCAAGGAAAGAGGCGTCAACAAATTTTGGTGGTTGGGAAAGGGAGGAGACCGGATCCGTGTCTGCTTGTTCCAAACGCTTCTCGGCAGGAAGCCGAGGCAAATTGGTATTCTAATGATTATTCGAATCAAATAGATAAGTACTTTCGTTTTGAATCAATATTGTATATCAACCGTCATCATTCATTATTCCATGAGATTTTCCCTATGCATCACACTGCGCGTGCGCCAACGTGCTAAAGCATGCTGTTTGGTTCCACAGCCCCGCGACCCTCCACTGCCCGATGCCCGCACACTGAAGGTGTTTCACTTGTGTGTGTGGATATGTGATGTGCAGGAGATACTGACCGGCGAGCTTGGCACGAGAGGTTACGTAGCTCCAGAGGTCGGGGGCCCGGATTGCTGAAAGCAGGTCATTGAGGGTTTGGGCCTTGTTCTGCTGATGCTCAGGTGCTCTCTGAACGGCCCTATGGGAAGAAGTGCCCCTTGCCTGAGCCAGCGAGACACATCGTTAAATGGACCTTAGTGCCACCCATGTGCAAGCCCGCACTGAAGAGTCCATCCTCTCCGAAAAGCCAAAAGCATCCAAGACCCAAAGCATCAGGTGATGTGTTCTCTCTTGGCTGCACAGTGCACGCACTGCTCAGCGGTCGACCCCCACGAAGGCAGGGCACACAGATGGCAGGGAGTTCTAGCAAAGTTCCAGGCAGTTCTCAGTCTTCTGAACCAGTTTGTCAGTGCATGACGCAAGGCATGTGCGGTTTGGCTTTATCCAGCAGTTGTGCGAGCCCTGGGTTGAGAAGATTTGAGCAGTTCCGGGCGCCGAAAGGCGCCGTTTTCCACGCATTCAATGCTCCTCTGCGGAGTTCAGGCCGAGCTCGGTCTCGGAGTCCGCGCGCCGCTTCGTGAAGGCGGGGAGGAAGGAAGCTGAAGCACGGATCCAATGCGAGATAGTGGAGCCATGTGGAGCCCTTGTAGCTTTCATTGGGTTCTTTGGGCTCTTTGTTCCCCACCCTCGGTGTGGGGTTCGCTCATCCCTGGAGTGCCCAACCCCAGAGTGTCCCTGCAATGCCCAGCCCGAGAGTGTCCCTGGAGTGCCCAACTCCAGCGTGTTCCTGAATTGCCCAAGCTTACAGTGTCCCTGGAGTGCCCAAAGTATCTCTACCCAGAGAGGGTGGGGATGTTCGATGATGTTCGAAGCAAAATTATTCGTAAAAAAACACATGTTTGTGGAGATTGCAAGGCGCTCCTGACCGTTGACCCCAAAAGCCGCCCCTCGGCAAGAGAGGCGCCCTGTGGGTTGCCAAGGGGGGGGTGGTGAGACACGGGTTGAGCCAATGCGTTGTTCCTGGCGAGTCATCCTCGCGTTTCAACTCATCGTCGTGATTTGTGGACAGGCCTTGGCGGAGAGTTGGCTGCAGGACTGGGAGATGGGGTACCTGTAGACACACCCGCAATCGAAAGAAATGTAGGGGGGTGGAGAGGAGCAGAGTTGATCAGAGATAGGGTCTGCATGGGCGAGTGCACACACTGAAGTTTCCGCTGTAGAGCAACCGCATGTTTGGAGGAGTGATGCCTGGCACCTTGAATGCAGCAAGTGCTGCTTTAACACGGTTGCGGGAACAGGGGTTCCCAAGTTGAAGTCATCCTCGTCATAGCTCCTTTTCATCTCCTGCTGGCCACGTTGCATCTGCTTTTGCAAGCGAAGCTTTTTGGATGCACGGCTGCAAGGCAGTGCGCTGTTGCCAAGCTGAATCGCAAACGGACGCACCTTTACCAAACAAGGCTTGTGCATGGAAATCACCTCCATGAATGCAGCACTTTGTTCACAGGTTAGACTGTACTTGCAAGTCATGTAGACGCACGTGGGCAAGGAGGGGTGAGGAGGAGGGACGATTGATGAATGAGGACAACCGAGGCCGACTCTGACTACGATCATGCTGAATGCGTGGGCCATGTGTCACGGGAGCACGAGCACTCCGCTCCGAGGGGGCAATCTCACAGCCCATGTGCCACATCGACAGAACCATGTGCCAACACTTCGACATAACGGGCAAAATAACACACTCAACCAAGGCCGGGGGAGGGGATCAGTAGAGGGGTGCCTACGGACAAAAGCTTCTCTTAGTGCGCCCACGAATGCTTGGGCAGGGCTTGACGACTCTCCAGACTGAAGATGGTAGCATGCGGCCGCGACGCCGATGTGTGGCACATGTTGTGCAAGTCGACCATGCCTGCAGACATGACGTCAGCAGGCCATGCAGTCGCAGTCGCAGTCGCAGTCATCGTCGCATCGCAGTCACAGTCGCAGTCGCAGTCGCAGTCGCAGTCGAGGTCGCAGTCATCGTCGCAGTCGTAGTCATCGTCGCTTTGCATGATTGCGTGACAGGTCTGCAGGCTTCATGGTACTCGGTCTTTCCGGTAGATCCGAAACATTGTTGATGTTGTGCCGTGGGCGTCAAGTAGCAGGGAAGTACAAGTTACAAGTTGATGTGATGTTCAGACCGGGTTCTGAAGCTCACCAAAAACGCTCTGCATGTTGACATCGTGAGGCCATGCTAAGGCGTTGGAAGGTCGTTCGGGTTCAGACCTGTCCAAGCCTGCGTGTGGATGACAGCTCAGGCTGGAGAAGATCTCAAAGGCCAAATCGGCGTCTTGGTGTTGTAGTCACTTTAGTCTGGAAGATTCAAGTTAAGACAGCTCAGTAAGCATCATCGCACGCGACTCTTCCAGAACTCCCAATCTCCTGTAGATAAGTTTGAGCTGCCTTCGTGTTTGTACAGATCCCAAAGCACTTGGGCAGCACCAAAATGCCTGATGTCGAGAAGCATCTGCGACAGCGTCCGGCGGATTTCGTTGAGAGGCGCTGCTGCAGGCTCTTCTATCTGACGGCGCGAAAGTGCATCAGTCAGACAATCCAGATTCGGCGGGGTGTGGAACCCATTTGGGGTTTACGAAAATGAGGTACCCTCTAAAATAGTCCCCAAATAGTAGGATTCCTTACAATAAGGACCCCAATAAGGTACCCCTATTTTCGGAAACCCCCATCTCGGTTCTGCCACCACAGGGCGCAATTCTGCGTGGGGGCTTCGTGTCTATCTGAGGACGGGCCCGGGCCCCTTTGCCCATCGAAGAATGAGAGCTATGGGGGGGGGGGGGGAACATGCTTTCTTGCAGAAGAAGAAGACCGCTGGCCGTGTGCTAGCAGCTTCGTCTCTGAGTCAGGGTTGGGCAAATTTGCTTGGGGGTCACTCCTAGCCCCACGAAAGAAAACAAGAAAGAGAGGGGAACTACCTTCAAAAAGGGGAGAGAGAGAGAGAGAGAGAGAGAGAGAGAGAGAGAGAGGGAGAGGGAGAGGGAGGGGGGAGAGGGAGAGGGAGAGGGAGAGGGAGAGGGAGAGGAAGAGGGAGAGGGAGAGGGAGAGGGAGAGGGAGAGGGAGAGGGGGGAGAGGGGGAATACCTTCCAAAAGGGGAGAGAGAGAGCGACAGGGGGAGAGAGACAGAGAGAAAGAGAGAGAAGAACAAGAGTGGCTGGGTCCCTAACAAAGAGAGGGGCCACGCGGAAGGTGGGGTCATTGGCAAGGCGGGCGCAGCAATTGAGAAAAGGGGGCGGGGGGTGTTTGCGAATGCCAATACCATGATCCCATGTTCCACTGGGCGCTTGCACTGCACACGGACGCTTCACACAAAAAGGGGGCGTGCTTACTGTGCAGGGCAAGGGCCCTAGCCCTTAAGAGGCAGCTTTAAGTTCAGAGGCTTGCTGGCAAGCTTGCAGATGAAGTGAGTTTAACCTGAGCTAGGCTCTGCTAGCTCGAGGCATTTCCCGAAGTCTTGTTCTGTGTTTGGACAGCATGCTGCTAGCAGCAATCCTTCTGGGGCAGTTTGGTTTATTTTAGCGAGGTGGCCTTGCAAAGGGCTGTGTCCCCGTTGCTATGCCTATGTCTATGTTGCCAGCACGGAGCTAGCTTTCTGCAATTCATCATCAGTAGCAAGTGGTGGGCAACGATGGACACAGCGTCGCGGCAACCATCGACTCTCTTGGCACCTGATGTGGGTCGAAGTCTACCGTGATGTCCGCAGGGAGCCAGACAGCCAAGCGGAGCTTAAGATGCTGTGTGCTCCTGTCAGTCTCTGCGGACATCATTGGTGAAGCTCAGAGTCAGGACGGAGGTGCGCTGTGGAAGAGCCGCAGCGTGCATGTGCCAACAGTTGGTACCAATCTTGCTCCGAAACTTCAGCGCAGGAAGGTCTACCACTACCAATTGTCACCTCCACCTTTTCCTACAGCCGTGAAGCTTCGTTTCGAGTATATCAAGAATTGCAGATCAGCACAAGTCCAAGAATAGTGTAAGAATGGTCTAGTGACTTGCTTCAGCCGGGCATCTTCCGTGGAGTGGGCTGTGTAGGCGGGGACTTGCGAAGATGGTCACCAAAACGCGCGAGGGCTGTGTGTGTGTGTGTGTGTGTGTGTGTGTGTGTGTGTGTGTGTGTGTGTGTTTGTGTGTGTGGTGCTGTTCAGGAAGGCTGCTGGTGCCATCGCGCCCTCCTACAGTACATACTACCTAGCTTTTGAACAGAGTTCAGATCTACATGCTCCATGGCCATCCCCGACTAGGGTGACCTGGGCAGTTCGACTTGCGCCGTCTTCGCATGCCTTTAGTGTGTAGTTTGTACCCTCATGAAAGTTGCCATGCATGATTATTATTGAATGGTTGGCGATGTCACATGCCGAGGTGTTGAGGGCCCGTATGTCGCTGAGCTGCAATGCTATGCCAACCTGGCACGGTGTGCTCCAGGGCGCCCCAGGAAGATCAGAGCGGCACAGCTTTTTGCTCTCCCCGCAACAGCTCCCATACAGTACCTCCTCCACTCAATTTGCTGTTAGGTGAAGCAGTTCGAGAAGCATCTTGCCCGAATTTGCGGCTGCTCAGCTGTCGGATTCCTGGTTCCGGGATCATCCAGCCGCTGATATGGGGGCTTCCGAAATTAGGGTACCTTTTTGGGGTCTTTTTATAAGGGAATCCTATTATTTGGGAGGGGTCCCTTATGTTCGTAAACCCCCATATGTCATTTGTAGATATTCCGCCAATGAGCTTGCAAAGCATTCTCGAAGGCATGTGCTGTGCAAAGTGGCACAGCCGCGCTGTACGGGGCCATGAAGGCGATGTTAACATCCAGAACTGTGATCTCGTGTCACCGGGCAGACTGGACACGTGCTTCCAGCAACTAGCTCCCTGAAGGCTCTGGGTGTGTCAGATCCCTCTCATCATGTCATGGTGCCGGCGTTTACCTGCCGGATGCTGAGCGACGATGCCGCGCCTTCTTGTTCACACTCGACTCCCAATCTGCAGCTTAGTGTTTATCGCGCAGCTGGAGCAGTGTCACAAGTTTTCGTTGTGGACCTGCGCATTGTTCCAGGTGCTGCGTGCGCCGATGCCATCATCCATGCTGGTGGCAGGTATCATGCCCAGGTTTCACAGGGAACTATGATCCGAAGAACCCAGAGCCTTCTGAACAGGCCGATCCCCATCGATTGTGACTTGGACTCCTACGGCCTTTCGCTGGAAGCTGTGAAGAGTGGCCTGGAAGCCAACAAGGAGTCGCCGAATACAGGTGATGTTGGTTGTGCCGCAAAGGCAGAAGGCGTGTCTTGAGCCAGAAGTGAACACTGCAGTTGCAGCAGGGTGTCGTGGGCATCGTCATTGCTCCCTGCTACGGTGTTCCCGCCCGCGACTTCGCAGCCATTCAGGCAGGTTTGAGTGCAGTGCCGATTTTTTAGGGGGACACCCTTATGACACTGTCTATAACTATAGGAGTCCATGTGCCTCATCAGGCTCTTTGTAAGGAGAAAGGCCTCTGGCTCTGCGAGGACTGCATCACAACTGCATCTTTCGTGGGGGGTTTGTTTTGCTGCTCCTCTTTTCTGGCATGCGCAGGATGCCTGCGAGTCCTATGGAGCCAGCTGCAATGTGCCGGAGAGAATCTCCTTGCAATGTTCTGGGAACTTCTAGCTCGCCCCAAAAGCTTCTGGATTCTATATGCTGAAGGCTGGAAGAAGCATGTAACAATGTAGCAACAGCAAGATAGCAGCATTCAGTGGCATGTAGAACTTCCTGGCATCTGCAGAGACCGACAGTGGCTTGCCTTGAGGTACGTGGCTTCAGAGTCCCCGTGGGCTCGATGGCGACATTGAGTGTGGTGTCTGTGTGAGAACCTCGGCATGTCGCCTGCATTGATGCCTGAAAGCTTGCAGCAAGTCCCTTTTGAAGTCCTGGCCAAGTGCACTTGAAAAGCCTTGCTGGACGTCTTTCTCTGCCAAGACAACGCCCGCCACCGCCACCCACCACCACCACCATCCATTCATTCCAACGCAGGCGTACTCAACCATAGCACCAGCAAACGCACGTTTGTCACGGCGGCTTGGGGCCGGGGGGTAGCGGGTGGAACTACTTTGGAATCTGCCGGAGGCTCTGAGGATCGAATCCAAACTGAAACGGATGCGACATGCCGCGTTTTCTGAAGGACGTCATATACACGTGTAGTTGTTCTTTGGTCAGGTGCCCAAGCGGAAACTGTTGCAAAGCCTCCAATCGGGAAAGTATGGCACCTGGTTGAAGTGCAATCGCCAAGGCACAAAGCTTGGTGTTCAAAACACTGGTGCCTTAGCGACGCACTCTGACTGGAGATACGGGAATACCATGCTGAAAACTTTCAATTTCCGTCCTGGTGGGCTGTGCACGAACGGACCCAGACCGTGGGTCAGGTTAACCAAACATAGAGACCCGTGCTTTGGTCGTTTCCTTGCCAAGTTGTGCTTGGAATCAAGTGAGTAGATGTTGCTGGTGCTCTGAAACCGGCGAATCGTGCATTGGCAGCAAGACTCCCCATCTGCACGGCTTCTCAAGCTCGGGTTTGGCGCTTCAAGCCTAGGCGCTCTGAGAAGATGATTGGCGTCGGTGAGGCAGCGCAGGGGGTGGTCTTAGTATTCCAAGAACCCTTGATTGCGAGATGCTTTCAGAGCTGCTTCCTTTTGCTCTATGCATTTCCAGCGCCAGGGCGGAGCCATCCTTGGAAATGATGCGACCCTGGTCGCCAGGGCCAAGTGGTGGTGTTACTTGACTGCCCAGTGAGACACAGCGCATATTTTTTTGAGTGTAGCTCAGAGCATGCCGAGGCTCCAGGGCACCCTGCAGAGGCGCAGTGGAAACGAGGGAAGAAACCGAGGGAACTGTGAGATGGACGCCCTCGAACACTGTAGGCTGCTCATTCCGCTCTCTTTCGAGGTGTGGGCTTGTGGCGTGTATATGAGCACGACGCAGTCGGGCAAAACTTCCGAATGCCGGAAATGCCGCATCCCCAGTGATGTCAAGACTGAACAAGCTTCTTTGTTCGTGGCGCAGATTGTTCCGTGTGCACATAAACGTACTTCACGGCCACTGTTGTAATGATAAGATGCATCAAACGGCCAACTCCCTCAATATCCGAACGGCTGACTGCAGCTTCGAAAGTGATTGCCGTTTGTGCAGCCAATTGGCTCTGCTTTCAGCTGGGCGGCCCAAACGGGCTGCCCGAACGAAGCTTGGCATCTTCGCACAGACGGTATGAATCGGTATGAAGCACCTGAGGATGAACTTCTGGGTTGGGCTCCTGTTAGACATCCTTTGATGTCATCCTTTGATGTCATTTGGTTGCTCCTCTTGCTTTCGGAAAGAGATTCCATTCTGGGAGCGAAGCTGCGAAGAGCATGAGACTCGCGTGCGTCTCACACATCTCCCTGTTGCTTCTTGTGACAACCGCGGCCGCGGAGCTGCGTGCGGAGCTGCGCGGGAGGGCCAGGAGCAAGCGCCAAGGCCGTGGACCTTGCCCTGGTGTTCTTCTGTTCCCCAAAAATGGTGGCATCCTGTTTCGGCTCGCACAAGAAGAGTTTGGGTAGGTTCAAGCTGTTGAAGAAGTTGTGAGGCCGCTCCGCTGGCTGCTCCTGCGACTGCCTCTTGGCACAGGCCAATGTAATGCTGCTGTGTGCAGTTGGGCAGCCAGCCTTAAGAGAGGAGCAGGAGCACAGCCACCGCTAGTGAGCTAGTGCCCGCCTTCGGCCCTCCAAAGACAGGCGTGTTCGAATCGACGAAGTTCTTGTCGGGGAGACACATGGAGACACGGGGCGTAGGGGGGTGACGGCTCTAGCGAGGAACATTCACAACTTCCAGTCCAAAATCGGCACGCTTTAGCTACAGGGACCATTGTGAAGGTCCGGCCAGAAACACTCCCTTCAGAGGCTGCGAGAGAAACGTCAAGAAGACAGAGATCCAGAAGATAAGTAGCATGGAAGGTCCTTCTGTGCATCCGGCAAAGGTGACTGTCAGGAACCAAATTCAAATTACCCTTGCGAAGTAGGCCGTAGGGCAACCGACAGCTTTAGCAAGGTTTGCAGACGACTTGGTTTTCGCTTTGTTGCTGCTTAGGCTGCAATGTTGTGCATCGTCGCCCAGATGAGCGCCAGGGTGCTGTAGGCTTGGCGGCATCGACCTGCCGATCACCTGCATACATATATATATATATGTACACAAAATTTTTATATGTATATGTATATACTCATATACATGTACATATACATATTATATCATGTATGTCTATATATGTCTATATATGTGTGTATACATATATATATAGTCATATGCATATATACATACATATACTAATATATATATATATATATACACATATTTATACATATATATACACATACATATATATATATATATACATATATATATATGTGTATATATGTACCATATATCATATATCATAAATCATGTATCATATATCATATATCATATATCATATATCATATATCATATATCATATATCATGTATCATGTATCATACATCATATATCATATATCAGATAGTAAATATCAGATATCATATATCATATATCATATATCATATATTATATATTGTATATTATGAGATATTGTATATTATATATGATATATTATATATTATATATTATATATTATATATTATATATTATATATTATATATTATATATTATGTATATTATTGTATATTATATAAATGTTATATTATATTATATTCTATTATATTATATTATATTATATTAGATCTTATGATATATCATATATCATTTATCATATGCCATATGCCATATATCATATATCATATATCATATATCATATACCATATATCATGTATCATGTATCATATATCATATGTCATATATCATATATCATATATCATATATCATATGTATTGTATCATGCCATACATATATAGATATGTATCATGTACATTTGCGTTGGTGACAGGTGTGAAGTGTGGACCAGCGGAGGGCCACAGCCGCGAAGTGTGTGCGGAGCAATGCCAGACAACTCCTGGTGACGAGGCGATGGCAAGTGCAGACAATTGCCATGCGGACCATGCATTTGCAAATCTCGAGGTGCTTGGGCTCGTGGCCCGTGACCAGGTTGTGGACTATGCCCGGTTCTGCTTCTACGCGTCTTGACCGAATCAGCAGGTGTTTGGTCTTTGACGATCTTGGAGTTGCCACCTAGCAGATCTAGCAAGCATCGCAGCATTCGAGGAGTGCAAGCCACCGTCTGGGTTGACCAGCTCACTGAACTCGCAATGCTTGGCATTGGCGGCAGATGAGACAAAGCAGGCACCGGTAGATACCGAGATATACCGAGCTTAGAAGCCGATTTGCGGAGCGTGTGCGCGAGGTCATCGATGCGGACGGAAATCCCGTGGATCCCGCCTTCTTGTACGAGCACGAGTCGCAGGCTCTGGCATTGGCAAAGGAGGGCGACGAAGAAGTGGACCCTGAGGACACGTGAGGGACGCTAAAGACGCTTCAGCAGTGTAGATCCGTGAGAGGGACGATGCATGTACGACCGAAAACATGTATGAGAGGGAGCATAACAGGATGCGGACCCGACCCGGGCCAAGCAGACACCCAAAGACTCAGCGGTCGAGACGCTTGTCTTGGAAGGCTTGTTATGGGGGACGTGCTGCAAGTTGAATGAAGCACAGTCTACCAAGGAAGGCGCCTCCCGAGACGGAGGCCTGAACAACAACGTGTGATTCTCGCTGCGATGTGGCAAATATCAGGGAGGTGTCAGGGCTTTGAGCCTACAAGCTCGATGCAGGGCATCGAGGACACCGACTCTGCGGCGGCAGATGAGATTCCTGATCCTTGACTCAGTCTGCTCTGCACAAGAGCGTTGGCTTGCCTGTTGCTCCAGATTCCCACTTGCAATCCTGCCCAGGATGTGGAAAGCGATCCTCTTGTGGTGTCTGAGCTGCGAGATTTTGAGCGTTGCACGCCTGGTTTTAGTATTGTCGAGCAGGCTGCAAGCCGTGCTCGAGATGCTGCCTGGCAAGCGGAGGACACCACTCAGCACAAAAGTAGTAGGGTGCAACGTGTTTTTTTTGCACTCTGTCAACTGTCAACTCAGCAAGCTATAGCATGCGATGGAGCAAGAATGCCAGGATGTGCTTCTAGAGGCTAAACCACCTCCAACAAGTCATGAGTTTCAGCAGCGAAGCCTGTTGGAGAACCTTTTCTCAGCGCATTGGGAACGTCACAGAAGCTCCGCAGCCGCAGGGATCAGCAGCAAAGGCTGCACGCGCAGCTCGCAAGTCTGTCGAGGCCGGGGCCTGGAGATGCCTCGCAGGGTTTCGTGCTTGCGGACAGGAGACTTTGGTAAACTGTGGGGAGCTTTGGTAAAAGTGAGCAGACGTCAGTCTTGGAGGCGCTCAAGGCTGGTCGCAATGAGACCTGGCTCAAAGCAATGTCGCAGGCCGACAAGGCCCGATGGCTTCAAGAAGTAACGTGCGCACTACATGTTCTTTCTATCTGACAGAAGACGCACACTGACATATACCATGCTCTCGGAGCGCGCGCCTTTCAGGCCTTGAACTTCATGAAGCAGACCGACACCAGGCCATGCAAAAGTGTCTTTCGACTTGGGCTGCGGTTGTCCTCATGCAAACTGGAGTTGGCAGGCTGGCCACAGCGCATGTTGAAGGCCCGAAGCCTTGGCGAATCCAGGCAGCTGAGGCGCAGATGTTACGTTGCTCAGCGCACGGCTCCAAGGCACTGGATCAGCCCAAGTAACCATGTCCATCCGCAGGCAGCTCGAGCAGCAGCGCAACCATACTTGGAGGCCCGAGATACGTGCAGTATGGCCCTAGCTTCCCCATGGCAAGCTTGCAAGCGCGGCACTCTAGCACGCTGGAGGGATCTTCATGTCCCGCGTCAAGACCTTCACACTTGCTGTTGCCACTTGTAGAAGCTTGTAGAGTCCTGGAAGGCACAGGCCCACTTTGGCGAGACGCTGCCCAGCCTGGACCGCCAGGCCTCTATGCAGGCGTCGAAGGCGGCAAAGGCCGGATGCATGTGCGAGCTTTCGGGCTTGCAGGGGTCTACTGTAGCTTGCTGCTTCAGTATGTCAATGTCAGTAATTACTGCGGAGAGCTATGACAACCTGAATCTGAACCGAACGTACCAGCATGCGCTTTCTTTGCAAGCAGGAACTGCAGGCAAAAGCAGACGAGCTGAAGACGAAGGCTGGATTTGATCGGCGCTTGGTGGACGTCCACCTGCGAGCTTGAGAAACCAACACGGACGTCAGGCAGCAGTGCTTCGCAGGCGTGGACAGGCACGAGAGGGCAATGTATCTAGCACTTCACTATGTTCCGCTTCGACCCAATGCTGCCCCGTGGCTGAACCCAACACAGGCATTGTGCCTGTCGATCTATGTCTGATTACCTCCTAGCCGAGAGCCCTCTCAGGGCAGAGCAGAGAACAATGCTGCAGGAGCCAGAATACTGATCCCTTCAGGACACGTCAGCGGATCTCACTGAGCAATTCGCAGCGCAGACGGCTCGACAGGCAGCCGCCAAGGACAAGGGACTCAGCTAGAGAGATTGTAAGTCGGCCAACTTTCCTCGTTTTTTTACGAACATGGATACTCTTGACGCCCCATGTCCTTTGGAAACTTGGCTCTTTGTTTATGATGCTCTTTGTGGAGGAGAAGGCTGCTGCGCAATGGCTGGCAGCTGCTCACAGCAGCGAAGAGAAAGCGCGGGATGAACGTCCCGAAGCTTAACTGGCTCGGCCAAGTTGTAGGCTTCGGCTTGGGCTTTGTTGCATTCGGAAGCAGCGGGTGAGCTCTACAATGGCGAGTTGGGATCTCAGGCTACTTGGAGAATGCGCAGGCCATCCCGTCGAGCATCATCAGTGAGGGTTCAGGGCCTCGGGTGTTTGCTGTCTGGTGTAAGACAGCGTGAATTGCAGGGAGGGATTGCCTGCTATTCATGATGCTGACAAGAATCTCCAAGCCAGAGATCCTTGCGCGAGCCTCGTAGTTCGTAGTGGGCGCAGGCCGCCGCCCAACAAGCAGCCCAACAGCTCAAGTTGCCTCAGCGCTACCAGCCTCACGGCAGCACGTGGTCTGTGAGCTCTGTCGTGGAACCCTTGTATGTTGCCATTTCTCACCAGGACATGCGTGTTTTGGTTGCGTTGATCAAAGGCCCTGCTTGGATGCCAAGGTTGGCTTTGGCACCGGATCCCTTGCGTCACTGGGCGCCCACGGCATCGCACCGCTTCTTCGGAATGGGGGAAAGTGGGGGAAAGTCGAGCAAAGTGGGGAAAGTGGGCAAAGTGGGGAAGGAGTAAGAGGAACAAAAGCAATGAAGAGAAGCATCTTTGCCGGTTCATTGACCGCCCCCACTAAAAGGTACCCGCTGCCTTCGCTGTGACAGATGCTGCGGCAGCGCCGGCTGACATGTCCCACTTGATATGTGCACCATCCACCCCATGCTTCTAACACGAGACTCAGCCAATCCAGCATGAACCTGGTTGAAGCAACGCAGCGTGGATCAACAGCATGCTCAACGGTCACATGTAAAGCGCGAAGAATTGCATTCTGCAATTTCCTTTTCGCGAGGGGACGTGCGGAATTGGAGAAAAGTGGGAACGTAGCGATGAAGGAGCTTTTGGTGGGTTTGCAAGGCCCATCATGGCGAGAACTGGGACACCCGAGACTGAGCAATAGTTGCCACAAGCGTTCTCGGACCAGCGGCCGTAGCTGACTTCAGACGAGATGAGGCTAGCAGCCGTCGGTTGCGCAGCTGCGGAGATGCTTCCGGCACCAACCATAGAGTTGCTCACATCGGCTTGACACTGCAGAGCCTTGATGGCTGGTTTTCGAGGTCATGATCGAGCGCAAGCGTGCCATCCACAGCTGGCATAGACCCCGGCTGCAGCTGTTGGCAGTTCGCGTGGCGCATGTGGGCGCATGTGGGCACATGTGGGCACGTGTGGGCACCATGGGCGCAAGGTACGAAAATGGCATCGCTTCACGTCCGCCATTGACAGGCGCATCGGTATGGAGAGAAGATGTCTTACACACAGTCTGCCGGCATCCTCAGTAGCGAGACATGGCATCATAAGGCCCCCCGGGCCATGGGGCAGTATTTGCACGAAGCCGCGTAGTCCTCACCCCTGAGCACAGAAGCAGTTGATTCTTTGTCCAAAGCACCGACCTGCTTATCGTTTCCTGGGCAGGCGACTGAAGTTTCCATGGAAGTTTCTGTTTAAGTACCTTCGAGATTTCTGAGTGTGTGGGACAGGTGTGAGGCTGCAGCAGGCATCCGAAGGCATCTTGACAGCACAGCCCGCGGGGGCGGTAGGGTTGCACAATGCGGACATGTCGTACCCAAAGACATCAGTGAAGATCCTTCCGAGCCGTGTGACGTCACGTGAATGGCAGACTCTGTTGGACAGGTGATGATAGCGTGTGGTGGATCAATGCGGCTCTGCTTCCAGATGGCTTGAGCGGCGAGGATGCAGCTTGGCCGAGAAGACACAAGACTCAAGATGCAGGTCCCCATACAGACAACCCTTTCGTGCCTCCATAATTCCATGTACATGCCCTGCTTGTACTCGTGCAGACTCCCCCATGAAGCTGCCTGCAAGCTTCGAAATCTTCAGGGCGTGGCAAGACTAGACTGTGCCTGAGCCTGGGCTCATTTTCTTGCAGGTTTTTTTGGTTCTTCGGAAATGCCCTCGCATCTTGCTGCCCCCGTAGCGGCGCTGTTGTCGATTGCTGTCGGACTCGTCTCGCACAAGTCAGCCTTGCCTACCATATTCGGCTTCTTCCTCTGCTTGTGATGCTTGCGCTGGCGGCATTTGTTTCGTGCTGCGCGTCATAGAAATGCAAGGTTTCGACCTTCAAGGACCCTCCTTCCACCTCCTTTCACCTCCTTTCATCTCCTTCCCTCTCCTTCCCTCTCCTTCCCTCTCCTTCCCTCCTTCCCTCCTTGCCTCCTTCCTAATCGCAGTAGCTTTGCATGGAATGCTTTCAAATTTGTGCCTCACTCTCGCCTGTTGATTCTCTCACAGGGTTTAGTTTAGGTTGGAAACCCTTTTTTAGTGTAACATGCAAAAGCACTACCCATGCAACCTGTTGTGGGTGCTTGCTGACATGTATGGCCCCTCCCTCGCCCGGAAGCCACCGTGATCAACTAAAGCCAAGGTAGGCATGCAGTTGATGAAGAGCTTCCCTGACATCGAAATCAGGCCTGTGGGTTTAGGGTTTAGGGTTTAGGGTTTAGGGTTAGGGCTGTGCAGCCGAGTGGGCCCCCTTTCACACACTTCAAATGCAAATGGCCTGCGCCTTCTCGGGTCTCGGGAGTAGCCTCAGTGTCGAATGGTACTACTACGTTAGGATGAGTATAGACATAAGAATCATAACAATAATATAAACATATGCCATAAGAACCATAGCAATGACAAAGGTATAAAAAGAAACATAAGAATCATAACAAAAACCAAAAATAGGAATTATAACAAGAACAACGTTGGCACATTGATGTCCTGGGCTAGGCCTGGCTTCTTCCCGCTCAACAGCATGGCCATCTTCCAGTCCCAGTGGTCTGCCCGAGGGTTTGCACATGTCTGCACATTGACGAGTTTGATGTGCTGGGAAATCAGAATGCCGCTGGTTGAACTGGCTAAGAGGATGGCTTCCAGATGTCGGAGAGGATAAGCGATACTGCCACGAGTAAGAGGGCGAGAGCAGTCCTGATCTTGAGAGATATGTTTCAGCACCTTCAGTTTGACTACGTTGCGTCTGTTTTCATGCTTCTTTGTGGTTTTCGGGGGCCATGTCCGAGGTCGGCGAGTGCTTGTAGAGCGAGCTTGGTTTAGGGAGTCGACTTCGTTTGCGATACATGCGTTGTAAACATGCACAGCTCTTAAAGCTGCACGCCCCGGGATCACGAGCAAAATGGCGCATGGCTACTTGATGCTTGTAGAGAAGTGCCCAGCTTCACGCAGGTCTCGGCCCTGTTCGAGGCTTAGTTGCTACGGTCCGAGTGAAGCTCCAGGCCGCAAAAGTATCGTTCTATTGAATTCACAGGGGTCACAAGGGGGTCATACACATTTCATACACTAAGACGTACCCAAAACCCCAGAGATTTCACGAGGCTTTTGTTCGGGTTCTGGAAAGGGGATGCTCCTCTGACGTTTCATTTCATAAACACCCGAGGCCCGAATGCCGAGCTTCTCTACAAGAGATTGGTTTGCTGTGCCCTGAGCCGGAATTTGTGGGAAGATGGGGGTTTCGGGCAAAGTGTCGAATCCCGCCTGACCTGAAAGGCCTCCCCTCCTCAAATCAGCTGCAACAAGACGACGTGGAGCGCGTCTGCGATGCGCCGGGGACCCCGGTTGGGAGCAGCAGCGCGAGGCATGCATCGCATGTGCCACCATTCTGTGGACCCAGGCTGGTCGAAGCCATCCGCACTGTCTCTGCCCAGTAATGGATGGGATATAAAAGTCCGTGCAGAGTGCTACGAAGTATCCTACACCAGACACTAGAAGCGAAGTATCCTACACCGGACACTAGAAGTCTCATGAAATGTCCAACCAAAATGCTAAATTTGTAGCTGCAGACCCAGCATGACATGAGATCCCACGTGTCTGCCAGCACCAGCTGCGGGCTTGTACAAAGGGATTTCCATGCGTCAGGAGGGCCGTCAATGAAATGTCCTGTGCAGGGGGGAGCTGTAGACAGCTCACTGTCTCTGAAGTTGATCCCGCGGGGCTCTTTCATTTTCTTGGCTCCTGCTGTGATCCAGATCTCTGAAGGAACTTTGAATTGAGGGGGGAACTAACTTGACGCCGAAATGACATGGGATGGTCTGGATCTGGCCAGCTGAAGCAGCTGGATTTGCAGCTCTCTCTCGGTATCTTCAGAGTCGAAAGGGCACGTAAAGTAGGCATAAGGGTCCCTCAGAAGGTAAAGAAGAAGGATTTTGAAGAAGAGCTCCAATCCGGTCATCTTGCCCAGAAGCACTTGCGTGATTGGCTCATGGCCGGTGCTTTCACCAGCGTATCGTGCGCCTTTTGAAGGAGACCATGCTATAATCAGACTTTCAACATGAAGTGTCTACTTGGATATGGCGCACCGTTCAAGGTCAATGAGAGTCGCTCATGCAATTTGTGTGCTGTGTCCCTCTTTCTGGGAGCAGTTTGACAGGGGATTGGATCCACGCCCTGGGCATGTTGCACAGTGCAGGTGCTCCTGCTTCCCTCTCAAGCCGTCTTTACCTTTTGGAGTCGAAGTCTGTGCACACTCGCGTGCTTTGACCGAGTAAGTAGACAACCGAACCTGCCCAGATCTCAGGCGAATGTATCACCTTGCTACAGACAAACATGTGCAAGCTTATCCAGTAGGAGATATCGTGTGTACAGTTCCATGAGTCCTTCAGGAGATTGTGCGGGAGCATATTGAAGCTTAAGCCGTCATGTCCCGTTAGCGGTCTTCCTGAAGGCCATTTGATCTTGTGCGCAGCGGAGTGCAGTGTTGAGCCTAATCAAGGTTAGGCAGAGTGCCAGCAGTCCCACGACAAAGCACGATGAAGAGATTTCCTGGACCTGCCTAGCTTTGGGCTCCACTGCCTACACGACCGCCTAGCGCCCAAGAACTGGAGCAAGTTTACGGTTTCAACAGGAAAACAAGGGGCTTGCGTTGCTGACCAGCAGTTCATGGAGCAGCCTGTCAACTTGTGCTACCTTCACTGAAGTTTTCATGGCTCGCAGCTCTGGCCCACACATTCATTCCGCGACGTTGAGGTCGCGGGGTGGAAGCAAGCATGCGCGAGTCTCTCCTCAGAATCCGGAAGCCAACCCAAAGCTCGAGAGACCAAAGCTGCTAAGAAGAGTCAGGCAGTCGATGGGCCGCTCGTGAGCCATGCGTGCCCGCCTCCTGGGAAGTCTGGGAAGTCGAGGCTGGCGGAAAGTCAGCGAGAGCTCCTAGGGAGAGCTCGGAGAGAGCCCAGAGAGCCCAGAGGGCTCAGAGAGCTCAGAGAGCCCCTTGTTCCCGCTTCACATGCGACGCCGGAGCGATGGTGCAGCAAACGGTTGGCGTGAAGGGTTCTGCTCAGACCTGGAGAGGCTGAGATAGTTCAAGGGGGTAAGAGACGGAGAGAGGCTGTTTTCAAGTTCCGAAGGCCAACTTTATGCTAAGTGCAAGAAGTCGAAACGCTTCTTGTTTTTGGCTTTGGACTTCGGTCGAGGGTGCGGGCCTGCGGTGAGAGCGCGCAGCGAGGGAGGGCACTACGACAGCTCTGTAACCCCTCTGCCGAGAAAGGACTTTGGCAGCCGACACTGCGCGGGCCCTGAAATTCCATGTGCATATATGTGCATATATAGATACATATGTATATTTATATGCATGAAGGTTCTCAGAGTATCTCAGAGCATAGTCAGAGCATCGAGGCCGTGCGAGAGTGGCTTCGAGACTTTGGGTGGCCTTGTTTCATGCCTTTTTCCATAGCCGTGACCTATCAGAGCTGTGGCTGAAGCTCGTTGAACACCAGCAGAAAAACATGCCATGTTGCAGAGTCGCATCGACGTCGAAGCTGTCGGGCTGTACATGGCTAGATTGCGCTGACATACCTTGTTGCTAGATTGTCAGAGCCACGGTCCTCATCAAAGTCAGGGTAGTTGTGGAAGGCCACGTGCCATGTGCATCATGTGATCATGGGCAGCCTTTGGGAGGCTGGTCATCGTTTGCATGTTTGCATCTCTCTGTGTCTTCCTGGAGGTTGTGGGCGGTCTCGACAAAGGTGGCGTGCTTGTTCGCACGGAGGAGCTACAGCTTGCTGTCGGCGCCTGGAGAAGCATACCACTAAACTGAACGAAGCCCTGAACCCTGCCCGAACCTACACTGAAAAAACCCTGCACCTTAAACTCTACCATCCCTAAGCCCCTACACCCTAAACCATCCCTGAAACCCTAAACCCTAAACCCTAAACCCTAAACCCTAAACCCTAAACCCGAAAACGCAGGAGGGCAGCTCCAACTTCCGAGTCGGTCGCCTCGCAACAGGCGCCGACGGCAGGGCCTGTAAAGGGGCTGTCGGGTTTAGGGTTTAGGATTTTGGGTTTAAGGGTTCAGGGTTTCGGGTTCAGGGTTTAAGGGTTTAGGGTTTAGGGCTGAGAGGTTAGCAGTTCGTCAAGTTATGGAGCAACACCCACCCGCCCATGCAAACATGAGGAAAAACACGTTTCTTTGCAGATCCTTGCTCTGTCGTCATTTCTGGAAGAACAAAGTGCGGCCTAGTAGCCCACAAACCCTAGTACGCCCGAAAGCCCAAGGCCCAGTAGGCCCTAAACCCTACAGCCAAGGCCCAGTTGGCCCTAAACCCAACAAGCCCAAGCAAACCCTACAGCCCAAATAGCCCAAAGCCCTGTAGGCCCTAAAGCCCTCAACCCAAGGCCCAGAAGTCTAAACCCTGAAGCCCAAGGCCCAATAGCCCCCAAACCCTCAAGCCCAAGGCCAGTAGGCCCACGCCTGCCTTGCCCTCGAAAGAGTGTGCCTTGCCCACGAAAGAACCCACCAAAGAGTGCGCCTTGCCGTGTGCCTCGCTCACGAATAAAAGGGTATATATTTTATACACATATTGACACATGTACACATATATATATATATATGTATGTGTGTATATCTATATATATAAATGTATGTATGTCTATTGCAGGAGGTCTAGGGTTTAGGGTTTCGGGTAGTGTGGTAGGGTACATTTGCGGTCCCCGTCGGCCGACGGCTCGCCAAGAAAGCAAAACCCAGATGCTACGAACACTCTGAGACAGGACTCTGGCGCTCTGGCCCGCAGTGCAGACATGTTATGCTGCATGAGTTCGCAGACCTGCATGCAAACCCGAACACCTGTTGAGCTGCTCCTTCGGCAGGGCCTGTAACGTTCGTTGACCCTCCAGTAGGTTTGCATGGATGGGGCAGTCTCATATAGACGGTGGAGGTACTTACTCTTTGAGGTTTCCGCTTGAGCTCCATGATCGCAGTCGCGAAATCGATGAACGAGAGGTATCCGATGAAAGATCGAAGCAACAAGCGGCAAGAAGTAGCAATTGTCAGCCATCAAGCGCTATGTTAAACTTTCGCGGCATTCAGTTTGCTGTTGCCATAGCCGCGCTCGGTACTTCGTGCCACTACTTGTGGCTGGCCTTACGACCAAATTCACGAGCGCATCATGACTCACCGCTCTTCTGTGAAAGTGGGGAACGGTCTCCGATTTACTTCCTTTTTGCGCCCGGACTTGCCCTGTCCGGTGTCCTGTTGTTCCTCGCCGGATGCGAAGCTGCAAACGCGTATGAATCCTGTAACCTTTGGACGCTGGCGATGGCGCTGCGGATCTTTGCTGTATGTGCGGCCATCGGTTTGGCGGGCATGGGCTTGGTCACAAACCCGATGAGCCGCTCCTTCCATGATCTGGCGACCTATGCTTTCGTGGGAGGCGCAGCCTCACTGCTGCTACTTGGTATAGTTGCCTCTACATACCTACAGGTGTATTCCGCGCACGAGCAATCCTGTCTTGCTTGTTTACTTGTTCGGATCGTGCTGCTGGCACATGCTTCGTCCAGGGCCTACGAATTCTTGGGAAAGTATGGTCGAGCAATGGCTATGGTAAGCCAAGCTGACCATGGAGGTGATGCCGACACACCAGCCGTGGATCGAAAGGTGATGAAGCGACTGCTGACGCAAAGCGCTGTCGCTCAGTATGCGGCCCTTGCGTCGCTGTGCTTCTCTGCCGCGCTCCTGCATCCCTGAATTATGGACAGCCACCAGCAAGAACTTGCCGACCTGGGGCCCGTCTGCGAAAGACAAGAAGGCAAAAAGGCAAGTTCGAGTGTGCCAATGGGCGGTGTTTGGGGTGTACGTGTATTTGGTTTGTGTTTGGAGTTGTATTTGGGGTGTACGTGGGGGCTGTCATTCATGCTACTTGGGGAAAGTGAAGCTGGTGGCTCTCGTTCAGGTGCATTGCTGGTGGAGCTGTCCCGACTGGGCGGAGAGCTTCGTGCCTGTGCTTCATTGTGGTTCAGAGATGTTGATGTCATGCGCCTTCGGTGAGCGCTCTTTTATCGGAATGCTTGAGGCTTCTTTCGACTTTCGGTTCCGAGCTTGCGATCAGAAAAATCTTCACTCTCTTTCCAAAGAGCGTCCATGCGACAGAACAGCATTGGGGGTGAAGCGAAGTGACCATCTGCAGGCTTCCGGCGCTTGGCGGGCCAGGGCCCAGAAGAGGGCTGGGTGCCGCTGAAGCGGCGCAACGAGGCGACGGGTTTGTTTTGATTGGACTTCTCCTTCTATTCTTTTTTCGGCTGTGCGGGGAGTTCTTATGCAATTCTTGAATCTTACTGCCTTATTCAGGTTCTTTCGTAAATGCTCTGTTGTTTGTTTACGATGTTCCCCGGGAGATGGGGTTCTTTGTCGAAGTACAGATGCTCGCCAAAGAGAACTGGCCAAACCCTGTGCAGGCGCTGCTGCAGCGGCCGTCAAATGTCTGGCAGGTACTTGGAGGTGGGGCTAAAAAGCCCTAAACCCTAAACCCTAAACCCTAAACCCTAAACCCTAAACCCTAAACCCTAATTCCTAAGCCCTAAACCCTAAACCCTAAACCAAGATGCGGGTTAGAGCTTCGGAGTCCAGTGAGCGTTTTGAGTGTTGAGGCGTGTGAAGCCTGAGATGTACCCTAAACCCTAAACCCGAAGCCCTAAAACCCCCAAACCCTAAACCCTAAACCCTAAGCCCTAAACCCTAAACCCTAAACCCTAAACCCTAAACCCTAAACCCTAAACCCTAAGCCCTAAAACCCCCAAACACTACGGTTTCTTGTGATGCCTCGGCTCTGCCTCGAAGCTCAGAGGCCAAAGCAAGGGTGGCGTGCTGGTGCGTGAGGGCTTCGAGCCCCTCAGCCGCACCTCCGCAGAGTTGCTGCTGTTGGTTTAGGGTTTAGGGTTTAGGGTTTAGGGTTGGGGTTTGGGGTTCAGGGTTGGGATGTGCCCCCCTTATACTAACAGTCCCAAAATTGGGGGTTCATAGGAACCCCCAACTATAATCCCTAGGAAGGACTGTTCGTACAAGGTGGAACATCCCAACATCGGAATGTTTGTCTGCAGCTCTCGGAAGAAGGGCTGGGAAGGAGTGTTCCTCAGTGTTGGCACCATGTGAAGCGCGAGTGCAGCTCAGGACCAGCTCGCCCTCTCTGAAGGAAGCTGGGCATCTTTGTTCAAGGGCACCTACTGGGCATTGTTTCAAGGGCACCTACCCGGATTCAGCGCGAGTGTGTCCCCACTTCGTTTTTGTGCAGCGTATCGATGCTTCGAGTGAAGGAGCGCCTGGCAACGGGCTCGCTGGTCAGGCAGCTTGAGCGCAAGGACTCCATTCACGTCGCCATTCTCTGTTCGTGCAGGGCACGCGAAGCTATAAAGAGGGACCCCTAACATAAAACAACCCCACCGTGATACAAAATGGTGAAGGAAGCCACAGCACCGTGCCTGCAGTGCAGGGCTCTGACAGAACAGTCGAGCAGCAGCATTGCTTCTGCACAAGCAACTGCATGTGCGTTTTCGGAGCCCCATCCAACGGCAAAAACCCCAAGCAAAGAACAAGAGTTGGGCCCTGGGATTGCAGGCGGCCTCTGGGATTTGACAGTGGATGGTCGCCTCGTGGTTTGGGGGAGGTTCTGGAGGCATTGCTATTTCCTGAAGCCGGGCGCAGTCAAGCATGGCGTCGGCAACTTTGTGTCAGAAAACCCGAAACTCTACAAGTTCCCAGTTTCAGGACGACCGCCTTTGCTTCGCCCGACTCACTGGCTCGGGCCCGGAGCGTGGCTGGGTCAGCATCCGCACCTCGGAGCCCAAAGACCACTTGCTTCGTGCAGGTTCCTGTTGGTGACGCGAATGTCAACATCAGTAGGCACCTCTTTTGTTGTATATGTGGTACTTTATTTTCTATATGATAGTGTAGTATATATATATATATACATGTATAGCACTCATAATGAATTCTGCACATCTTACGCATCATGATGTTTCTAATGACCCTGGCGGCTACAAGCCGTTCCGCGGAAGGGGGCTCCACTTGCCGCCCAAGTTAGTCCTAACATCTGGGTATGTTTTTGCGGGGGGAGTGGGGAGGGGAGATTCCAAAAACAATGAATAGAGACTTGCCCCATGTACACATATATATATATTTATGTACATGTATGTATATGTATACATATCATATATAGTTAGGTATATGATACATACATTACATACAACTTCGGGAACATGGCGGGGGCAAGATGGTCACGAAGGCCTTCGGCAGGGCCCAGAGCTCCTTGCGCCTGTGGACGAGTTGGAGGTGCAGGAGGCCTCATGATGGTTTGGTCGCCCACTCCTTAGGGTTTTTAGGGTTTAGGGCTTAGGGTGTAGGGTTGAGGGTTTTTAGGGTTTGGGGTTTAGGGCTCAGGGTTTAGGGCTTAGGGTTTAGGTTTTCGGGTTTCAGATTCACGCCCCCCCCCCCCCCCCCCCCCCCCCCCCTTTTCGGACACCCACCCCCCCCCCCCCAAACAAAAAAGCAAAGAGAGACTAAAAGCAAACGAAGTACATCAACTGATCCCGCCTTTCATCGGGAGGCCTTGTCTGGGTCAGTTTACGATGGCATGGACCTGGACATCTTGCCAGAGAACAAGGATTGTTGAGATTTTTCCTTGGCACGGTCATTGAGCACAGAAACAGATGAGGCGCACAGGCGATGCACGGTTCTCCAAGAGACTTCGGATGCAAAGATGAAGCACCTGGAGCTAATTCAGCTCAGCAGCACTCGGTCTTCAAAAACTCAAGTCAAACCGCAGGTCCCCTCGAATGAGGGACTGAGAAATTCTCGCACCCTCTTGACTGTAGCCATGTGGGTGTCGTCCTGGGCCCCGGGACCCCCTAAACCCCTGAACGCAGGGGCGCAGGGGCGCAGGGGCCGATACCAACATTGCAACAAGCTGAAAACTGGGGCCACGCAAGCTGCGCGCAAGAGCGCTCGAGGTCGAGGCAGAAGAGAGTCGTTTCAGCGCTCCACGTCTGTGGAATTGCCGCTGATGTTTTGGGGAAGAGGCATGCAAGCTGCCCTTGTCAGCAAGTAGCTGAAGCACCCTGAGTACCGTAAATCGGGTGTTCGGGCGGACGAAACACTCAGACTCGAAATGGTCGGCCCATCAAGTTTCCATTTGGATAACGCTATGCAGGTCCAAGCTGGTCTTAGCCCAGTGCGGTCGGAAGACAACTTCATGGATACTGTTCTCACGCGACCTTAGTGCGACACTGCTATGTAGATCTACAATAGCCTCAGCTTCAGTCACGGCGATGTGCACGTCGCAAAGAGGCAGTCTCTGCACTGTTTGTGTTCCGTTGAAGGAGAAGCTATTCTCTTATGATGGCCCTCTGGCTGCAGTGAAGCTTTAGGATTTGCGAAGGTTGCACTCACCAGAGAGGGGCGCCAAAACTGATATCACATCCAGGCCTTCCTTCCTGGGTTCCCTGGGCTGCAGCTGTGGCGAGGCTTCCACGGATGGGCCTTCGGCTTCCTCATGTGCCGCTGCCCGTTCTGCTCTCTGTAGCGACTCTCGTTGCAGGCTTCTCCGTGAGGGCAAGCCCTACCTTCCGACCAGGCCTTGCCAAAGCTTTTCGCAGCCCTTGGTCCTTCCAACAACGTGCAAGAGTCTGTCACAGAGAGGAGTGTTTCAGCTGTCGGAGCGCTGTGCAAGGATGCCAAAGCCCGCCAGAATCGAGCAGCCGAGGCTTGTGCTGTCGGTTTCGACATGTAGAAGGTTGTGTCGGTAAGTGGTGGTTCTTCATGTGTTTCTCCCCCATGCCTATTTCCCCATCATGCAAAAAGCACAGTCACGTAGCTGAGAACGCCACCGTGGCAGGCCCCTGGCACCGTACATACCATTGAGCGCGGCGCAGCTGGCAGAGAAGTCAAAGCAACACTTGCCAGGCACCGGGCAGTCAGCGCACACTCGCTGTGTACTTACAGGTCTTTTCAGCTCCTTGGAGCTAACCTCATCGCTAGGACTATGGCCGAAGGGTCGACAGTCTATTCGGGCTTGGTGCTTGAAGACCTCGTAGGGAAAAGGATTCAGCTGGTCTGGTGGTGGATTTTTTTGGGGGGGCGGGGTGGCGGGGGGGTCTGGCATTCATTTTTTTTCCTTGGTGTGGCGGGGCCCTCTTTGATTTCCTTGTTTCCTGGCCTTTTTTTTGTGCCAGGCCGTTTGCCAGGTGTGGCGGGCCTTCTTGTCCCTTAGTCCGTGGTTCTGCCGTGGGACTCTTCTTTTTGCCTCCGCTCCAAGACCCCTGCCCGTGCGGGGGGGGGGGGGGGGGGGGATGTTGAGCTCATTTGTTTTTGACCCCCCCCCCCATCCGGCAGGGGGTAGGAGAGAAGGTCAGGTGGGGGGAAAAGTTGTTAACATAGTTTTTTGCCCCTCCCCCACCCCCATCGCTGGGATTCGGGCAGTCTTTGTAGGACACCCTTCCCCAAATCCCCTTCCCTTGTCCAACTACCACGACATAATTACGATGCTATACCCGCCGACATGTATTGGAAACACTGCTGCAACATCTTTGGGAAGCATTGGGAAGGCTATCCATATTCAAGTACCTATTGGCACTGTTTGGGAAGTCCCATGTCTGCTCACAGTATTCCCATTGGCGTGGCTTACATATCATGGTTATGAATGAATAGTGAGATGATATGTGCTCACAATATTCTCGCTTCCCCACGGTATTCCTATCCTCGGTACCAACGACAAGATGTCTTCTTGTTTTTCCGGAGCTTTCATATAGCGGATTGTATACATCTCCTCTATTCCCTCGAATACTTGGTAGTCTTATGGTTTGAGGGATTTCCTTCCTTTCTTCGTAAGTACCTTTATAGATCTCCCTTGTCTTTGCATCTTCATAGACGACAAAAACCGACAATTCCTTGCGCATTGAATTTTCGAAAGATCCCGTCAAGATCCACTAATCAAGCGGGTCTAAGAGTTCTCTATAGGGAAATGCGTGCAGCAAGCATATGTCCTTGCAGTAGACCTGTCCAAAGCATACAGACGCATCATAACATAGAGATTTACATTTCCATAGGAAGCAAGCATACATTAAACACATTTCTTGGGGGGGGGGAAGAAAGTCTCCTTTGGACACAAATCCCAAATCCCTCCCATTCCCTGCTAATCGCAAAATGCGGAGTTTTGTAGGCTGTCTCCTTTGGCAAACGTGTGGTGGCCCTTTTTCCCAAGGTGTGACGGCCCCCCCCCCCACCCCCAACCCTTGCGTTCAGGAACATCTTGGCGTGAAACAAAAATGGGTTCAAACAAAGCCTATTTGGGTTTCTTTCTAAACTCGTAATTGTAAGTAGTAGCCCCCTCCCAACCCCTACTCATTTTGAATCCTTTCGAAATCTGTCCTACAAGCACAGCGTCCGCGAATGGGTGTGGCTGCGCAAAACCCCCCTGCCCCCCCGATCACCCTTGCCTATTTTAACCGTGTGAGCTTGCGTTAATCAAAACCCATATATGAAGCCTTTCCAAATTTGTTATTGCAAGCGTGCCGGGTTTGCAAATGGGCGTGGAGCTGCGCGTCCCTCCCAACCCCATCGATTTTATAGAATCCTTCAACCTGACACACTTAGGAGAAACAAAAAGGCCCACCAGCCTAGGAAAAAGAGCGTCCCGGCCCACCCAGGAAACAAGCTCGCGACAAAGAAGGGTAGCAAGAAATCCCACCACACCTAGGGAAAAAACGGCACACCTCCATCGTTGCATGTACCATGTGCTTGCTTGCACTACATGCAACACTTTCGCGGTGCAGCCTCACATTGTGTCACATGCCTACAGGCTGCTTTTTCGGATTGAGCTTCCCGCTGCCCGAGCCTCGACCGTTGCGACCGGAAGACCCCAGATGCGACTCCTTCACGTCTCGCTTGTGGTTCCTCTATAAACGGGCCCTTGCTCAGAGGGTCTAGATCCCCGAGGGTCCTGACTTAATCCTTGCTCCTAGCGCCAGGGGGGAGAGGAGATGAGCCTGAGGTCCGCCGAGGAGATGGCCTCCGAGAAATTTGGGCCCGCCTGGCTCACGGAGGCCTTCCATGCAGCATGGGCCCCAGTTGCATGGGAAGTGGCCCAAGGCTTCACACGCGCACCCCCCCGCCGCCCCTTTGTGGGCTTTGTGGCGTGTCTGACTGGGGTGTAGGATCGGATCATCGCTAGCTTCCTATGTTCAGGAGCATCAGGTGTCTGACAACTGATCCGAGGCCGGAACCTTGCCTTCAGACAACAGAGTCACGAAGCTCCTGAGGCGTCGGAGGGTAAACCGGTAGCAGGTTGTTGATTCTGATGTTGTGTGTGTGTGTGTGCGCGCGTGTATCTACCAGTCGCAGCTCAGGGCCGAGGACCTGGCTGTGAAGGGCTTCGATGCTGCTGGCGGCGCCGCCATGAAGATGTTCCTCACGGTCGCATGGCTCGGTGCGTTTTCGGAATATTGGGGCAATGCCCAGGATGCCGCGCACACATTTGTGCACTCCTTACGCAATGAAATTGTTTGGCAGGTGGAGTATGAGAAGCCAGACCCGGACTTGCACACAGAGCTCTTCTGCAAATATCCGCGCCTTGGACGCCTTTGTGGTCTCGTGTTGTCTCACGTGGTCTCGTGAGGGGACACCGCCAAGATCGCCTCTCTGTAGGTACCCTTTCGAACAGTTCCCTGTAGAACGGCGGCAGATCTCATCCTTCGGTGATGTGGACGGTCCGGAGATTGCCGTGCAAATGCACCCCGGCTGCTCAGATGTGTGCTGCTGACCAGTGCCGAAACCCGAAAAGTTTGGGGAACACTTGCAAGGGCTCGAGGCCCGCTGTGACAGCTGCCCAGGTTGCTCTCGCATCTGTTCCCGTTCCGCACAGCGAAGTTCTATTTCGGGGACGTGTGTCGCGAGACGACCAACTTCATTTTGATTTCTGCCGCCCGGACTGCATAATGCCAGGCACGAAGCAACAACTCCACATCCCAGCATGGTCTTCATGCCTGGTCTTCATGGCGTCTGGGGCAGGTCAGCGCTGAATGCTCTCATATGCTGTCATGATGCTGTCATGTTAGGAGACGATCGAGTTCTCCAAGCGCGGGCGCATCGAGAAAGGCATGTGGTGATGTCGCAGACCTGGGGTCTCAAGCCCGCTGCCAGCCTCCCAACCTATCTTTCACTGCAGTGCAACAATCTCTGTTTAAGGTGGATTCTACTCTATTTGGGGGGTAAAAGGGTTACTCGGTTACCCCAATTTTGGGAGTACCCATTTTATCTCGTGCAGGCAAAGTGGTTGAGCAGATCGACTACGGGCCCTACCAGGTGTCTTAGCTTGCCTCCAGCGCGCCACCCCCCCATTTAGGTTCAGGGGGCTTAAGGCTTGGGGTTCACGAACAAGGCACTTTGCAGGCATGCATTGCATGTTGGGTGCCTCTGAGGAGGTCAGCGTCACACTCGCTATCTCCCTCTCTCATCTCTCCCTCTCTACCTCCCTCCCTCCCTCCCTCTCTCTCTCTTTTTGATTGCATGGGTCGGACAGGGAAAAAGCTGCATCATTGCGTCCATTACTCTGGTTGAAGGTGAGGTTGCGGCGCATCCAGATTGCAGTTCAGGCCTACCTAGGCTCCTTCGGGACTCAATACTTAGAGCATAAGAGGTTGCAATCGGTTTATCACTTATTGCTTGCAGGGTTGGCGTCTCAGTGTTCGAGCCCTCCCACATCTTAGGACTTCACGTTGGATTTCGACTTGGTGTGCTAGGGCTACGGTTTCTTTAATTTTTTGTCTCAGGGTTGGGACCGTGGATGTGAGGCATCAAGGGCGCCCCAAGCAGTTCTACGGTAGAAATAGACGCGAGTTTGTCGGCTTTGAGTAGGAGTGTCTCCGCTTGAGCAGCCAGGGGTTACATAGTCTCCGACAGACGGCTTGTATCCAGGAGGCAGTCGCAAGCAACCATTTCAATGCCGGGCCCCCCCCAAGAATCCCATCTGTAAGGGTCTCAGTCGGCTGTTCAGCCGCTTCAGATGTCGATTCAGGTGTTGCCTGTCTGTGGCAAGTTCCAGGACGTGCTCTCAAGTGTTTTTTAGCCGGTTCGCCCCAACTGCATCCAGCACAGAGTTCCCCAACCCGAAATTAGGCAGTTTGCCGGCGATGCCAACCTGCCATGGATCTAGGTCTAGAAAGCCTGGAGAGAGTCTGATCGAGTGGCTTCTTTGTCGAAACCTGCTCGGAGGCTCAGAGTTCCAGCATGCTTGCATTTGTATCCCCCAAGCGAGGACTGGCTGCTGCCCGATCCAGCTGAGCGGCTTGCCCACAACAGCAAGCAGCGGACTTCCAACTCAACTCCATGTGCTGACATGTCAGCACTGGCTGCCGTGGTATTCAGCGGAACACAGCCGGCTGCGCAAGTTCCGAGTATGGCATTGACGCGGGCTCTAAGGTACTACTGCTGTTTGTTCAGGGCTATGGGCCAACTGGCTGCCTGGGACAAGCAAGGTGCGATGCTTTGATGTGTTTGGGCAAGCTGCAATACAATGCATTCTTGAACCTTCCCAGCCTATGTTTGATGCATGATGTGGCACCTGAAGGGGATGTGCAGGCACAGTACTTGTCAGTTTCTAGAAGCTTTGCAAAGAACCAGCTTCATTAAAGAATTACTGCCAAGAAGTGGGCATTGGCAGTCATTTTGGACAATGGAACTGGAGAAACACAGCAGAGAGGATGTCTTCTCATCAGGATGTGGGGGCACATCTATGACAAGAACAGAAAAGACCAAAAAAAACAGAGAACGACCCATGTTTCAGGCACCCCAAAGCTATCGCGAACAGATGTCGGCCTGAAGAGTTGACACTGCCACGTCCAGGGCGCTTCGACGAGTTCTTTGGCGCACTGGACTCTAAACAAATGCAGATGGCCGCCCGGCAAAGCCTCTTTGGCCGAACTTGTTGGCTCCCCCTCGTGGTGTGGCGCAAGGCTCCGAAGGCCGTCATTCTTGTTGGCTTTTCGCACCAAGGACGGGAGATAAGAGCCGCACAGCTTGAAAGCCAGCGAGCTTCGGCTTCTTGTCGGAACTTTGCATGGCCAAAATTCAAAAGGCCTCTCAGAACATCCTGCACCCATCAGGTCGCCCGGATACTTGATACTGCGATAGACTTCATGACAAATGTGGTCCCCAGCATGGTGCCAAAATTTCTGCTTGAAGGCAGGGCGCTCCGTTTCCGTCAGTCCGTGTGCATGTCAGGCGCATCTCACTGCATGGTCTTACGAAGGCGGGCGGCTCGAAAAGGTGAAAGAGGAGTTGCTGGAGATGATGCCGCACTTTCCTGGCATGCTGCTCGCCAGGTTAGATTTTTTTCACAATGTGCTTTGACAGCCTTACCAGGGCGCTCACAAAGACCTTTGTTGTTCCTTTTCGAGGTCGGGCGGCTACCAGTGGACGGGCCAGGAGCTTAGATAGTAATGGCCATCAGCCTCATTGATGTTGTCACAAGGAGAGTGCCTAGCTAAGATCCCAAGTATGTGGCCACAATGCATGCGAATCTGCAGGCAGGGCAGTGCATGAGTGTTCATCGTGCATTTCGCACCGCTGTGGCTGACAGGCAGACAACGCTTTCTTCTGGCGGGATGAATATGGCACGTTGGCATGCGCCTTTGCTGGACCTGTTGTTGCTTGCAATTGTGCTGAGGAACAGCACTTGGCCTGAGCGGCGCGTGCTAGAAGATGCATCTAGTGCATGGATGCAAAAGGCTTGCTTCTTGCCTTGAGTGCCTTGAGTTCAGGTGGTGTCCTTGACTGGGGTGGCTTCAACCGAACGCCATTTTGCATGAATTTCCTGGGATGCCTATCAGGAGCTGACCCCGAGGCACCGGGCTGCAACTTAGCCACTCCTGCCTGTCTCAGAGAGCCTGCGCAGACATCTCTGAAGGTTCTCCTAGCGCATGAGGAGGGCATCATTCGCTGCTTTCGGGATGAGCCGCCCGGTCCGATGGCAATTGAGCCAGAACCCTCCCTGAAGATCGACTTTGCCAGTACTTCTCTTCTGTTTTAGTCAGAAGATTTTCTACCTTTCGACCCAGGAGTGCTGTGAACGCTGACATGTTTCGAAAATATGAAGAGGGTTGTTTGAGAAGCAGTGAGATCATCGTCCAGGTATGAGCGCTGTGGCGGTCCTCACCTCCCTATGGAGGAGCTTCTCTTGAGCTGCTTGGACGAGGGAGACGGGGGTGAAACTGGGCTTCCTGCTGTCATGTGCTTCCACTCAGGGTATCACCTGGGCTACATCACTTTCGTGTACGAGAGTACGACATGGCTGGAGCGAGAGGTATACAAGCATCTTGGTGAAACTGGACATTTGACATGCTGCCACAGAAATCGCATGGAACATGAAAGTCGATCATGCAGAGCAGGCGCTTAACAAGGCAACAGTTTACTCCCAGCAACCCAAAGTTCTACCGCCCAGGCTGGCCACAAAGGAAGAAATGGCGACGTGGGATGGGATACTGGATGATCGTTTCCAAGAACGGTTTCGCGTCAGGCGCAACAGACCATTGCATGTGAGAGCAGGGAGAGAGCAGCCATCTCGGGAGCCATCAGTGTGCTGAAGCTTGGTTGTCATGTCAGGTGCCGAACCTCTGCCATCATCAACTCCTTTGCATTCTACAGCTTGAAAGGCACACGTGCAGTGTTTCCGCTTGTTGCCTGGTAAGGCAGCAGAACAGTCCAGCGTGTGCACCAATTCGTTGTGAGCGGCTTAGGTGACCACTTGAGCACTCTGTTCAAAGAGTGGTCCAAAGGGAAGGGCGCTCCTTTCCTGACAGAGATCAAGTGAGATGGGGCTCCAGACCGCGACAGCGTTCGGGTCCTTAGGAATCATTGTCCTGGCATTCGCAAAAGTGCTGAATGGCCTCACCTGAATCGTGAGTCTCCAGGAGATGGGTTGTACATATTCGGCAGGCGTCAAATCTTGGATTAGCTTCCCAACAGTGCGGGGGGGGGGGGGGCCTAAGCAGCCACCCTGCCACTTGGAGTCCTGCTTGAGATCGCTTGAAAGATGAAGGCGGGGCTCACATCTTAAGCCTTCAGCCATGAGTCCCCAAAGGCAAGTCTTGAAGCTTGAGCACCGTCCCGCGTAATAAAACGTCTGATGCTAGCCTTCAGACCTTGTGCCAACACCTTCAACTGGTGTCTTTTTCCAGAAATAGGCTGATGACTTCTTCTGCTTCCGCATCGATGGCGACAGTTCCGAACATGCCTGCGTGCAGATCCATAGCAGAGACTCTTCGCTTTACCGTCAAGGTCATGCAGCCGACGCAGGCTGTGTGCAGGCCACGAACTTTGGCAGAGATGCCAGCGTCTGAAAGAATTTTCGAGAGGCTTCCAGATGCTTCCATGCCCCGCAAACCGAGAAGACCGGTGCAGGCGACATACTCCCAGAGGCGGAAGTTGACGTGGTCCAGCATCATCCCGAGGTCGCGTTGGGGCAAGGGTAGCTTCAGGTTTGGGGAAGTGCAGGCAGCAGCAAAATGTGCGAAAAGCAGTGAATTCGGGAGACCCCGCGCATGTCTCCGGATGCATTGGTACCACACAGCTGTCCACACTCTGCACTTTGCCAGGGTTTGCTGGTCTCCAGCGTCGTTTCCGGATCGTCGAAGGCCTGCTGCACCTGTAGTGACATCATGGGGTCTAGTAAGGCAGTCTTGTGTAGATGTGTAGGAGCATAGAGGGAGCCATGATGAGCCATGTTGCAGGCTGCACCCAGCCGCGGTGTCGTGTTCGAACACCAGGCCAAGAGCCGCAGAAATGGTTTGTGTTCAGTAGATGTGGTGTGGCAAAAGCAGCGCACCGGACCAGGGTCGGCACTGGGTCTCCATGTTCGAAGTGGATAGGCGGGAATGTGCGAGCGGTTTGACTTGGGTTGGGCTACTTCATCCTGGTCGCCTGATCCTCGTCAGCAGGTACTGGTTTGCATCTCCTCTTTCTGTGAGCTCGGAGCCGAGAGACTTTTGGAGCAACATTGTTGAACGCCAGCGTCCTGAAAGCACCCTAAACCCTAAACCCCAAACCCCAAACCGTATACTTCCTCTGTGCGTTTTGCTGCTCAGTGCTCCCCATCTTGCAGGATCCCCCAGCGGAGAGGCCTGTTGTGGGGTTGGGCCAATCAATGCTCCGAGATCTCAAGCATTCTAGAATTGCATGTGTTTTGGTGTTTAAAGGCATTTTTCTGTGGTTGCCTTTGACGTGATGCAGTGGGGGAAGAAGAAAGGGATACTGACATGAGGGTGATACAGTGTTCCGTATCCCGATTTAAACCCTAAACCCTTGGCATCTACTGCCTCCATCTCAGAGGTTTGTGAAAAAGTCTCCGATCTGTGCAGGCCCGGGCTGAAACCGACGTTCCGACCTTGGCCTTCATGACGCTCTCTCTCTCTCTCTCTCTCTCTGTACAAACACATATATATATATATATGCATATATATATATATATATATGCTACCCCCCCCCAGAAGAATCTACCTTTAAAGGTTTTATCGCGTGTTATATGGTTGAACGATCACGAGATTTATTTCCCAGAATTACATGGTTGAACGATCACGAGATTAACTTCCCAGAATTACATTTTCAGGTCTTATGGCGTTGTGTGTGGTTGAGCTATTGCCATGTCAGATGCCATTTTCATATCTTATATATGGCGTTGCGTGTGGTCGAATTATTGCGATGTCAGACGCATGAATTTTACCTGCGAGCGCGGTTGGTCTGGATTGGATAGAGAATATGGACTACCGAGACGCCATATCCTGTGGGGCGAAGGAAGCCTACGACAAGAACTTTCTCATGACATGGGAGCATAGCTCTCCGCATGCCACTCCTGGTGCTAGGGAGAACTTGTGCTGGAGATAGATCACATGTGATTGGACTTGGCGTAATGTCAAGTCTTGTTTCGTGGGATGTGTCTCGAGGGTGCCACTCTTGATTTTCTCGACTATGGTAGAGATGACCGGTGGAGGAGACGAGGGATTAAGCATAGAAGCTGTGGATGCGGAAGTGCTTGGCGTGAAGGAGCTCTGAACCAATTCAAGTTTGCAGACACCATTCTCCAAGGAGATGAGGCCCGATACCGCTCCCACGCGCTTCATGGCAACTACTTGTTCACGTACACTTCTCACTCTTTAACCAAATGCTTCAGTAACATTTTCATGTTCACAGGTCTTGGGCTCTACTGAGTAAGATGAGGACATCTTGGATGATCTTTCAGGGGGGCAGGGGGGGGTGGTTCAGAGGTCCTGGGGCCAAACCCCCCCAACCCCCCCCCCCCCTCCCTCCATCCTGCTTATAAGCAACCCCAGTGCTTATAAGCAACCCAAGCTGCTTATAAACAAGACACACACTTAAAAAAAAACTTACACCGCACTCTCAGCATATAGGAGAATGATATAGGAAATCATATCCTACACATACATAAGGACGAAGACCGTGACTTAAAAAAGAAAAAGATAACTTAAGCTAAGAAATTAAAATAGAGATATGTTAAACCCCCACCCTCTGGCTGAAAAGAAAAAACAACTCAAGCTAATAGATTAAAGTATAGATATGTTAAACCCCCACCCTCTGGAGGTAGATTCTCCAGGGGGGGGGTACCATATATATATATATATTCTGTGTTTAATATGTATACACACATATATATATATATGTATATATTCAAAGATTGATAGATACATATACGTATGTATAGCAGAGCCTCCAGCCCTGGTCTTCTCCACTGCCCGTTCAGTTCCCACCTTTTGCTGACACAAAGTCCCAAGACGCCTGGAAGCTGCTTGGCACCGGCTTGCCTACGCCAGCCAACCCCGACGCAGGCGTTGGGCTTTGAGTGTAACCCACGGTGCCACCTTTTTTGAACTGAGATTATGATTGGAATCGGCATCGTTTGCCTGACCTTTGCTTCCAACTGCCAGGCGGAGCGGGCCCAGCTGTCTCAGGGCTTGTCTTCTGGCATCCTAGCAGGTGTGGAGCTATGCCATTGTTGAACAACTTTCAGGGATTTTCATGGCAGCTCACAATCCATGCAGATTTGCAGCTGTGCGAGCCAATGCTGTCTGGTCAGTTGACGTGCTGGCACCTATCGGCATTGGCCAATCCATGCTCATCTGCGGCCCAAAGGCCCGTGGCTGCAGAGGGTGAATTAAAAGTATCATTACTATTCTTGCTGTTAGTATTTTTTGATTATTACTACTATTATTGTTATCATGAGTAGTTTTAGCTGACTTCAGATTAGCAATTTTACCTCGGAGTAGCGCGAATAACACAGATTGGGTTGCGCAGAGTTGTGTAAGGGTACGGAAGCGGAGCAGTCCCGCAACCCAAATTTCGTAGTCCAGCCAAGTCTAGGAAACGCAAAAATTCCATTGAGAAGTCTATTCTGGGCCCCCAAGAAGGAGGCCCCGGATGTGAGAGTCACTTCTAGGAGCCCCCCCAAAAAGGGTAAACCCAAAACCTTAAACCCTATACTTCGAACCCCCCCCCCACATGTTTGTTCATGAGGGTCTTGTTCCGTGGATTTTGGGGCCGTTGTTGCAGGGGGGTTTCTAATCTCGAGTCGGCATGGGGCGTTTGCTTGGTGTATTGTGAGTGACTAAGACTGCGCAGAGTCTGACCAGACAACGCGAGCAGTGTCTACCGGTCCCCAAATGTTCCCAACATTTCAGTGGCACGCTGCCTGTGTACTGAATCCCTCCAACGAGGACACGGGCAAGAGCACCTTAGCCAATCAGGCCGCTCTGTGTCCTTCGGAGAACTTCCGCTTGCTTCTTTGTAAGAGAACCTGTGTTCTTCACAAGTTTGTCGTAAAAGGTTGTGGAACATGCTCTTGCCGGCCGCCAAGTGGACAAGGCGCTTTCTGTCAGAATGTTCAACTGCCCGATTCGGGAGTTTTTTGCCCACTAGAATGGGAAAAAGTGTGTTTCCGCAGGTTTAGCTGCATTTCTGGCAGGTGGTGCGCTTTCTGTCATCACCAGCTCCACCAGCGGATCCAGCCTTGCAACGCATGGGCACGCTGATGCAGGTTGCTGGGGCCCCAGGCGTGTAGACATGACTCGGAAGTACAAAATATATCAAAATATGTATTCCGCAAGAAATGACGTGTTCCATACCGCTGGCGATTACATCGTTTCTAGGATCCTGTTGAGTAAAGCCTCGCTTTGCATACAGAAATTTCAGAAACCAGGACATGCACAGTTAGTGCAGCGGCTTTTACCATTGGGCCAGTAGGCTTTGCTCTACTGGCAGCCATGTTGCCTCCTGATTGGGAGAGTTCAAAAGGTTGCCTCTTCGGCCCGTGCAGAGGCCTCGTTGATGCTCACCCCTAAGGCTGTGCCAGCAAGTCCCACAAAGGCTGGTGGGGTGAGAAGTTTGTGAAAAGTCTTCTTGGTCTAGGCAAGGTGGAGGGTGCCCCCGCGCGATCTAGATCACGTTAGCGGATGAGCCGGCGCGCAGTTGAACAGCATTTGTTTGCCACTGGTTGAGCATTGACTGTGAGTTGGCTCGTTCTGCGGTCGGCTTGTTTGGGTTGCCTTTGCCTGAAAGTCGCATCAGTCCTCCGCGAGCTACCTCCCCGCACTCTTCGATGCCGTGGCTGTGGCCGAGGTGCGACATGTTTTTCGAAGTGGCATTGAGCAAGCATACCTTGGCAAACCTTGGGCTGGTGTGTAGATTCGACACGACTTGCTGCGCGTGCCCTTTCTTCCGCCTAGGAAGTCCGGGATGGAGGCAAGCAGGCGCTCCTGGTCCTCGACACTGCTGCCCTCCTGCAGTTACCTTAAGCGCATGAGGCCGGGAACCTCGATACGCAGCTCTTCTTCCAGCAGACGAGAAAATGACTATAGAGCTTCAGTGTGCCCACGCCGAAGCGCATGAGGCCGTGCATCTCGATACACAGCTCTTCTTTCAGCAGACGAGAATCACCAGAGATTCAGTGTTCACTCATGCGTGCAGTTACTCTTGGGAGCTGGCCCTGGGCGTTTGCATACTTCCTGGACGCATCTATACAGGAGAGCTGTAGAGACATCATGAGACGTCAGTGTAAGGTGAACGTATATCCAGCTTTCTAATGGGGAGTCGCTTCAAGGAGCAGCTGTTATATGATTATGTGATCATATTCTTCTTCTTCTTATTGTTATTATTATCCAGTATTATTGTTATTATTATTCATTATTATGTATATATTTATTGCTTTCTTTGTTTATATTCAGATTTGTTTTTGTATATTCACAAAATATGATTGGACTTGTTTCCGGCAAGGTTGCTCCTCTCTTGGATGCCTGGGACCTGGCCCTGGAGCTCGCGGAGGCCCCTGGTGCAAGCAAAGCCCCTCGTGTCTGAAAGCTGAACGGGTGGTTCCTAAAGACAACGAAGCCCTAAACCCTTAAACCCTTAAACCCTTATATAAACCCTTAAACCCTTAAACCCTTAAACCCTTAAACCCTTAAACCCTTAAACCCTTAAACCCTTAAACCCTTAAACCCTTAAACCCTTAAACCCTGAAACCCTGAAACCCTTAAACCCTGAAACCCTGAAACCCTTAAACCCTTAAACCCTTAAACCCTTAAACCCTTAAACCCTTAAATCCCTAAGCCCTAAACCCTGAACCCTAAACGCTAAACCCTAGGCCCTAGGCCCGAAGCCCCAAAGATGCTTCCGGAGATCGAAGCTTGGAGGCGGCCCGGGGGCCCGGCGACGCGGAGGCACTGGCGGCGCAGCGGCGTGCTGCTTTTGCCGCCTGCAGCCCAGCTTGACCGTTTCCTTGAAACAGTGAGATGTGGTGCCACAAAGCCCTGAACCACGTGGAGCTTGTGTCGGATCTCGTTACTGGTGTCTGCAGGGTGCTCCAAGAGTTTACACCTCAATGCCTCAAGGCACTGTTAGAACGAGCGGCAAACCTCCAGCGCGGAGGATCCCTGACAATGCCTGGGCCTCAGATGGCCAGATTTGACTTGAGATCAGGGGTGACAAGGCAGGGGGTCCTAGGCTTCTTTTTTGGCAACAAAGGAGTTGATCACGCCGATCAAGTGCTGATCTGTTCTCGACTGGTTTTCGGAGTCGTCCCGCTGAAGGTTTTTTGAAGCCATCATCTTCAGATGCTCGGGACGTGTCGAGACGCTCTAAGGCTGACCGTTCTTGAAACAGAGGCCCGATGGGGCTCTGATCTTCATCTCTCTCTCTCTCTCTCTGTGCCTCTGTCTCTCTCTGTTCTTCCCTCCCTCTCCCTCTCTCCCTCCTTATGTTGATTGATGTGCATTCTTCTGGGGTTGGAGCTCCCGTTCATTAAAGGGGAGCGCAGCCACGCTTGGAGCAGGCCATGGCAGCTCTGGGCATCCCAGGGCAGAAGAAGGCAGGGCACGGTGGCACGATGCGAAACTCAAGCTACGGAAAAGAGAGAACGCAAAACATCTGCAAAAAGGGGTCACTCCCTGGGTGGGCCTAAATTCCGGGCTCCATATCGGCATATCGTAGTCGCTTGCTCCTGGCTGATAGGCCCCGAGTGGCGAGGACGCCAATGAGCCGTCGCGGCCCTGGACGACCCGAGTACAAATACTGGACGCTTGAAACTACAGAGGCGTCTGCATGGCAGCCCTTCAATGCCCAGTGACGTTGCATGCTGTGCTGACGAGCCTCAAGGATCTTCACTCTCGATGATTTCCGAGGTCGGAGGCCGAGAGTCGTCGAGAGTCTCAGGGAATTTTGGTGAAGATCGATCGCTGCATTAGTGGGGCTTGTTGGAGGGCCATCGGCCGGCATGTCGCGTCCCTTGCGTCCAGCTGCTGTTTGCATCGTACTCATCAGCTCGGTCGCCGCAGCGCGCACGAGCGATCATGAGCGCACTGGAATCGTTGCTGCAGGCAGAGTGAACTGGAGCGACTGCAGCGCTTGCAGGCGCACTGGTAGCCGCTGCTAGGAAAATGGAGGCTGCATTCTGGAGCCTGGGTAGCTGATGCGGAGTGTGACAAGTCTGTGGTAGCAATGGGGGATGAGATCTGCAGGAGAGTCACCCTCAATAGGTCTTGTCGCTGTCATGATGTCCGCCGCAAGCTTCACCAATGCATTGCTGCAGTTCCATGCCTTCCTGCGACGAAGGAGCGCGGAGTCCCGCTGACCGAGCGCTCCCTGAATGCAGCCAACCGAGAGTATTGGATTGATTGGCAGGAACGGATTTCAAATGCCTCACAGAGAGTTTTGATAGCCTTCGGGTAAAACCGGGTCACGTCCACACCACAGCGTAGTCGTGGCTTTGTTTCCCTGCGCCCTAAACCCGAAGCCTTAGACCGCCCTAAACCCCCCCAGGCCCTGGGCCTTGCGCCACCCGGCACCAGTGCGCCGGGTGCCAGGGGCCCGAGTTTTGGAGCATCCAGGCTGATTAGACCCCTGGGGGAAAAAGAGCATCTTATCAAGCATCAGAGGGTTTTAGGGACTAGACGGGAACCTCCCACGTGCTCAGAATGAGGACGTCCCTTTGAATTCCTGTTCACCTATTTCACCGGTTTTGACAAGAGTCTCTGGGATTTAGAGAGCCGCCCATCTTCGGGAACTTGGAACGCCGTTTGTACTTGATAGGTCAAGTCTGCACGCGAGATGCAGAGCCTCTCTGATGGTCAGGACTTCTCCATGCGCCTTGTCATGCGCCTTGTCATGTCCTCTGCGCAGTGCTCCCATGGAAAGCCAGCGCAGGTCGTTCTTGACAAGTCCATGGCTTCAGCAGGTTTGTTTCCAGCAGTGGTGGCAGGCAGGTTCAGAATGTCTTCCTTTCTGCTGTGTTATCTGTGTTTTTGAATCCATGTGAGACTTCAGGCGCCAGCTTTTCCCGCTTCGGCTTGGGCTCGAAGACCTCGGGTGGTGAGGCTCCTGCTCTGATGCCTTCTGCCATTCTCTTGCCGAAGCCTCGTGTGCACCTGCGCAACAGGCCAAGGCCCGTGACGTGCGGCCGCCGGCCCTGCAGGCCATGTGGTAATCCGTAGTTTGAGGCTTCTGCAAGTCTATGACCAGTCCATGAATGGTCTATGCCAGTAGGCTGTTGCGGCCCACCTCCGGACGCTGCTAGCTCTGGAGCAGGAGGCGCTGCTGCAGACCAGTACTGGTACTTGCATCACGCAGTTTCACCTCGGTATACCTCGGTCACCCGTCTCTTTGTTCGCATGGGACGGCAGCCGGCAGCGCATGCAAGCACCCGCGTCGCTTGATTGTCAATTTTTCCTCTCCCAGGCGCACTTCCGACCCACAGCAGAAGCGGTGGACAGCCACCAGTCCAGGCAGCTGCAGGTGGGAGGGGGGGCATAACCCGAAAGGAGCAGGCGGCCTCTCATTTTGTAACTTGCTCTCCGTGCTTGGTTCAGGCTGTGGCCTCTGCGCTACAGCAGCCGCATGGCACAGCCCTGCTGCCCGAGGCAGGTCGGATGTCCACTGCACATTCGATTCAGAAAACTGCCCCGGTTCAGGAAACTAGGGGGGGTAGGGGGTGGGGATGATCATCGCGTTCACGTCAAGGGTCAGGGTGCTTTCAGATGCTCTCAGGAAACTTTGCAATTCTCGAGTCCTGCATTTGCTAGGTTAGCCTAATCATCTTATTCTGCGCGCGGTTTCAGTTTCCGAATTTGCTGCCGATGACAGAATGCGACGTAAATCGACAGCATTGCGCAGTCTTTTTTTAAGGAGATGACGGCTCTTCTGCTGGCCGCATGCAGTGGGGCCTTGGACCCGCTCCCGCTCTCAGAGGCGCATTCGAGAGAGGGGGGGCATCCCTTAAGGCAATTGAGCAAGGCATGACGAAGAAGGAGTCGCTTAAGAGCAGGTCAAATGGGTCACGCTTCTCGCCCGAAGTGTCCTTAGAACTTGGCCCGACCATCAAGAGGCAGAATCGGCAGCCCTGATGGAACAATTTCGTGGAACGTAAGCAAGAAGCGACCGCTGTTTTGAAAAAATTCTGTTCACGCTGGATAAACTCGTGTGGTGCCATTCCCTTTTGAGGCATCGGAGGCTCTGCGCGGCGGCGCGCGGTGACCGACTAAGTTTTCCGGGCGCCGGAGGCGGCACACCATGCAGCAGTTGGGAGCCAGAAGTGGTAAGAACTGCCTTCCTGCAGAGCAGGTGTGTTTGATGTCCCCGCCGGCATTTTGCCGAAAGCATTCAAGACCGGTCTTGACAAGCCCTATTCTTGACATTAAAAGGATATTTAAGGTGTTCTTTCATGGGATTCGCTAACAGGCTCACAAGGTCAGTCTTTGCGAGTGACGCTTGGATCTGGCACTCGAGACGTCCTTCTGAGGTCCCCGCTACTCCTGCACCTCAAGGTCGCATCCACAGTCTCATCCTTCTGTCGTGTCTCACACGTCACTCAGTGCGCTGCGCATGGGATGTTGTGGGACTGAGTGCACATAAGGACATGTAGTCTGGAAGCCTGGCAAGCACCAGCTACTGTAATGGCCCTCCAGTGTGCCGAATGTCGAAGGAGGCAGCGCCAGGCATGCTGAGCAGGATTGGCCAGGAGAGCCCAGCACAACCCAGCGGGCTGTGCCCTGAGCTTTAGTCCTTCATTGTGCCGTCGGAACACCTGCGAAGGAGTCAACGCTGTCACAATCCACTTTGCGGGAGCTGGAAGTCCGGAGCACGTTGTGAAAGCTTGTGAAAAGCAGCGGTGCGATTACGTGCGGTTACGCAAGAGGCCTTGCAGACGCCTGAGGTCACAGTGCGACTCTTCGTGAAGCTTAAGCAGGCCCAAGTCTGAGAGGGGGCAGCGAAGGAAAAAGTGGTCGAGCTCCTGCTAGCTCACGACGGGTGTGTGCCAGGCTCCCAACCGTAGTGATTGACGCGATAGCAACCGGCGGCCTCGGTTCTGAGTATTCTGACTATTCGGAGAAAATCCGCACGACAAGATCTCGTCTCCAAGAACACTGATCAGGCAACAAAAATCACATAGACAAGCACTGATGTCAACAGCTTGGAACGTTTTTCACCATACCCTATTGCTAAACCATTGCTAGTCAGCTCGAGCTGGAGCTGTGCTGTGCTACTGGTAGGCCACTGTGTGCTTCTGGATCCTTTGCCTGTGAGACGTGGATGTCGTGCTTGTCACAGAGAGTTTCGGGCCATGGCTGGGCCGGCCGATGTCGCGAAAGTGGCGAGCTCAGCTTGAGTCAGGGTGGCAGGCGAACGGCGAATTCCAATTTGCCTGGATGCGTGTCTGCTGAGACCGTGTGCAGACCCAGTCCCACCCTCCAGAGCGCAAGGCGGGAGTACATAACACGGCGTACACTTCAGGAAATCGATTCGGTTCCTGTCTCAGGTTGCCACCTGGAGCCGCTGGTGGGCGAAGCAGGCCTGGAATCATCAAAGCTGACAGGGATCTCTTGCGGGCATCACAAGCTGCACCGTGGCACAGTTCAACCTGCTTGTGGCAGTCGATGCTTCTTGGAATCCTTAATTGCCCTCTGGCCACTTGTGCCGATGCCTTTCAGGCCTTGCTTGCGGCACTGCTCTTGGAGGTGCTGCGCTGCGATGCTCTGCGTGTTCTGTTCTTCTGACACTTTTATACTGTAGCTGCTGTACGAACGGAAATGAGTTCAACGCAAGCAATGGATGGCGCCTTGACGCCCTAGACTTCCGACCACTGAACCGCTCGAAAGGTGTACGAGCGACACAGCGTCCCATCCTTGGCTCTTTGCACGAGATGTCCTGGGATGGCGCAGCGACGCGTAGCGGCGACGCGTAGCCGCACAGCATGTTCGCCATAGCTGTTCCAAGTTGATGCTGGCGCTTGGTCTTCTGGCTACTGCAATGGCTGCGCGCAGCTCGGAACTGCAGTGACATGCAGTGACGGTCGCTGCATAGTGACAGCCTAAGTGCCAACATCCTGGCTTCCTGCTCGTTTAGAATCGGAGGTGGAGGTGTCGGCAAGTTTCCCTCATTTATCCTTTGCTTGTCGTTAGGGGGAACCAGGCAACCAGCAAGCCAGCCAGCAAGCTAGCAAGCTAGCAAGCCTCGGTCTTCATGGATCAGGCAGCTGATGCGTGACTCACCCCAGCACTGGACATTTCCTGTTCGAGTCCGTGCGCGCAGGCACCGCGCAATTTCACAAAGCAACAAAACGAAGCCATCAACACACAATTCATGAAGAACTGCTGCGCGCCCCCGAGCCGTTATTGTGAAACTTCCATCACGTGTGCATCAACATGCCATACTTCGATTACCGGCAGTCAGGCCAAGCCAAGCCCTATTGCGTACTTGCGCCAATGAAACCATTCGACAAGCATGCAGATACCTTGCTGGTAGAAGCTTTGGCCTGTACGGCTGTTGTTGCATGTCATATGGGGGCTTCCGAAACGTAGGGACCTTTTTTGAGGTCCTTTGAGAGCTCTATTCAACATGCATTTGGGAGTATAAAGGGTGAACCCTAATTTCAGCAACCCCCATATCTAGCAACAGGTTTGCAGAACCAGTCAGCTGAAAAAGAGGTGGACTCCTCGTGCTTGCACTTGACAAGCTTCTCTGTACTTTTCTTCTCATTCGTGCTTTATGTTAGAGTGCTGAGAGCGGTTTGCAGCAATCGGCAGTGTTTTGGAACCGCTGCACACGCCTCAAGATGCTGCCTGGAGTTTGCCTTTGACCGTCGAAACATCTTGAAAGGCTACGTGTTACAGCGACTGCAGCTGGCAAAGACCAGGACTTGAAGTTATCCGCAAAAGCAAAAACGGTTCCGGAAGAGAAGCCCTGCTGTAGACTGCAAGATGAAGCGCTGCGCAAGTCATTGCCGAGGCGCTGTTGCGAAGCTGTGGTGCGGATGCTAGGCTCACTTCGCCTGCCCGGTTGTTCACTGTAGCGGAGCTTCTCTTTAGTGAGCTTGGTTCGAGTTTGAAGGGTACCTGCTGACACATGAAAGCATTGAAATGACAGATGGAGCCTGACAGCTTTCTGTGGTACATGACGCATGTGTGATCTGTTGGCATCTTGTCTGACGAGGCGGTTGGCGTGGCACTTGCTCCGGGCTCGGCAGCCAAACGCCAAGGTGTACAGACAGGCGGGAACACATGCTGAACAGAGACAGCGTCTGCAGGGGACTGCTGGTCACCGTGTTGAGGTCAGGGCATGTGAGGGTAGTTTCTATGTACTTCTATGTAGTTTGGATCTTGCTTTTGAAGCTCTCTGCATGTTGCCAAGCCTGAAACAGGAGAATGCACACGCCACACCGAAAGCAGGCTGCCAACTCCACTGACGTAGGTCGCCAAAGGGTCTCGAGAAAGCAGTGCAGTCTGCGCACTTGAGCATGCATCGTCCTGAGATACCCATCGCCCGCCACATGCCAGCACACTCGCAGAATGCCATGTCGCCATGGTGCCGGGCCTTGCAGCTTTCCTTGAGCTCGCCCGGCTCGGCGAGTACCGATCACAGGCCCGGGCCATAGTTGGTTTGGCGCGAGCTTTCGCTGAATGCTTCGTAAGGAACCAGGGAACGAGGAAATTAGCCTTGTATCCCCTCCCGATATAACCCCTTTAAGGCATGAAACGCCCTACAGAGAACCATCAAGTAGATTCTCAGCGGCCCTTTCCTGACCAGGCTGGAGCGTTCTGCAACGGTTGTGGCGCCATTGAGGCCGGCAATCTCAAAAGGTTCGCACACAAACCTACGAAAGATGACTACACACTTATTATTTGAGAATACTGGTACATTCGTACATTGTTAGTTTTTCTAGATTATTAATGCTGGTAGATCAAAGCAATCTCAGATTATCATATTATGAGATTGCCGTCAAGGTCCGCGAGGTGCTTGAGGACGAAGATCTCTGCGATGAACTGGCCCAGCACCTGCAGTTGTGGCCTTCCCGCAGCTTACTTTGCAGGGTCAGCCATTTACTTAAACTTTTGCGTATAGTATCGTATCGTTAAGTATATTGAGATGTATCGTTATACGTAGGTGTACATGGGTATGTATAGTTATATATTTATAGTTATATATAGGTATTAATAGTTATATATATAGGGATTTGTAGTCATCAAGTGTTTGCAAAGCCGCGAAGATCAAGTCGTGGCGATCAGGAAGCCCCTGGAAGCCAAGCGCTTCAAGTCGCTGGCTGCGGAGGCGGCATCCTCTGGCCCCTGGCCCTAAACCCTAAAACCCTTGAACTCCCTAAACCCCCTTAAGCCCCAAACCCGAAACCATAGACCTAGACCCCACGCCCTAAAACCTAAAACCTAAAGCCTAAACCTAAAGCCTGAACCCTAAACCCCAAACCCTAACCCTAAACCCTAAACCCTCAACCCTAAACCCTAAACCCTAAACCCTAAACCCTAACCCTAAACCCTTAAGCCTAAACCCCATACCCTATACCCTGTACCCTAAAACCTAAACCCTAAACCCCGAGCTCCCTGCTAGGTGCGTGCTGATCCTCGCTTTGAGCTGGTGGATCCTGAGGAGGAGGAGGCTCGATTTGTATAAGGGATTGCCGAAAACAGGGTTTAGGGTTTAGGGAGGAGTATGTTTCGGGGTAGATACAGATAGACATATATATATATATATATAGATATGTATGTAAGAGGAGGTTTAGCTACGATTTAGGATACGGGATCGTTCTCAAAGGTGTGCTTCTTCTGGGAAATCAAGAAGAAACAAAAACATCGACGCACGCGCACACGTTGAAGACAATTGCCCTTAGCCCCAAACCCCAAACCCTGAACCCTAAACCCACATTCAATTGTTTATCATTCGACCGCAAAGGCGGTCAGTCAGTCGGCCCGTCTTCCAGACTCCAAGTTGTAGCCAAACACCAAGGCGGCCAGTCAGACCGTCTGTCGGTCAACTTAAGGTTTAGATGCTGATGTTTAGTGTTTAGGAGCCCCCGGCTCTTGTTTGGTAGGAGCCACCCCTTAACAAATGGTTCCTTGACAGGACATTTTTAAAGGTTGGATTTCACCCTAGCCCTTATTTGTTTCGGGTATGCCCAAGGGATATGTTGGGTATGTCATAGACCCAGTGGCAGTCCTAGGCAGTAGCGTCCCCTAGCGACAAGAGGTTTGCCTCGAAGTACGGACAAGAACCAGCATAAGGCTAAACCCGCAACCTGGAGACACAAAAGCGAAGATAATAGCATAGTAGTCATCATAGTCATATAACACACCTATCTGGATCACCAACGAAAGCAAATGAGGCAGAGTCTGTGAACACTGCGGACGAGGCCGAGTTTTGTGAAAGAAGCCGCTGCTCGTAGACCTGTAGCTGGCAGACTTGAACGAAGAGACTCGAACGGGATGAACACTCCAGCTGATCAGGTCTCGAACGCTCAGCAGCGATCCTTTCGCACCAGCGGATGGAATTCCAAGCGCGGAATCAGAAGCGTGCGTGGCGGAAGAGGCACTGGACCCAGTCCATTTTTGCAACTGTCCTAGGAAAAAGCTGGGTTGTTATCCGGCTGGGCGAGATCAGGCTGCACGCACATGAATCCAATGCGTAAGAAGTAAGAAGCCATTCCTCCAAGCTGTTCAAGGCCCTCCTTCCCTTTCAAGCTTTCAAGCAAGCCTTGCTGCAGGCCGCGGGGGCTTGGGCCACTACTTTGACAGCAGCTCGTTGAGATTCCACTCGGTTCTGGTAAGTTGATTTCGCCTGTTTTGGCTTAACCTCCTTCTCCTCAGATGACATCTGATTCGGTTAAGGTGTGGCGGAAGATGACCGAGATGTTGGTGGAAGTCACCACCCACCGCCACGGAGCCACGCAGCAAATCCATACTTCAGCCGCTTTCCAGCAGTCATGCCCAATTCAAGTACTGGCTCGGCTTGATGTCTGTTTTGGAGTCGCTACAGAGCAGACTTAAAATGTTGCGCTGGATTTGTGCGTGAGATAGGTAAGCAGCCACACTCGAAGCCATGACGCCCAGTGTCTCAGGTGTAGAGTCGTAGAGACTTGTACTTCCGACATCGGAGAGCTTGTACTTCCTTCTATGCCTGAGTGGTGTTGCTTGTGCTTTGCTGCGAGGTAGTCCGGTGGGCGAATCGTCGCCGGGCGAGGACACAAGTGACGCGCAGACCGAGTCAGACCCTTCAATGCGCTCCCTGCACAGAATTTCTGAAGCGTCCTCCTCACTGGATGTCCACACGTTGCAGGATGTGTGCGAAAGATGTGGCTCCCGAAATACAGGCCCCGGTGTATATGTCACAGCCTGTCACGCAAAGTCTGCGGCGGGGTTCCCCCACAGATTCCTTAGCCCTAAGATGCCCTCAGCAGCCCTCTGGAGGACGGCGTTTGTGTTTCGACTGCGGGGCAGAGCGAGCGCTCGCCGCCGCGCCTGTGCTCGAGGCACCCGGAGCTTCAGATTTGCACGCTCTGTCAGTCACCTCAACAGTCCTGAACTCAAATGTGTCTCAAGCTCGCATGTCATGTGAGTTCACATAGGGCTGGCTTGACATGTCGGCGAGACATTGTCCTGTACGCCCCAGTGCGATCCAGTGTGCAAGCGCTTCTAAGCTTGCAGTTCGCAACTTTCTTCCTGCTTCAGGTTGCTGCTTCAAGAGGAGGCGGCAGCTCTGGCATGTGCAGCCTTGTCATGTGGAATGCAGATGCAGGGGCACCTCTGCACTTGAAGCTCTGCGGAGGCTACGCAGCCCCGAGTGCACAGGCTGGGAAGGCGTGGCATCTGTGAGACTCCCCTAAACCCTAAGCTCCAGACCTTAACCCTAAACTCTAAATCCTAAGCCCTAACCCCTAAACCCTAACCCCTAACCCCTAACCCCTAAACCCTAAACCCCACCACTATCATGATCCAGGACTGCCAGAGATGCACCTCTGATACGTAAGAGCCCAGAGAAGCGCTTGCGATCCACAAGGCCGCTGGCAAGTCAGCAGCCACTGCGCCCAAGCGAAGGCCGAGTTCAGTGAGGGTCGGCGAGAGGCTTAGGGCTTAGGGTTTAGGGTTTAGGGTTGTTTAGGGTTTTAGGGTTTAGGGTTTCAAGTGTGCTTCTCTCAAAAATAGTCCGAATTCATCTGGCATGTGAAGAAAGTGAGGGCGTTTTTGTATGGAAAGAGCTCGCACAATTAGCACAGGAGGAGGCGCGCACGTGTGATATCAGATAGCTGCCCGTAAAATGCATCTCTGAATGATGAACCCCAAGAAGTCCAATAAGCCCTACAAGCCTACAAGCCTAGAAGCCCAAACCCTACACCCTCAACCCTCAACCCTAAATGGACCCCAAGAACCCTCAACCTAAGCCCTCAACCCTCAACCCTCAACCCTCAACCCTCAACCCTCAACCCTCAACCCTCAACCCTCAACCCTCAACCCTCAACCCTCAACCCTCAACCCTCAACCCTCAACCCTCAACCCTCAACCCTCAACCCTCAACCCTCCCTCAACCCTCAACCCTCAACCCTCAACCCTCAACCCTCAACCCTCAACCCTCAACCCTCAACCCTCAACCCTCAACCCTCAACCCTCAACCCTCAACCCTCACCCTCACCCTCACCCCACCCCCTCAACCCTCAACCCTCAACCCTCAACCCTCAACCCTCAACCCTCAACCCTCAACCCTCAACCCTCAACCCTCAACCCTCAACCCTCAACCCTCAACCCTCAACCCTCAACCCTCAACCCTCAACCCTCAACCCTCAACCCTCAACCCTCAACCCTCAACCCTCAACCCTCAACCCTCAACCCTCAACCCTCAACCCTCAACCCTCAACCCTCAACCCTCAACCCTCAACCCTCAACCCTCAACCCTCAACCCTCAACCCTCAACCCTCAACCCTCAACCCTCAACCCTAACCCTAAACCCTAAACTTCACCCCAAACCCCAAACCCCAAACCCTGGATAACCTGAACTCTAACGGAGGTTCTGCATCAGCTGCGGGGCTCAGCAGCTGCCCCACGCCAAGTTCTGCTCGGAATGCGGGAGCCGCAGCCTGGCGAGGTCCTTTCTTTGGGACGCTTTCTGTCGCCACGTTGGCTTAGGGGTTAGGGTTGGTTTAGGGTTTGGGGTTTGGGGTTTAGGGCTTTTTATGTCGCCACGTTGGTTTAGGGTTTAGGGTTTGGTTGCGATCATGTTCCTCTGCATCAGATATCATCATATCCTACATCTCTACTTGAAAAGGGTGCTGTGTGAGACGTTGTGCGACTTGAGTCAGGAATGGACGAGCCAGCGGAACGCCCTGCTGAACCGAGCCATGTAGGCCGGTGAAGGGAATTTGTTTGGGAAGTCTCCACTTCATTTATTTCTTCTCTCTCTCTCTCTCTCTGGCTCTTTGTCTCTCTCTCTCTCTCTATCTCTCTCTCTCTTTCTGATGGTTCAGAATGATACCATCTCTCTCTCTCTCTCTCTATCTCTGTCTCTGTCTCCATCTCGGCCCCGTCCAATTTCCCAGCTCTGTGCAACTTGCTGGGCACCTGTTTGCTCCAGGGCGGACCACTGATAGATGTAGCTGTATGTTTTAGTTTGTCTCGTATAGTTATTTTGTCAAGCTACCCGAGTAACAAGTTCCAGTGGACAGATTCAGCTGTAAGTCTTGGTTGTCGAAATGTAAAGCCAGATCTAACATCCGTGTGCCCAAGATGTGCATCTTGATCAGCTACAAAAGGGCCGGCAAAAGCACAACTCAGCGCTTCGCCAATGCAAACTCAATGTGTTTTTTTTTTTTGGCCGCTTCTTTCCCTCCCTCCCTCCCTCCCTCCCTCCCCACACTGTGAAACTTCACATGCCCCATTTTACGGAAGGTCCAGCCGCCAGAAGGACCGACATCGACACGCGGCCGAGCGTTCGTGCCGGAGGTTCCGAGACCCTGCGTAAAGTCCAGACTGGGCCACCAGCTTTTCCATCCATCTCATCTCATTCTGGAGCAGCGTGTGCTTGGAGAGTTGGTTGGAGGTCGTCGTTCGTCCTTGCGCAGCTTGCAGGTGGAGATGGTGGCGGTGGACACCACTACTTCGAAGCGCAGGCTGCGCAGACTCCGAAGGCTCGCCGGTGTGCGGCACTCCTCCGACATCCAGCATCCCAAAGCCCATGTCTACCCATGTCTACCACTTGGGATGTTCCCCCTTATACCAACAGTCCTAATGAGGATTCTATTATAATAAGGGGGGTTTCTGTGATCCTTATGAAGGACTGTTAGTAAAAGGGGGTGCATCCCAATCTACCTACCACTTAGTACCCGTCCCAGGACGAGCCTAGCCTTGCAGAGCTGCGGGCCGAGGTGGGAGTGGGGGACCCGCGTGTTACCGCCGATGTTCCCGCCGTTGTGGAATGTTGATGTCGTTGCGGAGAAACCGTTGGACAAGCAAGTTCTGAGTGTGTAAATGCTTCGCGACGTCTGGCCCCGGCCCTGGATCGAAAGTTGAGGCCATGGCATGGCATGCTGCGGGTGATTTGAAGTGAGGGATGCAGCAACTGTTGTGTATTTGCTGTATGCCCTGGCCTTATTTGGAGTTGAGTCAGGGTTCCTCGGGAGTTGAGCTTTCCAAAGCGGAGGAGCGGCTGCGAAACGAGAATGCCCTGTGTTGGGGCCGGTTGCTTTGCATGTCATGACCCAGGTTCCTTGCTCGCATGGGGCTGTGGTGGTATCTCCAACCTTCAGTGTCCCTTGCGTGTGCACGTAGAGATGGGGATGATCGGTCTTTAGCCAACCTGGAGCAACCTCGGATCCAAGACTCCCACCTTTGTTGGCGCGAGTGCGAGCCCACATTTGGCAGACCAGCACGACGAGTGTCGCATTGGATTCCAGCACGACTTCGCCTCGTTTCGTCGGCCCACCAGTGAGAGGATCAAGCAAGGGCTTCCTGGAACTTCCTGTTGCGGGTGGGTGTGGGGAGATTGCTGTCTATATTTCTATGACGGACCATGGTGTTTAACCGGCCGTTTCTGCCAAATGTTTGAAAGGCTCTGGCCGGACCGCCAAAGGAGCGAGGCATCGGAGTCTAAGCTGCCGCAAGAGGAAGTTTCTATATCTAGCCTGCAGCATCGATGTTTTTTTGTCCGCAACCTCGGCTTGTACAAGTACCGCTGCAGCTTCCTTGCCCCCTAAGGAGCCTACATTCGCAGCGCTGAGGGCGAGCTTTGGGGACGCGTTGTCGCCGTCGCTCGCCAAGAACCTTCAAGCCTTTCGCTGACAGCGAAGAAAAGCAATTGGGGGTTTACGATATTAATTAAGGGTATCCCACTGCTACCCCCAAATTTTGTAGAATTCCTTGACAAAGAGCCCCTAGGCGGGTCCCCCTGTTCTTGTAAACCAATTGAACAATGTCTAACAAGGGGTTTTAAAGACTTCAGCGGCCGAAGCTTCAGGACGCAGGCCGAAATTGGAAGTTGGCATCGGGACGATCTGCGAAGAAAGAGCCCTTGAGCTTGCATTGGGCGGGTGAGACATGTGTGGCTCTTCTTTGGAACATGGTTCCCATGGACCAGGGTAGGGGGTTTCAAAGGGTCTTCCAGGGTGGCTGGTTTTGGGCCGTAAACCCTAAGCCCTAAGCCTTAAGCCCTAAACCCAAAACCCAAACCATAAACCCTACACCCTAAACCCTAAACCCTAAACCCTAAACCCTTCTTATGGTTTAGGGTTTAGGGTTCGTAGTAGGACGTCGTACGCCCCCCATGCATGAGGAACGAGGGTCGCGCCTGGAGCTTTGACCCGGATCCTGGCCGAGACCGCAGGCACCTCGTGCTTAAGGTAGATCTCATGGCGTTGAGAGGGGTTTAGGGTTTAGGGTTTTTATAGGGGGCTCATTGTTACTTTCCGGACCGATTGGAGACTTGCATTGCCTGAGGGCTGCAGCAGCGCGGCGGGCAGAGGAGGCTGCTGGCTTTGCACCTTCGTTGACTTTCGGTTTTGAAGAATGCTGTCGAGATGGCATCAGGGGACGGTCAGGTGGGGGAGACACTTGTGAAAAGTGATTGCAACGTAAAGGCAGCCGCTGCCTGCAGCATGGCAAGGCCTTTTTGTGCACAGAGTTTCCCCACAACCGGAGTCTTATGTTGGGTGTGCTTACTAGCTGGAGCCTGAGGTTGCAGGACAGTCGTCACACGGAGGATTGGCATTTTTTGCATGATTATGGACGGATTTCAAATTCAAATCAGATTTAAATTCGAATTTGAGCCTTCTGCTTACGGGGTTCGGGGTCGCCTCTGGAGAGCCTAGATTTGAATTTAATTCTTTTCGGCTGTAGAGGTTTAAATTCGAATTTAACTCCATGTTCTTCATCCCCCGCCCTACAAAGGAATTTAATTCGAATTTAAGCCTTCCTGGGTTTTCAGGATTTATATTCAAATTTAAGCCCAGTACCCATGCAAGGCTTCAAAATTCGAATTTAAGCTGAGACTGCCCTCTAGGTTCAAATTCGAATTTAACAGCTCTTCAGTCTCCTCTTGTCCGGGTTTAAATTCGAATTTAACAGCTGTACAGTCTCCTCTTGTCCGGGTTTAAATTCGAATTTAACAGCTCTCTAGTCTCCACTTGTCCGGGCTTGGATTCGAATGTAAGATTTAGGTTGTCGATGGTTCGGAATTGAAATTCCTTCGCGCCAACGACAAGCCCTGAAGCTAAGACCTACAGCAGCTCAATAGATACAGCAGCTCAATAGGCCCTGAACCCAAATCACAAGGCCCGCTCATCCGGAAACCCAAAGACCCAGACCCGATAGTTTGAGGCCCGATCGCCCGAAACCCCCGAACCCTCTCGAGGCTGAAAAGGCCTTCAGCCCGAAGGACCCAGGCCCAATGCAAGTCGAAAGCCTCCTAACCCTGTCGCCATGAATCTTCAACCTGAACCCTAAAGCCGAGGGCCCAGCAGATCAGACCGTCAGACCCTTAGATGACCCGTGCCCCAGACCCGTAGACCTGACCCTTTACACACTTCGACCTTCACCCTGACACCCAACCTAACCCGTAGACTGCAAACCCTTGGACGCTTTCGACTTTAGACCCTTCGACCTCCACCCTGAGACCCTCGAGACCCGCAGACCCCCAGACCGCACCTGAGACCGTCAGACCCAGAAAAATTGAAGCGCTTGGGCCCGTAGACCCTTCAGCCAAAGACGGTTAAAATTCAAATTTAAGCCATGACCCAGAAAAGGGCATAAATTCGAATTTAAATCCTTCTCGTGGCGGGTCCTGGCGGCTGCTGCTTGGTTCAGAGGTTTTAATTCGAATTTAAACCGTCGGGACGCGGGGGCTGCGCCCAGCCCAGGGAGGGCTTAAATTTGAATTTAATCCTTTTTTGAATTCGAAAACCGGCTTCATCCAGCATTTTTTGCATCTGAGAGGAAGTCTTATCATGTCTTGTCCAAGGTCAGCTGCGGCTGATTGTCATGCTCAATGCTGCCGTCCACAAAGCGACAAAGTTCACAGAATTCCAACCACATGAATCTTGCAAAACACAACACTCGGACGACCCATAAGCACGCATTGCAGGCATTGTAGTGGACTTAGTGGACCGCCAGTTCCCGGCTGTTTGACACCGAATAGCAGGTAGCAACAGGTAGCAGCATCCCGTGCTCACCGTGCTCACCGTGCTCATGGGTATCAGCCGCGCTGTGAGCCTGGTCATCTTCGTGCTTACCTGGGTTGCTCATGGTGAGACGACTTGCCACTTGACGCCAGAGTCAGAGACGCCGGATCTGAGCAGCCTTGTGCAACTGGCAGGGCGGGAACTGCGGGAACTACCAGAGTCGGAGAGGTCGCAGCCAGCCAGGCCCGTTGGTGAGGCCAAAGCTGCACGGGATGCCAGTAATGCGCGCGATGCCCCAGACCCACAGGGTTCCAACGACTCGAGGGAGCGCCATGCGCAAGGCGCCAAGCCTTTGAAGCCTGCGGAACCCGACGTGGCGGCTTTAGAGAATCAGCTGCCCAAGCAGCCGAAGCAGCCCAAGCACAGCGACACGATGCTCGAAAGCATGTTGGATGCATGGGGAAACTTCCTCAACGGCTTGCTGTTTGGATAGTCTGACCGCCCAGGCCGGAACGTCTGACCCTGGCTTCGGCCTTCTTAGGATGCTTTGTGCATGATGGTCGTCAGGCTTGAGTGGCGAGAGAGGGAGAGAGAGCAAGCAAAGACTTGAAAGTACTGGCAGTTTTCGATGCTAGGGTGGGCACAGTCGGCATGTGACGCACATCTCGCCAACTTACTTGATGCCACGACTCTCTACTCAATCTTTGTTCTGCAGCATGACGTGTCCGGACTCACTTGACTTTGCCTGCCTAATCTTCAATCTGCCAGGCTAGGAATGAGGTGGCGCAGCCACTGGCCGAAACGGCGTTTTAAAAGAAGAACAGCTGAGCAGGTATCTTGCTTGGGCTGGTTTGGCAGGGAAGGACCATGCCCCCTGTCTAATCTCTCGAGCAGGACGATGTCCACCACCTCTAGACGCCTCACTGCAAGCAGCTGAAAAAGTGGTTCAGGGTTCAGGGTTCAGGGTTTAGGGTTTAGGGTTTAGGGTTTAGGGTTTGGGGTGATGCAAGTTCCCTTTGGCTTCTGTGTGCCCAGGGAGCGGTTCAATTGACAACCGAGCGTGCGAGGGCGCCTGCTGATGCTTGACTTTGGCGTTTGCGTGGGATGTGTATGGCAAGGGCAAGGGTGGCTTTGCGCCTTATCTCCAGAGCTTCGAACTAGGATCCCCAAGCTGAACTCAGCTGGACAGCAGGCAGACTTCTGTTCTTGATGCGCTGGCAGAGAAGAAGCCGGGCCCTTGACACGGGGAGCTGCAAAAACTGTCAGAAGCATGGTGACTTTTGCCAAGAGGTTGAATGATAGAGGCTGTTCGTAATCGTGCCCTCCCGGCTTTGTTTAGCTTCTGTCTAGACTCGGTTTCATCAAATAATGCAAAGACTAAACCATACGAAGCCCAAACCATAAACAGTGAGCGCTATTTCTCTGCATGGCTCTTCGCTATCGTCTTGTGCAGCCGCTCCCTTCGTCAGACTTCAGTGGTGTTCGCTGTTCCTGTGGCATCTAGCATTGATGTGCAGTTGTTGATGTTGCGCAAGTATCACAACGTCTGGCCAATGAAAGCTAGGATGGTGTCTGACTTTGCTTGTAAAACGCGTCTCAGGTTCAGGGGACCATACGCAACCGACTCTATCAAACCACTTCCCCTCTCCCCGCCCCCCTAGCTTTCCTTGCCAAGTTCTCAAGGCTCGACGGCAGATTTCTACTGTAGTACTGTGCAGGACTCGCGACATGTACTTGCTACATTCCCAATCGAATACTGAGGCGCCAGGACGAGGAGGCTTTGGCCGCCAAGCGTGAGGCGGCGCGGCAGAGGCAGATCAAGGGATTCATCGTCCAACGAATGTGAGGTAGTATCGTACTTATTATGCAGATGCTGCACTTGGGTTGGAATTCTGGGCCATCGATTGGAATCGAGAGAATAAGCAGTCGCCTTGTTTCCTAGTCCGTCACTGTCACAGTCATGGCCTAATCGCAGCCACCTGACAGGCGCCGAGCGCAGGACTGATTGTTACATGTTGTGTTCCAACGATGCTCTTCAGAATTCTAGCTCACTCTGTTGACTAGCATTCTTCCTGCATCGAGGTTGTGCAGGCGCACACAGGAGAACGGGCCCTAAGCCCCAAACCAGCCATGAGGATCATGCTGAGCGGCGCATCGACCCAGATGACAACCAGCCGTACACTTGGGAAGAGCTGAGGCCGGTATACCCTCGGGTTTAGGGGTTCTTGTTTTTTGGTTTTTAGGGTTTAGGTGTCAGGTGACAAGACGGTGTACTCTGAGGGTTGTACAAATGTCCGTTTCTTTGACTTTTTGTTCATACATGTGAGGGAGAGACACATCCTGGGACTTGCGCACCCTCCGGGGCCTCCTCCTTCGGGGGGGCCATGCGTGCTGATTGTATGCTCTGTGGTTGCTCTGGAATAGGAGGAAAAGAGACCCGGGAAAGTCCGCGAAATCGGCCGCGAAAGACTTTGCGCGTTCGGCGAAGAAGGTCAATTTCCACACAAAGGAAGACTGTACAGTCAGCGGTTCCGGGCAAAATGTTTCTCTCATGGGAAGGTTTGAGATGTCTTGAGGAGGACTTGAACAAGCCGCGCCTCCGATCCCTGGATCTCCAGTTCACGATATCTGGGGCGAAGGAGTTGGGTGCATGCGGCTGCGGTAGGTTGTATTGTAGTGGAGATGCTGCAACGACAAAGGTGTTACACTGCACCCGGCAGCATCTACTTTCAGCGGGGCAGGTTTGTGATCTGAAGCCGCTTACAGTAGCCCAGCCCATTTTTCAGAACGTGCAGTCGGAATGTCGACACTTAGTCGTAGTCGCGTGCCACAATCGCTGTGCGAAGCATCACGCGGTGCAGTGCAGGCAGCGCTACCTCGGCATGTTCTCAGAAAGCGAGCTCTCGCAGTACTGGGCCAAGGACGCATTGGGCATCCTGAGAATTCTGAGAAGTGCTGGCCGACTGCGCAGCAGATGTCAGAAGGGCAGGACTGCAGTAGACTGGTCACCTTTGTTGGCCAATCACGAAGCACACCCTCCGGCAAGGATTGCAAACCCACGCGGCCAGCAGCTTCCGCCAACCGTTCTGACGGTGCGCAGCGATGCCCTACCTGAATCGAACCTTCCTTCTTCACGAAGTCAAACCCGGAACCTGAACTGGACCCGAATTGGATGGCATGCCGGGCTGTGCCTGTTTCCACAGGTGCGCCTCGCAAGGCTGCAGAGCGCCGGCGCGACCCCGACGACGGGCGCGCGTACAGCTGCCTGGCTGGGATTGCATAGACCGAAGCCCAGAGTTGCTTTTGTCGCTTCTGGTGAGCCAGATTCACTGCGGGCGTGCCTTCTGAAAGAGGGTTGGGTGAATGGTTGCCAAGACGACGTCACTGGCCTGCAGCATCAGCGGATTTCTTGTAGCAGCCAGGCTTCGACGAGTTGATGAAGAAGTACCGCGCAGCCTTTTCGTTGGCAGAGATCGAGGAGTACTGGTTGGAGGTGCCTCGGCTAGGGCACACTTGAAGGTGACATGGCCCTGAGAGGCACATCATCTCTGTTGCACAGAAGCCAGACTAGCATGTACTGCAGCTAAAGATCTGCTGAGCCATGCTTGCATCAGGAGTGCCAGCCATGCTAGTGAGAGGCCTCTTCAAGGTGCATGAGAGCGCCGCAGGAAGCTCATGATAAGCTTCTAGCGTGCAGCTGACAATGCACGATTTCGACGTGGTGTAATCATTGGCTTCCATGAGCTGGCGCCAGTGCTGGCAATCCGACATGGACATCGAGAGGCGCTCAAAGTCAAGGCAGACCATCGTGCCGGCGCAAGCTTGAGGAGAAAAAAGTGGTGCCAAGTCGCTTCAGTATGTCAGCTGGCATTGTCGTAAGTAGGAACGGTAGGATCTACTCATGTTTTACAGACTGCCGTTAAGCCAAGTAGCAAAAATAGGGACGAAGCAGAGACTTCAGCACGAGGAGGTGCCATTGCACGGCAGGTGCTGCTTCTGGTCTTCAGCCTAGATGCAACGCCCCTGGCTTCTCGGGATGCATGCATCTTTGCTCATGCGCTGAACCGCCAAGAAGGTGCCTTGTAGCGAGCTTTTCATGTTGCTGTCGGACGTCCCGAGTGGAAGCTCTGCTCAGATCGTGGGAAAGAGCCCTCATGAATGCTACTTTGCTACATGCCGACAAGCACCAAAACCGTTATCGTGCAGAGAAAGATTAGGCTTGTAGTGCACCACCATCTTGACTGCATGCTGGCTGCAGCATGTGTTTCTCAACATGTCTCAGGCGGCGTATCATTCAGGCAGCTGTGTAGCAGGACAAGATGATTGAACCATCGTAAGGAAGGTAAAAGCCTTCGGCCTTCGTGAGCGAATGGCGCGCCAGCATGAAGAGAGCAGCTGCGTCGACAGGGAGCTTGGTCTCCTGGCCGACACCTAATGTGGCCTTTGACAGAGTCTTCCGGGTCAGGTTACGTTCGTCCAAGCGTTTTGCAGCGTCTTATAAGTGTTATTTGCGTGCTTGCAGCCTCGACATCGGATCTCAGTCCAGGCAAAGCGACAGCGCCCAGGCAAAGATGCGGAAGCAGACCTGCCAGAGGAAGGCTGCAATCCTGCTCGCGGCAGTGGCATGGTGGTGTGGTACAGTGGGCGCCGCCAAACTGGCCGAGTGCTGTCTGATGATGGTGTGGAGATGACGATACCTGTGGGCGGCGCCATGAATCGAAATGTGGTTCCGCTGACTCCCAGCGGCCTGATGCATGGCACTCGTGTGCGCTGCATGCCCGTCAGACGAAACGACAGCTGGCATTGCATCTCGGTACGCCCGAGTGAAACCGTTCAACATGGTTTGACTGTGGGTGTGGACAAGCAGGGAGGTAGTTCCGAAGACCAGAGCCATCTCTCTGCAGCTGATGTAGCGGACATGGGCTTTCTCATTGGCATCCTGGATGGACACTGTGGGGGTGCCAGTTCCGCGCACGTGGCGAAACGGTTTCCCGCCATTCTCCATGATGTTTACAACTACGAGCTGAGCCAAAAAGGACGGCAGCCGTAATTGATCATGTTCAGGTCATCTTGCAAGACGCCGCTGGCACATGTTTTTGACCATGAGTGTGCCGGCAGGGAAGACGGCTCAGAATCGCGACAGCACAGTTTGAAGCAGTTTGCCAGGAGGAGCGGCGGCGCTTCGTGGCGCGCAGGAGGCAGGTCAAGACTCTCTCCGAGGAGTTGGTGTCCCCATCGAGACTATTTCATGTCTTCAAGCTCAAGGTTTGCTAGTTCGCTGAGAGCATCAGGCCAAGAAAAGGGGTCTCGGGGGCCTGTGAGAGCGATTCCATTGGCCCAACGAAGGGGCATTCCGACATACTTTCGAGTACTGCAGCAGGCCGCACGTAAGGAATTCATTGTTGTACAATGGACAGCCCTTGTTGCATCAGGTATCGGTACTTAATGCTTTGGGCGGGTCATATGGGGTCCTTGTGCAGGCAGAGCTCCTTCGAGACTCGCTTCGAGGCCTGCAACAAGTCTTCTCGCATAGGCTGCCGTAGATGCCGTGGCCGAGTCTTGGGGCAAAGGAAGGTGGGGGTCACGCAGACTATCGCGAAGGGATCAGCTCTGCTCTCCTCAGGTGCTTGCCGCGCCGCCGAGAGGGTCTGCAGCTGAGCACCACAGCATTGCAAGCCAAGGCTCACCTCCCCCCATGGTGTGCTCTTGTCCGTTCGACGTATTGCAGGACTTGATGAAGGTGGCGTCTGAAGGCCATTGGACCGATGGGAGCCCTCGCTGCAGCAGGTCGAGACTTTTTGTGTTGGATGCCTGTACGGCTCTTGCGTGCGTTTTTTTTGCACCCATGGGTTTGAGCAGAAGCGTCATGAACGGAGTGAACGACATGAAGGTGAAAGACATGACTTCGTTCACACGTCGTTCACACAATATTCCTATGAAGCGCGCGTAAACTTGCCTGTCATCTTATTGTTGTTATTCACTTCGCATACTCACTTATCACCTTGGAAATGCATCCTTTGTCTGAGGGCTTCGAGTGGGTTTCAGGAACAGCAAGGTAGCTTCTCAATACACGTTTTGCTCATGCAGTCTAGGCATTCCTTTCGCTCACAGAACGAGGACATCCGCGGTTTTTGCGTTGCTGGCACACGGCTTTGAAAGCCAGAGTATCTTGGCGCTTCAGCTTTTTCTTATGTGATGCGAATGAGTGTTAGTGCCACAACATGCCCGAACTACCAGCGAATGTAAACTGCGATGATGCAATATTAAAATGATTCTAGTCTGATCGGCTCACTTGATGGCTTGATAGCTGTTAAAGTCCAAGAATGATGCGCGGGTGCCTTCGAGATGCCCGTGTGAAAGCTGCTCTGCAAACGCCGCTCCATGAACCAGTCATCGAGTGCCCACGTGAGTGATGTCCAAGTCTGACAGAACTGCTTGCAGCCTGTGCGAAGGTGCGAGAACCGTGCCCGGCTGCGCGGGTGAGGCCAAGCTGTTCTTGGTGCCCTGGCAGTGGGAATGATGTTGAAGAGCTGGGTGCCATGTGCTTTTGTGGCTACAGTTGAGAAGCCTTCATAGCCAGATTCTAGGCATGGTGCGGCGACAGCCGGGCGCTGTTGCTGCATGGCCACAAAGTGGGCAACCTCAGCATGCGGAAAGCTCGCGCGAGTAGATTTATGGGTTGTCGTGACCTTGTCGGATCCACAGTTGTGCTGACGCTCTTGCACGCTGTAGGATTGAAGCTTCTGGATTGCCTGGAAGGTCTTGGCCCTTTCGCACGACCACGTTCCATCGAGGCTGCCTTTGAGCACTCTTCTGAAAGCCTCACAAGCTGGGCTTGAGCTATAGGTTGTATCAGGCCAAGCACCCTGTGGATGTGTCATGCGAGCTCACTTTGCTGCGATGTCCGATATCAGAAGCCCATTGAAGCTGGCACCACAGCATCTTGAATCTCTTGACCTGCCTTGATGTCGGAATCCCCCCGAGCCCGAAGCCCTAAACCCTGCACGCCAACGAAGATCTCGCATGTCGCCGTGCAGGAAGGAGGAGTACAACCGGGTGAAGTCTGCAGGAGGCAAAGTTCTCGACTTCGGTGGCACCCTCAAGGTGCCTTTCTCAACAAAGCCAGGTTTCGTCGAATAAGGTTTAGGGCTTGTAGGTGAGTGTTCCTCTCTGAGGCGAAGCGCATTCTGATAAGCTGGCCTTTCAGAGGGGAAGATAGTGTGGAGCTGAAAAAATGGGGTTGGCTCAGGAAGTGCGACTTCTTTTCTTCCGGCCAGGTGGGACGAAGAGACAAGTACAAAGAAAAGAAGTCATCAGGCAAGGATTCCCAACACAACCCTGCACCGTAAACCGGTCGAGTCATAACCCCAAACCCGAAACCCTAAACCCTAAACCCTGAACCCTAAACCCCAAAACCCTGAACCCTAAGCCCTAAAACGCCTGTAGCGCCACGCCATGGAGGCTCTTTCAACGACCTGCTCTGGCTGCACACGACGCGGTCGTTTGGCGACATTCGGTTGAAGGCGCCCTTCAACATTGTCGCTTGGCTGGAAGGAGCATGCAGCTGCGTCGCTATGTTAACATGATTATTACACTATGAAGAAATGTTTCGGGTCATTCGCAAGTTGTATTCTTGTACTAGAACATTGTTGTATGATGGTATGTTTTTGCTTCATTATTGTACTATCGTATTATTGTATTATCGTACCATTGTATTATTGTATTATGATATTGATAAATATGATTGTGTTCTGGTGGTATTGTACTATTGCGTTTTGGTACTATTGTTGTCTTGTATTCTTGTATGATTGTATCATTGTACTATGATGTTATTATATGCTTCTACTATTGTATCATGTATGTTTACATGACTAGAGTATTGCATAGTGGGATGCTTTTGGAACGGCTTCAACCTTCTGTGGTGGAGGGGCTTGCCTGGCTGAAGACGCACGAAAGCGGTATCCAGCACTGCTCTGGAGGGGTTTAGGGCTTGGGGTTTGGGGTTTAGGGTTTAGGCTTTGGGGAGGCTCTTGAAACGGTGCATGCGGCCCGCCGGCCTAAGAATCTGTAAGAGCCGAAGGTGCAAGATGTGGTTGCCAGGTGGATCATGTGCAACCACCGAATGGTCCGGGAGGCGGCTGCAAGAAACAAGTTCTACTCAATACATATGGTCTCTAAATTACGGCCCCTTTTGCGGTTATCATGCGGGTACCCCAAAAGGGACCACAATTGAGAGAAGTGACCAGATTGAATGGCCTCTAAGGTGACATGTGAGGCAGAGGTTCTAGTCCGAACGCTGAGCCCGGAGGAGAAGCGTCTTGAGCTTGTGGCGTGCAGTAAGTCTCCACGACTCAAGGTGATGTCCCAGCCCAGCCCTTCGTAACACTTGCGCACCATAGCAAAGCCCTTGCTCAAGATGTTCCTGAGAAGCTGGCAGTATCTTTGCATGCGAGGACTGGGCCATCGTTCTGGTGTGCAGCAAGGCCAAGCTGAGGGAGGGGCGGGATAGGAACAGGCACCACACGCATCATCTTCGCTTTGCCTCATTGGTCCGAAAAGTAGATGGTGATGGAGGCATCTAGACTGCTGGGTTGCACGTTGAAGGGTTGGGTGTCTACCATCAAGGCCATGGTTTGCAATAACTTAACCCCAAACCCCGGGCCCTAAACCCTCGATCCTAAGCCCCAAACGTCCCCAAACCCTAAACTGCGCTACTCCCTCAATCCTAAGCCCCAAACCCTAAACTGCGCTAATCCCTCAATCCTAAGCCCCAAAACCAAGACCTTGCGGGGCAGTTGCGACGTTTCTTCGAAAGCGAAGGGAGGCAGTGGGATGGTCCAAGAGCGGCGACTTAGAGACTTAGTGAGTCGTACTAGGTCTTCAGCCTCTGTATTGGTATAAGCACGATATAGATATAAATCTAAATATAAAAATAAATATAGATATAAATACAAATATAAATATAAATATAAATATAAATATAAGTAGAAATATAAGTAGAAATATAAATATAAAGATAAGTATAGATAAATAAACATATATATATATATAGATATTATATTATATAGTTGCAGCATGATTAGTATATTTTCCATTATCCGTATATTCATGAGTCAGCATATATATATATATATATATATATATATATATATATGCATGGTGCAGCTACTGTTTCGGCACGGTGCAGGCAGGTTTTGCGTGGAACAAGGGTAGTCCCAGGTCTGCTCGCAATTTGAACGGGTGCTTGCGACTGCGGGTCTTGGTACAGAAGAATCTTCAACTATGTTCTTTAGACTTCAAGAAGTTTGAGAAACATTTTGAGATTTTGAAAGACGCAGGCTCCTTCATTGATAGAGAGGCATGACCGCGCTACGAATGGACCCCCCCTCCAAACAAGCAAGCCTTCCCCCCTCCGCCTCCTGTTTCCCATGCCCCAACTGAGTGAACTCGTTAACCCTATACCCTAAACCCTAAGCCCTAAACCCTAAACCCTAAACCCTAAACCCTGAATGGGTCTGAATGGGTAGGAAAAGGGTACGGTTGGCCGGCTTTGCAGGTGACGTCCAAGCTCAAGAACCAGGACATCGGGGACATCTGCAAAGAGCAATTTTTGCAGGGAAAGGACCCCGTGGCTGTCAGCGCGGCTCCAAGATTGATTGGCAGCAACAAAAGAGCAGGATTCGGGGGCTTCCTGTCCTGGTAAGAGCTGAAGTCCTTGGGGAAGATGAAGCGGCATTCTGACTTAGGGGTGGGGCCGCAGCAGCTTCTGCTCGGGCGAGGGATGCTGGTAAGGTCAGGCATTGACGCTTGCTGCGAGGAAGCGTGGCGCGCTACTTGTCTTGCACATATTGACCAGCACAGGGTGCGAGACATCTTGACCGGTACGGAAGCTGTCACGCTGCAATAAGATGCTTGCCCGTATCGCATGTCCAGAGCCACCAGACATGGGACCTTATGCCAAGACGTAGGTGTATTCCATTATATTATATTCTATTATATTCCATTATATTTTCATTATATTCCAATACATTCTGTGATATTCTACTATATTCTTGTTGGCCACCTGAGCAGGCACTTGAATTGAGCACCGAACCGAGGATGGGCAATCTGACCTGCGTCGTGATGCGGCTGGGTTGGACGGCTTTGCAGCCTCACTGGCTCACTGAGACAGAAAAGCAACTTGTATGCTGTGAAGCGCCATACCCAAATGCCTGTCTACACCGAGTCTGCACGACAAGATTGCGAGGCTGATGTCTTTCTGAGGGCAGGATTGAGGAGTCTATGCCACGTGCCGTGCTAGGCTCTCCTCCGACAGCCCGGTGTTGCCATCGCGGCCGCTGCCCTGGCACCTCTTTCTTGGAGATTGTTTCGACATGTTTTGAATTCCTAACCCGTGCAGAGGTTGCTGTTGTGGTCGCGACCCGGCAGGGGCCCGAATTCCATGGAAGCGAGACGGCACGACGGAGTGAACATCTGAGTCTGGCATGATGTGGTCTTCTGCGCTCCTGCACTAGACGTATGTAGGGCTTCATTGAGCCTCCACTCAAAACCATGCTAACTCAACGTGCCAAAACATGGATAAAGCATGGCAAGAACGTGGCGCATCCTCCAGGTGGCTTGACTTCCTGCCGTGCGCTTGTCGCCTTGCCCGGCCGTTGCTGGATGCCTCGCGCCATCTGCTGGCCCGGGCCTGATGCTGTTGGGGATGAGCTAGCCATAGGCGAGCTCAGCCTTGTCAAGCAGCATGTGAACAATCTTCGTCTCGGACCTGAGACCAAGCCTGAGCTGTCTGGCAGCTTATGACACGGTGTGTCAACTTCTGATCTCCCAAGGATGTAGTGCCAACGCCACGGCGGCCTGTGCTGCAACGAGCGATGATGGCGGTGCTTGCGCTTGAGGCGATACCAAGACGCGATGGACCTGTCACAGCATTCCACAGCTTTTTGTGAGCCTTTGGGAAGCTCCTTTGATGACTGACATGGTCAGAGAGGGTCTTAATGACTACGGGCTAGCCGGCAGACAGCTCACAAGCTACGCATCATGATAAGTTTTCACTTTTTCGTTGGTGCACTTGTTTGTCCCAGCTTTCAAAAGATTCTTCAGCACACAATGGCACTCACTTATCTTCATCAACCAGAAATTAGGCCAGAGGCCAGGCTGAACGCACCTTGGACGGACTTGTCCACATCAGCTCTCAGCAGCACTCTGCTTCATCCCAGCGTGACCGGCATCAGCAGGTTGTGTTGCGCGACCTGCGCGGACATTTCAGTTTTTCAGCATGCTCCGTTGGGATGTTCGCCCCTATACTCACAGTCCTTAATCGGCTTCATAGTCCCCCCTTTTAGAATCCCTGTTCGTATAAGGGGGAACATGGAAAGGCTTGAGAGCGGCAGGAAGGCCCAAGGGCTTTCGGCCCCTCCATGACAAGTAAGGACTCCTGTTCGGCAGAACTGGGGTTTAGGGTTTAAGGTTTAGGGTTTAGGGTTTAGGGTTTTAGCTAGAAGCTCGGGTTTAAGTCGGATTCATTGTAGCACAGCAATATATAAATTAGGCGAGTTTCGGCTACTCGTACCAGACATGGGATAAAGAGCAAGGCCAATCCTGAGGTCAGCTACGCCTCTTACTCCCCAGCAAGAAAAACCGTTCGACGTTCATCCAATCGGGGAGGCAATGGGCAACCTTAGCCGCTTCGCGCTGCTGCTGCTCCTCTTTGCACCCTGGTGGAATTGGATTCAGAGAGTAGTCCAGAAGGGCTCACGCACGCAAGTAGAATCAAACATGCATCGGCCGTATACATAGACAGACATCCTTTAGACGGTGCCACTGCAAAGACGGGTCCTGCCATCACGTTGTGCAGAGACGTGCTTTGCTCAGGTGACACTCAGCACCGTGGTGCTGCATCGGCCTCGGAGCTTCTTTGGGGTCTCAGCGTCAAAAAACGGATGCCAGTCGAGTGATATTAGCGGCTCAGGCGGTGCCTCAGATCCCGATCTTCGGAGTTTGTTGAGCTGGGGCTGCTCCTCTCTGACAAGATCGACTTGGTTTGGGTGCGCCCTGCCTGTCGTGCTCGCGGCAGGATGTAGAACCTGTATAAGGTGAACGCTGAACCAGTGCATACTGCTATCGTCATCCTGCCGAGTATCGGACACAGCACGATTTTCGATGGCATGGAAGGAAGCAATAGGAAGCACCTCCGCAGAATACCCGGCTCTGGGAACAGGAGCGCGTGCAGGGCTTCCAAGAGTCAAGGCCTCGGAAAGGGCCGTTGATGATCTGCAATACACAAATTTAATGTACTATTATATACTAGTATATATGGTACAATATGCCTCATATTTATATATTCATGTATGTATATATATATATGTATATAATGATCTACTATAACATGTATGTATATATGTATGTATGTGTGTTTGTACGTACGTATGTATGTATGTATTGCCATATACAGTATGTGATCTTTCCATAACATAACCTGTTTTGGTTGATATATCATGTATTCTACATGATAAAATACGCAGATATGCATCTCCCTCTCTTTATGTATATCTATACATTATGTATGTTACATGCATGTATAATGTTTCGTGCAGGTCTGTGAGGGTGATGAACGATAATCCGGTGCATAATGAGAGCAAGTCTTGAAACAAGGCGTGTGCGAATAGGAACAGGGCGTGAGATCGAACATAGTTAGACACCTCGAGATCCGCAAGCTTTCAACAGGCGCAGCAAAGTTTAGTGCCGGGCAAAAAAGGGCAACAGGCAAGTCTTGTCAGCTAAAAGGCTATAGTCCGTTCAAGCTCAAGACTTGTCTTGGATGTCCAAGGTATGTCCGAGACCTCTCAGCAAACCGAAACGAGGCTCGGAAGGTGAGAGGAGGGATCATTCCTGGCTTGATGACTACGTGGAGGTTCGTGGTGCTTGTTAACCAATTATAACTGTACTTCTCACCCACTTATAAGCCCTTTAAGTGCCCGAATATGGTTATGAGTACAGTTATAAGTACAGTAAAAATTGGTTAATGAGTACCATGAACCTCCAAGCAGCAGGTGGGAGTGCCTAGTGAAGCCAGCGCAGAAAAACGTGCCCAGGCGCACCGTCGGGAGGCTTGGCGTCCATCCAACATACCCTGGGCTCCGTGCTCAGGTGTGGCAAGCATCCTTGGGGTTCATACTTTGCTCCTCCCAACATTATCTGGCCACTGCTTCGGGAAGTCATGGGCGTCAAGGTGCCTGGATCCGGCCAGCTGTCGATACTCGGCCAGGAGTTTCAGGCCCTGCCATGAGTCAACCAGGTTGAGCCATTTGTTGAGCCACGTTCAGCCAATTCATAACAAGAGAGAATAATAGCAAGAATTGGTATGAATTTCTATGAGTATTCTGAATATATATATATATATATATATATATGCTACCCCCCCCCCATGCGCCCACGTTTTAGCATGATTTCTAGATATAAATCCTACTTTTTAATAATCTTCCTGCTCATTTCTTTGACTGCGAGGGTCACTCACACAGGCTTTGCTTCAAAATTGTCTCTCAGCAGCAAAACTGGGGACTACTTGATTCGTTACTTAACCTCGAGTATAAGCACAACAAGTAACTAACTACTCCAAGCAAAAACTGGCAGCAGACCCCAACTACGGAGACGCTTGAGGATGATGGCGAGTGGACGCCGAAAAGAAGCTCACGTGTGTGCGAACTTACGCATGTGCTCGGCGCATAGGCTGCCGCAGCCGACCCAGTGATCTGAATTTTTAAACCAGTACTCGTACTGCGCGGAGCGAAGCTTTGCCCGCAACAGCGCACTGTTAGATCTGGTGTGCTGATTGAGGATGAGGCGGTCCTTCAGGAACCTCCAGCATCGATCAATTATCTGCGTGCCCGATTTTGTCTTCAGGTACTTGCCCTTCGTGTTGGGGATCTTGTGCTTCACTATGCTGGTGTACTTGGGGGCAAGCCAGATCCACTTGCCGTTCCTTTTGACGCGTTTTTTACAGTGGATGACGCGGTCATGGAGAACGCCAGAGATCTTCGCCTTGTATGACTTGGCGGAGTCGGTGTGCAAGATCACGTGCCTATCTTGTAGCAACTTCGTCCCAAGAGTGGTCCACTCCGTTTTCCTGATAGCTCCAGGACCCGGCGCACGCTTGACTGTCAACTTTGGCGTGAGCTTGTGAAGCACCAGTGTGTCAGGCCGCCCTCTCTGGACTACACCTGCCCACTGTTCCCACATCACGGTCTCCCCCTTTTTGACGATCAAGTGTTTGAGGTCGGGTGTCTGCGAGATGTCTCTCTTGTCAAACGTGGCTTCGTCGGCCTCAATGTCTACCCAACTCTTGCCGTTGCCGAAGATGATGTCCCGCTCTTTTCTCTCAACGAAATCTCGGCGGAGCTTGCAAATCTTCTTGTCCATGTCCTCAATGGCTTTGTGGTTTTGGCCAAGCAGCAGATGGATAGTGCTTTGTGGGACTCTGTGCAACTTAAGCAGGAGCATGGCAGCTTGCATCTGCAGACTCTGCTTCTGTGGGCCTTGGCATTCGGTGAAGAGCGGATGCAGATGGTGTGGGTTGATGCGGGCTCTGCAATTTCGGGCGCTACAGCGATGCTTCAGACCATAGCCCTTGAGGTCGGACAGCTTTGACAAGGTTCCAGTAGAACATCGTGGGCACTTCTTTCCCGCCCAATTGGGTAGGAGTTTGTCAGCAACCAGCATTTTGATGATTCCCTTCTCATCCGCTCTGAGTAGTTGTGGAAGTGTTCGCTTCCACTTCATCTGGTCTTTGCGTACACCGCGTGGTCCCACTGATGTTTTTTCACGGGTGTACTTCACTGACTTCCACTCCTGGCTTTTCTTGCAGGCAGGTCGCTTCTGCACATACCGACGCAACTTACCCTTCTTGGCGATGACATTCTGGTTGGGCTTGCCCATGGCTTACAAGGCTCCCACGACAACTACGACTACGACAGACGCCTACTTGAAAAACAAACTGCAGAGCTCATGGATTGCAGAGGATCACGACGCTAAACGATAGGCACAGTGGCGTGGCGGACTCTTTGTGCAGTCTCGCAGAGACGGAGCTGATGCTCCAAAGGCTGCTGCTCGCCAGAGATCGCGATTGGCAAAAGCTAGAGGCTTATCAATGGCCTGGTGTGCTATGAAGGAGTTAAGATTTCATCCTGTACCACATGCTACAAAACGTGGACAGGAGGTGCTCAAGGCACGACGAAGTAGTCATGCTCACTCGGCATCATCCATGAAACCGGCAAGCTCCTGGGACAAGTCATCCATGGGATCCGGGATGTCTGAAGCCACATCCATAGCGTCACCAGACTCTGCCCTTGGCGAGTTTGCCTTTGGAGATGAGCACGACGATGGCATCTTGGGCGAAGGGATCGCAGATGTTGATTTGGGCCTTGGCGAGTTGGCAGATGCTGCGAGAGAAGGCGCCTTTGGAGATGGAGGCGGTGTCTTCTTGTGAGAAGGGGATAATTTCGCGGATCTTGGCACTGACGAGTTTGCAGATGATCCAACAGACGATGCCTTTGCAGCTGTTGGAGATGGCGGCGGGGTAGGGTCGGAGATGTCGATGCGGAGAACGCGTTTGCCGAGCGCTTGTTTGAAACTCTTGAACTTTGCTTCGACATCGACACACTCCTTCTTGACCGCAACCTTATGAAAAACGTGTATGTGTTCGACCTACTTATAGCTCTATCAATATAACATATGGTTTAGGGCTTAGGGCTCAGATAGATATACACAAAAACCAAAATATCTTATAAAGAGAAAGCAACTGGGGTGGGTGGAACTGCAGCCTCCTCCTTCGTACCTTCCGTCTCGGTGTTCTCTTTTAATTCTTCACGTGTCGCAGCCGCATTCTGTAGGAGAGCACTTGAAGACTTGACAGACCTGAAACGCTTGGTTGGCGGCTCTGCCTGGACTTGCTCATTCTCTTGCTCAGGGAAATAGGTTGTGGAGGCGGAGATGCCTGCGAGTGTTGGGCGCACCTCCTCGACATACTTCGCTCCATTTAGTTTTCGACCCAAGACAGTGCAGCAGCGAGGAACGTCCTCACCGTCAAGTGCTGCCTGTAGGAGATTCAGGGACCACTGCAAGTTCTCCTGATGAGTAGGTCTGGGTGGAAGAGCAAAGCCGCGTTTGTAGGCTGTAAATGTGGACCGGGAGCATGGAGAGACTAGGCCGAAGTCTTCGCTAGGCCAAGCTGTTCGTGGGATGGCGTCTCGGGTTGTCCCTGGTGTACGGACATATATGCCCACGTCAGTGAAGACGACAACGCATGATCTCTTCAAGACGGCGAGTAAGTCTTCCTCGTCAAACTCACGGTGAAAGGACGGACGGATGAGTTTGTAGAAGTTTTCGAACGTCACTGAGTCGGATTCTCGTCCAGGGGACATGGGTTTCTCAACTGTCCTGTCATAGGGGTTTGAGCACAGTTGGCAAAGCTGACCTTTTTCATACGACGATGCATTCCATCGGGCCATGGTCTTTCTGTCCAGGCCTGACACTTCCGTGACAGCCTTCACAGATGCGGCTTGTTCACGATAAAGGTTGCCGTCATCGTAAACACGGGGTTTGGTGCGACGACCGCGTTCCTTCCGAAAGTAGTCGAGGTGACTGGCTGTCTGGAAGCCTGGAACTTCTTGTGTACGATCTTCCTGAAGAAGCCAGAATGCAGACATGAGGTGCGACAGAGTGTAAGACGCCGGACTTTTCCCAACTTCAGACTTGCCGATCCAGATCACCGAATGGCCCGTGAGATAGGGCAAGATGGGGGCAAACACGGTGTTGATTGCCCAAGGTGTGAAGTCGACGAGTGTGAGTGGCCAGTCCCTGATGGTCCCAGCCTGTGCCCCTTTGTCCGCCTGACACCTCAAGAATTCCTTGATGACTCCTCTGTCCCACTTGTGCAAGGGGCTGTTTGGATCGTTCACTTGCTCCTCCGTCCAGGAAGTGAACTGGCCGTCGTCGTTCTCTGTGGGGCCGTTGGCCTTGATGAATTGAAAGCCTGCTCTGATGTCATCTGTTTCCCTTGATGGCTTGTTGCTTGCATTCATGGGAACCAGCTTGCAATAGCGAACTTGGAATCCGCCCAGACCCTCCAGCATGTACTGAAGAGCTCGGCTACCCTCACGAAAGTTTTTTTGGTAGTCAATTTCCAGAGGTCTTCCCGTGCACATGGACATGATAGCAGACGATATGACCTTGGTGCCTTCGGCAAACCGCACATGCTTGACGATGTTCCACTTCCTGTCGCCGGTCTTCAGGATAAACAGTTGCATGCTGTACGGCAAGACGTTGTTTCCCTTCATTTTGATAGGAGCTGGGAGGTCCTGGTACCTTTGCTGAAGAAACATGGTTTCAATTTCCTTGAGATCGAGGTCCCCTTCGTAGTCAAGTACGACATCCAAGAACTGCACCCGCTTCTTCACTGAATCTTGAATTTCGTCTTTTGCAGGTAAATCCCCAATTTGAACAGAACCCACAGGCTTGTGAACAACCATGGCCCTGTCGAGAAAGATTACCTTCATGCCCTCCGTGTTTGCGATTGCCTCTTCGAACGTGAGGGGGCCATCGAGGATATCGTGGTCCTCATGGAGAGACTGCGCGAGAGAGATGGGCCTCTGCGGAGGGACGGAAGCCATCGATGTGGTTCGCAGGATAACGATGCGAACGCGGTATGTTTTCAGGAACAAACTCGGCTTGATGAGGAAAGGACGCGCGCAATAGAATATAATCGTTTTGTTCTGGATTAAACACTCTTCATGCAAGTGCAATGAAACAAGTGCAATGAAACAAGAGCATGTGCACATGATGCTCGTCGTAGCATCAGGCATGCCATGAAACATTAGAGCTTAGTTGCGAAAACGCTGTACTGTCCCAAAAAAAGCAAGCTTTTTAAGCCAAAAAATGCAAAAAATGCTGTACTGTCCCAAAAAAACCAATCTTTTTAAGGCAAAAAGTGCAAAAATGCTGTACTGTCCCAAAAAAACCAAAAAAACCAAAGTTTGGAGACCTCCAGGCCCTGGAGGAGCCCCAGGTCTCCAAACTTTGGTTTTTTTGGTTTTTTTGGGACAGTACAGCATTTTTGCTTGTTTTGGCCTAAAAATATTGGTTTTTTTGGGACAGTACAGCATTTTTGCAGTCCCAGGCCTCGAAAGTGCTGTACTGTCCCAAAAAAACCAATCTTTTCAAGGCAAAAAGTGCAAAAATGCTGTACTGTCCCAAAAAAACCAAAAAAACCAAAGTTTGGAGACCTCCAGGCCCTGGAGGAGCCCCAGGTCTCCAAACTTTGGTTTTTTTGGTTTTTTTGGGACAGTACAGCATTTTTGCTTGTTTTGGCCTAAAAATATTGGTTTTTTTGGGACAGTACAGCATTTTTGCAGTCCCAGGCCTCGAAAGTGCTGTACTGTCCCAAAAAAACCAATCTTTTCAAGGCAAAAAGTGCAAAAATGCTGTACTGTCCCAAAAAAACCAAAAAAACCAAAGTTTGGAGACCTCCAGGCCCTGGAGGAGCCCCAGGTCTCCAAACTTTGGTTTTTTTGGTTTTTTTGGGACAGTACAGCATTTTTGCTTGTTTTGGCCTAAAAACATTGGTTTTTTTGGGACAGTACAGCATTTTTGCAGTCCCAGGCCTCGAAAGTGCTGTACTGTCCCAAAAAAACCAATCTTTTCAAGGCAAAAAGTGCAAAAATGCTGTACTGTCCCAAAAAAACCAAAAAAACCAAAGTTTGGAGACCTTGGGCTCCTCCAGACCCTGGAGGTCTCCAAACTTTGGTTTTTTTGGTTTTTTTGGGACCGTACAGCATTTTTGCTTGTTTTGGCCTAAAAACATTGGTTTTTTTGGGACAGTACAGCATTTTTGCTCATTCTGGCTGATAAACATTGTTTTGTTTTGGGACAGTACAGAGTTTTTCCTAAACCTCTAAACCCTGAACCCTGAGTGCCGCCGGATGCGACAAGTGCAGCCACGGTACCTGAGGCAGGAAAAAGTGTGGGCATATGGGGGGGGGGGGTACCATATATATATATATCTATACATATATGTATACATACATGTTAGTACTTATATATATATATATATATACACATACATATACATACATATATATATATATAGATGTACGTACACTAAGACCATTATCAAGATCAATAATATGGTTAGTAATTGCAACAATAGCAACAGCAGTGATGATCGTAACTATTGGCAATGATACTGCTAGTAAAAGCAACAGCAAAAGTGACAGTCATAGTCCTAATCATCGCAATCAGGTTGGGTTCCAAGCACGAGGAACCGAGAATCCGTCGAGGTGGGGGGTCAGATCACTTGATGCGTTGGACGCGATGTGTCTTGGGCCTGCCCCTCATGTGCAGGGCATCACGGTCTTTAGCAATGCTGAACCGCCTTGGCTCGATGCAAATACCACGGGCAAGTGTCGACCTAAGCTCCCTCTGCACTGCTCTACACTGCTGTGGGTTTGAGTACGGCCGACCAAAGTTCACATTTTTGACCCACCAATTTTTGTTGACTCCACCTCCCACGAGGGCGAGATTCCCCTGCCGGCCTACATGTTCTGCGACCCTCTTGTGCGTATCTCACCCTCACCCCATTCGCGATGAAGCGCAAAAGGCTTATGTGATTGGGGTTGTGGAGTTGGGTTTTGGACTTCTGGATGCGTGAGTACAAGAACCCTAACCCCTAAGCCCTAAACCCTAGAAAACAAAACCTGAATTGAAGCGTTTCGGATGCGGTTGGGGATTTAAAGCTTCATAAGTACTTGGGTGCCCCCCATAGCCCCCTCCCCCTTTTCTCTGTGAGCATTTGTTTTCAACCTTTCAACAACAAAACGCATGGGGGTGGGGGCGACAAAGGCGGTTGCTGAAAGAGGTTGGGGGTCAAAAGCACTAGGGGAGGGGGGGGTTGCAACCTAAGCCCTAAACCCTCAACTCTCAACCCTAAACCCCAACCCCAAACCCCAGACCCAGACCCCCCTAAACCCTGAGCCCCATCCCAATGAGCATGTCAAGGCAGCCACTCTTCGCCGTGCCAAGGAGAATCATGTAGTGCCACCAAAGCACGGGTTCAAAGGTTGATAGGTTTGCAGGTTCAGGGCTCAGGGCTTGGTTTCAAGTGTTGGGTCAGAATCGTCATTCTGGCGCACGTACGGCAGGAGCGGCAGCCAGCCCCGCAACGGATCCCAGAACTTGGGGAGGAGCGCATGACCGGCCTGCCATCTCCGACCCATCTTAATCTACAAGTAGGAGGATTGTTGGATGGCTGAAGTATCCAGCTTGATTAGTGACAAGCACTGAAGCGATCTGCCATGTTGCGCCATAGAGGAGTGGCGCGTTTGTGTGGCTCTGCTGCCACCTCAGTGGCTGATGCACTCAGCCGGCGCCCGAGGATGGGTCCAAAGGTGTTTCAGCTTACTCTGCGCCACACACAAGCATACTAGCTCAGCCTAGGTGGCGCCGCATCCCAGCTGGGCAGCCTGGGCAGGAGTGCTGGCGCAGGCACGCGAGAGGAATTTTGCAGGAGGGTGCATGATGGATTAAGCAGCACTTCCTTGTGACTGAGTAAGAACCTAAGGAGTCTGTAGATGATTGTAGATTTGTTTTGTCGAGTCCAGCTTCTGTGCCGTGCAGGCAGTGCGGGATCTGCCTCTCAGATTCACCGGCCGAAGAGGCACGAGCACTGGGCCCTCAAAAAACTCCCTTGTCACAGTAGAACTGAGAGGATGGCATGAGGAGCCGGGCTCGTACCACATCCTGCGATAGATAGATGACTTGTCTGACTTGTGCGACCTTTTGCATCTTTGGGTTCTGTCCGTAGAAAGGGTTAGAAGAAAGGGTTAGAAGCGACCGAGAAAAGATGAGACGCAAAGGAAGGGTGGGTGGGGAGTCAAGAGGCTCTAGAAGAATGAAGAAGGGGTGAAGCATCGCCAAGAAGGAAAGAAAAGGTTGAGCAATGATTAGGAAGATATAGAAAAAACTCAGGAAGAGTTTGAAAGGATGAGGCCTGGATTGAGAAGATACGAAGGGGTGAATCGAAAAGAGGGGCAGTGCAGGGACCAGGAAGAGATGAAAGACTGTGGACGAGCTTTGCGAGTCAGGGTACACATACACTCCAGATGAAAGACCATGGACGTGGGAGTTTTGTAAGATATGGTACACTCTTACACTCCCCCAAAGTAGAAGCCCTTCAAAGATTCCGCCCATGGCCCCTCCCCCCTTCCCCTCCCCCTCCTTGCTCCCCCTCCCCTCCCCCCCTCCCCTCCCCCGCTCCCCTCCCCCTCTTCCCCTCCCTCCCTCCCCTCCCCCTCCGTCTCACCTTCCCTTCTCCCTCCCCACCTCCCCCTCCCCGGATGCCGAAGATCTAAAGGACAAGGCCCCATCATTGTTGATCGGCAAATCCCTCTGCCATGGAGCATAGCACAAATCACAGGTTCCTAGCAGAAGTCAAAGCACATCAGCTGCGGGGGTGTTTCGCCAGAAGCTGTGATTTGTTTACTGTTTGCTGAAGGTCGCAGCTCTCCAAGGGTCAGCTAGCACAGCTGACAAGAGCGGCAGAGGCAGGCCATATCGATCGCAGGAGGGACACGTGAGGTCGCCTGCGTTTGATGCGAAGAAGCTGCTCCCCAGCTCATGCACCATTGCCGCCTCTCGTGCCTCGCAGACCCGAACCACAGAATCACATTTTCTCTCGGCCTTTTCGTTTCCATCTTCACACGCCTGGTACTGATGAATCCTTTTTTTGTCTTTCTTCTGAACTGCGCGCAACCTGAAGATGCTTGTTAGCTGCCGCTGCGGCTTACATCTCGGCCGTGCAGGGGCAGCTCTCTGCGGCAGCGAAGAAGCGCCACTGGCACAGAGGAGAGCAGCTGCAGGACGAGTGAGGGGAGCCCACGGGAGCCCTATGAGACACACGCTGCCGGTAGCTTCAACAGGCGGAACGACTGGTTGATTGCCACTTGGGTAGCTGCAGGCCTCTTGGCCGGTCTGCTGGGGCAACAGTCGAAGCCTGCAGCGTGCCAGGAAGGCGAAGCCACGCTGACTGCTCGGCCTGGGAGTGCTCGAAAGGCGGCATCACAATGGCCTGAACTTGTAAGACGCCCCTGAATAAAGCTGTTTCCGCGTGAAATGCCCTGCCTTCTCAAGCGGTGCGGTGTCTTGATTGAGAAGCCAGATCAACATCCGACATTGCCTTCGTAAGTTTGCTACCGAAGGTGCGCAAGCTCCGGAAGCAACTCGGCCGAGTTCTCCAATATGCTTGCAGCTGTGGGATCAGGGAACGGGGTGTCGCAAGGATCTGCTGAAGATCCCGTGGTCATTTCTCTACAATATCGTCCCTTTTGGGCTCCTTATCATAAGGCGGCCCCTATTGTTTAGGGTGCCCAAAAAAAGGCACTAGTTTAGAGAAATGACCACTTAAGAAGGGCAAGCCGCCGTACGCGGCTTCCACTCCGACGAGGTGGAAGAGCGCGACGACAAGCATTCGGAGGCTCAGCGCAAGGCTGCCGTCGATGGCTTGACCTCAAATAAGCAGGATTCTATCCCACAATACGGTTTCAAGGGTTGCATACCTTGGGGCGACATGTGTCTTGGGCTTGTGCTCTGCGCAGGGCAACGCGGTCTTTGGCCGTGCTGAGTCGACTTGGCTCTGCTCACTTTCCACGAGGAAGTCCCGGGCTGAGATCCCTTGTGCACTGCTCTACACTGCTGTGAATGCGAGTACGCTCCAGGCCGGGCAAGCCTTCGGTAAAGGCAGATCTTGAAGCATGTCTGTTAGGTTGCCTCTCGGCGATGCCGTGCCGAGGCAGGGTGTTCGTTCGGCGATCTTGCAGGTGAAGCGTCTTGCATTCTGGCCCATGATGGGGAGACCTCGGCCTACCATGTCAGACTCAAAACCCCTACAGGATGATTGTGATTTTTGTGTTGTTTCCAGCGTTTGCAAGCTGAAGGAGTTGCAGCATGAGCCTTGGTTGTGCCATGATGCACCACATGATGTGCCATGGCCGAAGCGATGCGTCATGTTGTGCCATGGAGGAGTGGCGCGCTTGTGTGGCTCTGCTGCCACCTCAGTAGCTGATGCACTCAGCCGGTGCCCGAGGATGGTTCCGAAGGTGTGCTTCGCATTGCTCCGCAACTCTGCAACATGCGCAAAGCTGAAACACGCTACAGCAGCCGCTTCCAGCTCGGCCGAGGTGGGGCCGTGTCCCAGCTGGGCAGCCTGCGCAGCCTGGCTCGGCTGAGCCTGTTGGTTGCTGGGCCTCCCAGCCTCGGCGAGTGGAGTGCTGGCGCAGGCGCACAAGCGTATGATACGGAATAGTGGGTACGGCACTCTTGGAATCCTTTCTGGGCGCGTTGAATCAATGCTGTCATTGTCTCAAGATAAAGCGCTGGAATAAATATTGTCAGGCACAAATCGGTCCAGCTCCATGCGATATTGATCTTTGATCAGGATATCTCTTAACTTGCTAGTGTTTCCAGCGACTGTCTTGGGCAAGAGTTGTAGATAGCAAGTGACCTCGCCACGCTCCCCGTGCATTGCGAGAAACGGTGGCCACTTCGATGCAAGGGCTGTGATTGGAGGAGAGGACCCCTTTAGCCAAGCGAGATGCCAGAGGTGGAGCTGGAGGTGGAGGTGGAGGAGGTGGAAGAAGAGGAGGAAGCCGCGGTTCCGGAAGAAGTTGAGGGCTTTGCAGGCTGGTCCGGCAGCAAGCTTGAGGAAATACGGGAGGCACTCCTGACTTGGTATGCCCACGCACGGCGCCGTCTTCCCTGGCGGGGCGACCCACCTCCATGGAGCGAAAGCAAGGCCAAGCTGAGATCTGAAGCTAGGGTGGAGCAGAAGCCATGCATGCCCAAGCAGCGGTCCTTGTCGAGTTTTTTTGGCTTAAAGGCTGCACCGCGGACTCACAGCGGTGAGGTTCAGATCATTGACTTGGAAGAGACTTTGGTCATACTTCATCAAAGAGTCAAACCACCATCTAGTGGGAGTTGATAGCCAGTGTTGGCAGTGCCAATTGGGGGTCGAGAGATGAGATGTGCTTGGGTGTCCACCCCTCCCGGCCGCAGTCGAGGATATCAGCCAGGGTCCTCCGGCAGACTGCGCGCTCTCCCGTGATTCCGAAGATGTTCCTTCGCAAGCTGCAAGGAGCTTCCCACAGAGCGCCTACGGGGTGTGGGTGTCGGAAGTTATGCTCCAACAGACACAGGTGGAAGTCGTCATCGGTTACTGGACCCGTTGGATGGAGCGATTTCCAACCATCGAGGCATTGGCCACGGCCAGCGCCGATGAAGTCAACGCTGCTTGGGCGGGCCTGGGCTACTATGGACGAGCCAGGCGCTTGCACGAGGGTGCCCAGCATGTCATCAAGAAGCATGGAGGCCGGCTGTTCCTCCTTGACCCTTGTTCTCACCTTGTGTAGGCATTATTTCCGAGACATCCCTGCTTCTCAGAGCATGTCATCAAACCTAGCACCTGCCTATGAAGAGTAGGCTCAGATGCTTGTGAAGTTGCCACAAAGGCCTACTGCCGCAGAGCTGCCACGAGCTGCTTCGCATTCCAGGCATTGGCCCGTATACAGCTGGAGCCATTGCGTCGATTGCCTTCCACCAACCAGCTGCGGTTGTGGATGGAAACGTAGTGCGAGTGTTCAGTCGAATTGCCGCACTAAAGGGGCACGCGAAGTCGACGGCCTTGTGCAAGCTGTGTTGGAGGCTGGCCGAAGATTTGCTGGATCCTAAGCAGCCAGCCGCTTTCAACCAGGCGCTCATGGAACTGGGGGCCACTGTTTGCACACCTCTGGCCCCGCATTGTGGTCGTTGCCCTTTGCAAAGGGCTTGCAAGGCGTACCAGTTGGCAGCTGAAGGCACTGTGGCCTCGGTGACTTGTTTTCCAGCCAAGTATGATCAAAAGCATCGGCGTCAACGAGTGTTGGCTCTTGCTGCCGTCGCTGACGCGTCAGGCGCCTGGATGCTGGTACGGCGACCACCGCATGGACTGCTCGCAGGGCAGCTGGAGTTTCCAGCAATTCAACTTCCAGGGGAGGAGAGGCGGGAGATGCAGGAAGCATCAGCAGAGGTGATGTTACACCTTCAAGAAATGCTGGGGAACTTCGGGATCCAGGGGCTGACTCTAACACCTCTCAGCGCTCCCATCGAGCATGTTCCCAGGCCGCTATCATGTGTTCATGTTCTCGTTGTCGTTCTCATACTTCTTAGGTAGGACCTTGGGATATTCCGTATTTCCCCTTATTGGGTTTAAGAGGACCATATTTAGGAAGATGCTTCAGAGGGTTTTTAGGGCCATCCTAGCTTATGATCACCAAGTGTCTATGTGCTCAAAGGACGTCATGCTTGGGGGGGCAGCCAAGGTCTTCTCCCATGAGCATCATACGATGTACGTGTTCAGAGGCTGCCTCCCTGATCGTGGGCTATGCTCGCAAAGCACGCGGGATGCGCTCTGGCTTACGCCGCATGAGGCGCAGAAATCTGGCATCACCAGCGGGCTGCAGAAGGCCCAGGGTGTACCAAGCAGCATGAAGCAGAAACCTTACACAGAGTCTGGCTTAACCAAGGTGCAACTGTGCAGTTTAGTGGGGTCTATAGGGCCTCAGCGGCTTGAGGAGACCCGAACCGAATTAAGTCTCTCTCCCTCTCTCTCTCTCTCTTTCTCTTTCTTTCTTTCTTTCTTTCTTTCTGTCTCTCTCTCTCTCTCTCAGAGCCCTTCGTAACTTAGTGCCCTGCTGCCTTATCTCATGAATGCCTTCGGATGCCTTTTTCGCCCTTGACCCGTACCGGCACAGGTGTTGCATGCGCTGCTGCCGGCGCTCCCTACAAAGAGGGCGGCGAAGCGGCAAAAGCGTTAGCAAGCTGCAGAAGTCTGTCAGTCGAGAGATGTCAAGGGGCATGATGCACATGGACGACCGATCCCACGGCCTTGGGGGGAGGGACCCTGCCGTAGTCCCGGCGCTGCCCGCGGACGAGCGCGATTGGGTCGAATCCCAGGAGGCTAGGAGGTTCAAGGCCCCTCCCATGACCAGATTCATATGCCTCTTTGCAGTTTCGCAAGACGCCCTCCACGGTGGTGAAGTACGCGAGATATGCGCGTGTCTTGCATGAAGGGTGGCCGAACTGTGTGTGGCAAGACTGCCGCAGCTGCGGGGAGAAGCAACTCGGTCGTGGTGAGGACGAGAACAAAGAGAGTGACATGGTCAGTAGGCCGAAGAGCTGGGACATGATCACCCGCAGTCGCGAGCGTAAAAGAGGATGTGCTTTGACACTGAATCTGGCTGACTCTCATGCTGGCTGCCATGCAGAATTCAGAGTTCTCTGTACGCACAGATCCAGGTTTCTTCTCGGCTTGCCACATGGAAGCCCAGAAATGCACCCAATGCGCCATGCAGGCACTGTGAAATCTGGCCCTGAGATGCGCCGACCGAAGAGGCACGCTCAGTGCAGCACGGCCCGTCCCCTCAAAACACATCTGTCAGAAGTGGAATAGGAGAACCTTGAGAGAAGACATGTTTGAAAGCTGGGGCATTCTGCTCCGGCAGATAGAGTGCTTACCTGTTTCCTGCACCATGGGCAGGTCACAGCTCTCAAAGGGTCAGCTGGCAATGCTGACAATAGCAACAGAGGCAGGCTGCATGGATCACAGGAGGGACACGTCAGGTCTCTCGTGCTTGATAGAAGCTGCTCCCCAGCTCCTGCGCCGTTTTCGCATCGAGTGCCTTGCGAACCCATAGACATGCATTTCTCTCGGCGCTTTCGTTTCGATCTTCATGTGTTTGCATGCCTGGTGCTCGACGTGCGCAGTCTGAAGATTCTTGTTAGCTGCCACTTGCATCTCGTGCAGGGGAAGCTCTCTGTGGCAGCGAAGAAGCGCCACTGGCGCAGAGGAGATGAACAGCTGCAGGTCGCATGAGGGGAGCCCCACGGAACCCACACAAAGGATGAACCGACTGAGTTGCACGGTGGTGCCAGCTGCTTTGACAGGTAGAATTGCTTTATTGATTGCACCCCTACACACTTCGGTAACTACAGGCTTTTTGGCTGTTCCTCAGTCGGTCGTAGTTCAGCGGCCCAGCGTTGAGCATAATGCGGACTTGGCCCGCCTGAGTTGGGGCAACAGTCGAAGCCTGCAGCGTGCCAGGAAGGCGAAGCCACGCTGACTGCTCGGCCTGGGAGTGCTCGAAAGGCGGCATCACAATGGCCTGAACTTGTAAGACACACGTGAATATAGCTGTTTTCCGCGTGTAATGCCTTGCCTTCTCAAGTGGTGCCGTGCATTGGTTCAGAAGCAAGCTAGCATCCGACATTGCCTTCGTAAGTTTGCTACCGAAGGTGCGCAAGCTCCGGAAGCAACTCGGCCGAATTCTCCTACATGCTTGCAGCTGTGGGATCAGGGAACGGGGTGTCCTAGCTGAAGATCTGGTGTCTAGCAAGTTCGGAAGCTACTCTCTAGAAGGGCAAGCTGCTCTACCCACTTTCAGCTTCCACTCGAGGAGGTTAAGAATTCAGGAGAGCTGCACAGACCAACAATGTATCACAAGTTGTGATCGGTAGATGCCATCCATGCTGGTTCAGGCAAGCCACGGTGGTGGAGAGGAGAGAGGCGTGGATGCACAGCCTCAGTTTGCTGAGCCTTGACAGCCCTGGGAAACTTGGCTGTCAGAAGTTTGCATAGCACACCCTGAAGAAGATGAGCCGCCTTGGTTTGGTCAGGCTACGGACGGCACCGTCTGCGTGCAGTGATGCCAGTGCCAAGGAAAGATGTTTCGGTTGGCGTCCATAGCCGGGCCTGGCAAGCGCCGAAGCTTTGCGGGACGAGCTAGTCAGAGCAAGGGGCCACCGACTGGGCGAGCCAGTGATTCAGTGGCCTTGTTCTCTCTGGGAAACTTCAGCAGCGCTTTCAATCGTGCCAAGTTGCACCGGACTGCTGCTTGCTGAGACGTGCTAAGACACCGCGACGTTTTCAGAATCCGCAAGACATGACTGTATGGATAGCAACGTCGAAGTCACACGCACGGTCTCAATGGTCTCAGCATGCTGGAACTGCAAGAGTGTTTCAGAGTTTCCTTCCGTGTTTCGTTCCATCGCGGAAACTTCGTGAACTCGAGCCGGTTCCGGCTGGACTTGCATGAAGCCGCCAGAGGGTAGCACACAAAATGCGCGGAATAGCAGCCCAGCTGCCCAGACTTGACCAAGTTTCCGAATACACATCGCAGCTTTTCAGCATACTCAGCTTGGCTTGACAGTCCATTTAATGTATTGACATGTGTGGCCTAAGCGTGACACAAGAGAAGCTCAGACGGCGCCATGTTCGTTCTTCCAACGACCGAGCGGGTGAACCATCCAGAACCCAACCCACACTTCGCACTTCACAAGCTGACTGACTAGCCGGCGCAAACTGACTCGTATGCAGCCATGCAAGCTTACTTACTCATTGACATTGACACGAGATCTTGCCCGGGCACGAAGATGGCGCGCTTCGGTGCCGCTCTCACGTGGGCCCCACGCCGGCAGCTCGGAAGTGCATGGCAATCTCTACCACAATACCGAGGTTGATTAGGAACTAGCCTGGGAACTCAGATCAGGTTGTGTGGCCCCTGCTTTGGGAGAAGCGCGGAGAGGGATGAAGTGCGCCGGTCTCTTCGCAGCCTGATGTGTTCTGGCATGGACGTGCACGAAGACAGTCAGTCCTTGTCGCCTTAAGTGGTGAGTTCGGGGTCAGGTGGGCAGCACCATGCTCCTTCAGGTACAAGCTCTTCCCTGCTCTGGACTTCCTCGCCTACTTAAAGAGGCGATTTGTTGCTCAGCAGCCACTGGAGGAACGTGTCGGCCTTGCTAGTCTTGTCGCAGGATACATGTTGCCTACCACCCTGGCCGAGAGAGGACGGAGGTGGCAAGGCCCCGCAACACCGTGGAGACTCAAGAACTCGAGAGCCTGTTGCCTCTCTGGACAAGCTCTTTCTTCATGCCAACCTTCAGTTCTCCCCGCCCACCCCGTTAGCGGCTTGTGAAAAGAAAGTCTGGCAGAATGGTCTGTTGTAGACTGTAGACGCTTTTGCAGCCGTTGCAGGCGCCTGATTCTGCACATGACTGCAGAGCTCGACCCTCAGTGGTGTCAACACAGCAGTTAAGCTGATCACCTGCCGCAGTGTGCATGCGTACATCTCTTTGTTGCGAAGGGCTTGTAACTTGTGTGCATTTTCCTCTTTCTGCAGGAGTACGAAGAAGAAGTTCCCCAACCTACAGGCACGTGAAGAGAATCCTTGTGTTGTAAGCCGAGCTCATCTCCCCAACTTCCTCCAAGTCTGATATCCTGTAGGCATCAATGCGTGTGGTAGTTTCTGAGAATTAGTGTCCTCTGGGTATTTGGATGAGTTAGTAGCAGCACCAAGAACATGGTGCAGGAATAACTTCGTGCAACTTCGTGGCAGTGTTGGCCTGCCGAGAGGGAGAAAAACTCGCGATTCGAAGCGAAGTAGACTGAGTTGAAGGCACCCACAAGCCTCGGCATGTGCTTGTCGTGTTGCTGTAAGGGCCCCCCCCCCCCCATCATGTCCCCCAAAACTGTTGCAATGTCTTGCAATGTATTTCTATTGCTGATCCTGAGAAGGCCAGCTGGGAGTTGCTCGGTACGGGGCTCAGTTTTCTCAGCCAGCATACTTCATCCATCTTCATCCATCTTTCATCCATCTTCATCCATCTTCACCCATTTTCATCCATTTTCATCCCTCTTCATCCCTCTTCATCCCTCTTCATCCATCTTCATCCTTTTCCCGAACTCTGAAGAATGAGATCTCAGGGCAGAGTTTTTGAGGTTATGACGCGCCTGCCGTTGTAGATGTCGAGCTTGTTGACGGGCGCAAGAAGCGCTTCTTGGCCGCCGCCTCAGTGTATCCTGTTCGCGGATGTATGCGGAGACACAGCATTGGTTCCCTAAAACCTTGCACTTCCATTGGGATGTTCTCTGGTGCTAGGCCGAGCACTACAGTCGACAAGAGATGCAGGACTACTGCCCACGATCGTGCACCTTCCGCTCCCCTGTGCTAAGCATCGCCAGCTGCTAGTCTCGGTACGTGACAGGACATCATTGACACCTGGCAGTACGAAGCTCACCTGCAACACATGAAGGCCTTTCCGTTGTGCGACAACCACTGGACCCTCAGAGACACGAGGTTGTTCGCGTGACCAGGAGCACAGCCTCGAAAAGGCCGATGATGACGAGTGAGGCTGGGCGCGCAGATAGAGACCGACGATCACGAGTCGACGCCCGCCTGCTGACAAGTCTCGGATGCCGAGAAAAGGATGGTCCCGTGGCGAGAGCACCGTGCATATGCTTGGGTCACCCGCGGAAGGGCAACACACGACAGGTAAATGTTGACACTGACTCGAGAGAACCTGGGGTTGATTCGGAGTTTCACTTTCTACGGGCCCGAATCCCTGTGTAGCCCACAGTAGCCCACGCTTACGATATCTTGATACCTGAATTCACGCTTGCCACTAGCGTGGTCGCCGACTTCCAGCAGTGGGCTGACATATAGTTGCGGACATAGACTTCCATTACACCGCCTTCCCTTCTGAACACCTGCCCATCATGCTGCGTCCTCAGGTCTGAGACGTTCAGGGAATTCCGCTGCCAAGGGCACTCTCGTTTAGCCACATCTCGGTATTCACGACTCCAGCGCAGCCGTTTGAGCCTCACCGACTTCCAGGGTGGCCAGCTTGTTCTTGACGGCCGGCCTGGGCGCCCGATGAGCGACCCACACTTGCGTCATGTGCTTCCCTGGCACGATCTCTTGCATGCTTTCAAGCAGGGTGATGGCAGCGAGATTGTGCTGCCATCAGGCGCATGGTCCCAAATTCAAGTGGTAAGATGTCTTCTGTCGAACAGCCTTTGAATTTGAACTCGGACACGCCCCAAACTAGAGAGCAAATTCGTGCAGATTAGCTTGGGCATACTTGAGGGCAACGCTTCTATTTGAGGGAGCACTTGCGTCAAAGATCATAGGGGGTTTGAGATTGGGTGCCCGAAGGTGCATGTGGACTCATTCATGCCCGCACCGCGGAAGTGCGCCTTCAAGTGCAACATCGAAAGTATCTCACTGAGGAGATGGTTTGCAACGATCTGAGTTGCTCGACAACAAGTAAGAAGACGTTTTGCAGACCTGCAGGGAAGGGCAAGAAGGAGGTCTTTCGCATCGGTGATAGAAGAGACCGCGGTCGATTGAAAGACCCCATCGCTGCAGCTCACTCGGTCGAACGCTTCCTGGCTCTCTTCAGCAAGGCCATGGAAGACTTTGCCGTTCAGGAGATCGCGAAGTACCCCGCTGAGCGCATCCGCGGCCACGCCTTGCCTGCGCCGGAGTACCTGGAGGAAACTTTGGTGAAGTTCCACGCAGGCCAAGAGATCTATAGACCACAGCATGACCTTTTTTGGGCACTCTTGAGCGAAACCAACCGCTACGAGTTCTTGGAGACGCCCAGGCCTGAGGCGGAGCCGGACGATGTGCTGCTTTTGCTGTCTTTGGCGCAAAGGGGGGAGATTGATGTCCGGAATGCCTTTGGAACGACCTATGGAGGTCAAGCGGTCGGAAATGGCTTCCGTTTCTTGATCATGCACCACATTCTGCCCTTCTATCTTTGGTGCAATGTCATCATTGCTTGCGGGTGGCAGAACGAACCCGAACAGTGGGGCCCATTGGCATTTCCTGCCGAGCAGTACAACCTCAGGAGACAGATAAGCGAAGACTGTGATTTTTTCACCTTCGTTCCCAGTTGGAGGCGGCTGATCTTGCCAGACCTCCTCTTTATTGACCTCGACGTGACCAAAGAAGTCCTCAAGCGATGCTTCCGGTTGATGTATCTGACGAGGATGATGTGTGCATGGACACCGGATGGCTGGGATGTGCGGAATGCTTTGGGACCATGGGCTCCGGAGGACATGCGGGGTCTTTTCGAGGATCTTTTTGGGATCCCTTTTCGTGACGTGGAGGACGCATAGCGGATCAGATGAGTGGCTGCGATTCTCTTTTTTGTTTCTGCAGACGTGAGACATCGTCTAGGCCGACTCCGCGCAGCCCCTTCTGTGGACACATGGTGCGCGTAGGCATCGATAGACCGATGTGTTCTGAGAAGCAGGAAACCGAGGTCAGGCACCACGTCTACGCACATCCAGCTGAAATGCGTCGAGGATCCGCCAATGAGCCACTGCAGCTTGTTGCTACTTCTCATTCCGATGGACCCATGATGGGCGATCGACTGCGAACAGAGGTTTGCGCAGATGATGTTATGTTTAACTTAAATCTGGTCTTGCCGGCATCGAGTCGCTCCAAAGCCCTCCGAAAAGCCGAGAACTGCATCCGTCGACTTGCGGGACAGCGCGAGCAGGGCAGAAAAGGAGCCGGCACTTTGGGCGATTGGCTGTGTAGAGATTGTTGCAATAGGTAGAGACACGCTCGTTGGAGATGTCTGAGTTTCAGGTCTCGTCCGCTTCCCCCGACTAGTCCCAAGCCTAATATAGGAGCCTCCGGCTCAGGCCGCCGACCCAAGAGGCCCGAAACCGTTTGAGGCCGTGTTGTGGAAATGGGGGGGTAAAGGCTTCGAACTGTTGGAGTGGTTGGCGTAAGGTTGCAACATAGGCAACCTCTCCGTGAAACCTCAACCCTAGTCCCGAAATCCCAAACCCTAACCCTAAACTATACCCAGAACCCTAATCCCTCAAGAACCTTCACTCCAGGTTTTGACCCTCTGTGGGTCTAATGCTCTTGTCTTTAGGGTAGCCTTAGGGCTTTGGGTTCCCCGAATGCGTGGGGGTGGGGCGTGGGGGGGGGAGGGGTGGGGGTGGGGCGTGAGAGGGTGGGGGGGGGGGTGGGGGGGATGAGGGGGGGGGGTCTCCCTTAACCATATCGTCCCGCGGCCTCCCATCAAAATTCATTCCGTCCGACCCTCCAAGAAACGATTCGATAGAACGCCTTCCGCATTGAAGCGCCAAACGAGAACCCAATTTCAGAATTGGTTTTCGGGAAAAATACAAGAAAACAAAGA
>CAJNDS010002251.1:0-7500 GCA_905221605.1 Symbiodinium natans
GGGGGGGGGGGGGGTTTGCCGGGTTTTGTTTCTTACTCTTGCCATCTTCGTTTTGGGTGGTTTTGGAATTGGAATTGTATAGGGTTTGTGCGGAGTTTTGGGCTGTGTCGGGACGGGTTTTGAAGACTGAAATCTTGCCAACTTCATTTGGGAGGATCTGTCGACTTTTTCCCCGGGTCTGTTTTGGGAGGATCTGTTGACATTTTCCCTATTCCGGGTCTGCTTTAGTGCCCTGTGAAGGATGAAGGATTATTGCACGAGCTGCTCGTAATGAAACGCGTACAATTTCTGGTTATCCTGGCCTTGAGGGTTTAGGGTTTAGGGTTTGGGGTAGACATGCTACCTGGGATTTCAAGGGCTTGAAGGCTACGTAGGTTGCCCAGAAAGCCAGGCTTAAGCAGGGTGCCCCCCGTTTTTGGCTTACAGGGGCTTGTAAGGGAACCTAAACCACCCCCAAAACGGGAATAAGGGTACTTCTGGGCATCCCTTGGGGGCGTTTAGGGTTTAGGGTTTAGGGTTTGGGTCCCAATAACGTTTTCGACGAAACGTTTTCAACGAAAAGTTTTCAACGAAACGTTGTCAACGAAACGTGTTCAACACTGCTTTTTTGTTAACGAAACGTTTCCAATGTTAGTTTCCAATGAAACGTTTCTCTTCTAGACTCTGTTCTTGCGCAAATCATTGAATCCCATGGCTGGGTAAGAAAAGAAACGTGGCCGGACGTGATGATTTGGGTTTGGGTCCCAAAATCAACGAAACGTGTTCAACGGAAGATTCCCTTTTAGACCCTATTCTTTCAGATCTGTGGGACCTGCTTTCCAGAAATCGTATAGGGTCTAGGGTTTAGGGTTTAGGGTTTAGGGTTTAGGGTTTAGGGTTTAGGGTTTAGAAATGTTGAACGTTGGGCATTCGGAGCTTGGAGGGGAAGTGAATGGAGCACTTGGCCTTCCAGAGGCGCTTTAGGGTTTAGGGTTTAGGGTTTAGGGTTTAGGGTTTGGGGTTTAGGGTAGGGTTTAGGGTTTAGGGTTTAGGGTTTAGGGTTTAGGGTTTAGGGTTTAGGGTTTAGGGTTTAGGGTTTAGGGTTTAGGGTTTAGGGTTTAGGGTTTAGGGTTTGGGGGCTTTGGGTTAACTTACTTAAGCTCGGCATGTCAAGTGCTTAGACAAATAAACATGGGAAATTCAGAATGATACGACATACAATTTCTATACATTTCGTCTTGAGGGTTTAGGGTTTAGTGTTTAGGCTTTAGGGCTAGGGTTTAGGGTCAAGGTCCCCTCCCTTAAGAGTCCGCAAGCCGATCTTTGCTGTGCAGCTTGGAATGTTGGGGGGCTTCGTGGGAACTATTGGGATGCGCGATGTTTCCCGCGCCCTGCTTGGAGGCTCATGGGTTACTTTAACACCAATTATAGCCGTACTTATAAGCCCCCTGAGTCCCTTAAGTAGGTGAAAAGTAGACTTGTACTTGTGGTTTGTAAGTACCCCTGAACCTCCAAGTGGGCCCGAAACGCAAGGGCCTAAACCAGAACCCAAGTGCGACTGGCATGACTGCCGACGCACGCTCCGGCTTCAAACCCCCCTAAACCCGAAAGCCTAACCCTGACCCTAAACCCTAAGACCTAAGGCCCTAAACCCTACATGAATTTGAGGAAGTGAGGCTCTTTGATCCAATTGGGTGGGGGCTTAGCGCCTAGGGTTTGGGACTTTGGATTTGAGGGTTTAGGGTTGGGGTTTAGGTACATCTCCTGAATGAATGACGGATTTCACGAACGCCTTGACTTGAAGCAGGATCCCACGCTGGACCTCCCAAGCAGTCACACGGTCCTGACTAGCCCCACAAACGAACATCGTAAACGTCAAGCCCTAAACCCTAAGCCCTAAGCCCTACATGACATACACCCCAAACCCTGAACCCGAAACCCGAGAAGCCCAAACTCCTAAACCTTAGAAGCCCTAAGACAGCACCCCAATAGGGTTTAGGGTTTAGGGTTTAGGGTTTAGGGTTTAGGGCTTCTTAATTTGGCCTCCACTGCGGCGGGGAGCCGCGGCCTGGGCCAAAGAACGAGACTTAGGCGCATGCGAAGATGTGGTCGCGTGCCAATAAGGGTTTAGGGTTTAGGGTTTAAGGTTTAGGGTTTAGGATACTTGCTTGTAACAGGGCCGTGGCTCACACACACACACACACACACGACATACCCCGTTACATAGGGTACGTCTCAATGCTTTAGGGAAAATTAGTTTCTAGTATGGTGATTGTGTGGGCTCCCGTAGTCAACCCCTAGACCCAAGAGTATCCGAGGAATAAAACGGGCCCCTTCTTGGTTTGAGGGGATTATAAGGGAACCTCAACTTCTAGGAAAAGGGGTCTACTCTGGGTCCTAGTAGCACTAAACCCTAAACCCTAAACCCTAAACCCTAAACCCTAAACCCTAAACCCTAAACCCTAAACCCGAAACCCTAAACCCTAAACCCTAAACCTAAACCCTAAAAAAGGGAATGAGGGCGGGTCCTAGACCCTTAGCCCTGCTCCCACCTCCGTTGACAGCAAGGGCTCCGCGGCTGGAGCACTTTGTCCCCCACCTTCAAGGCGGCTTAGGGTTTAGGGTTTAGGGTTTAGGGTTTAGGGTTTAGGGTTTAGGGTTGAGGGTTGAGGGTTGAGGGTTGAGGGTTGAGGGTTGAGGGTTGAGGGTTGAGGGTTGAGGGTTTAGGGTTCAGGGTGTAGGGTTGAGGGTTTAGGGTTGAGGGTGTAGGGTTTAGGGGTTACGGGTTATTTAGGGTTTAGGGTTTGGGGTTTAGGGTTTAGGGTAGATACCCTCAAAGGGCCAAGAGGCTTCCTGCCCAACACCCAAGGAAGTGCTTCACAAGGTGTGTGGTAGGTGGGAGGTCGACTTGAAGAAGGGTTTTTCGACTTTGAAAGTTGGAGGCATGTGTGGGCTCGGCAAGACAGGTTTATAGGGTTCTTAAGGGAGGGGGTTCAAGGGGCCCTAATACCCCCTACGACTCCCTAAGGCTCCCTAGGTACCTACTCCCCGTGACCCCCTTCCCTTAAGAACTATAGTTGGAGTGGTGACAGCAAATGCGGCTTAAACCCTAAAGTGACATGCATTGGTGAGGGATATGTGGGGTTTCCGAAAATAAGGGCACCCTTCTTGGAGGTTTAGGGTTTAGGGTTTAAGGGGATCCTAGTCTTTTTGGGCTATTAGAGGGGTGCCCCCATTTTGGGAAATACACATATATGCTTTGGTTGGAAAGACATGAGATACGTCGTGTCCAGAGGCAAGTCGATGAGTCAGCAGATGGGAAACATATGCTTCTGTTCAATCCCACGAGAAATGTGGTTGCTTGGGAGGGCGGAGCGAAGACACTGACCATTTCGACTGACGGACGTGCTTTCTGTAGACCACAATGAGGGCATGATGATCATAAGACTTCAAATTTGGATAACGGGCAGCGTGTGACATATGCACTCAATAAAGAGACAGAGCCACACCCTATAAATCCCCAAAAGCCCCTAAACCCTAAACCCTAAACCCTAAACCCTAAACCCTAAACCCTAAACCCTAAACCCTAAACCACCCCTAAACCCAGAGGGCCTGAGCCGGTCATCTGATTTTGCCAGCCCGGCAGTGCCTCGGTGGTCTTGGAGCTTCGGGTTTCGAGGCTTTAGGGGTTTCAGGGGCCCTAAGCACTTTTAACCCTAAACCCTAAACCCTAAACCCTAAACCCTAAACCCTAAGCCCGAAACGCTTCGGGTCTTGGGTTGAGGGCTATGTTGGGAAGAGAAGTGTGTGTGGGTGTGTTGAGGTCTGGCTCCAAATTCGGTTGGGAGAGCTGGTGACTCGCCAGCTCTCCCCCGTAATTCAGAGGGTTTTAGGGCTTAGGGACACGCCTTAGATAAGGAGTATTCCTTATGATGTTTGTATCAGTATCCCCGATCCACGTTACTTTCCAGCGTGCCTGAACATGTACTAAGACCTTCAATGTGCTGAAGGTCTTGGGGTTGGGGGGGGACCCCTTGCAAATGCCAAACGCAACCTCGAAACCTCAAAGCCTTAAACCCCAAACCCTAAACTTCAACACCTCAAGCCCCCTTAGCGCCCCTCAACTTAGTTGCTGTGTTCACAAGCCCCACCCCCCCCCCCCCCCTCAAAAAAAATGTACACTTTCAGTCCTATAGGGGGTTAGAGTATCCCACAAAGTTTTTTCTGTGTACTCATTCAGCTACTAAGTTAACGCCCTGAGGGACCCCGAACGCCGAAAACTGAACAGCCCGAGAACCTCGTCCAACACCTGGCGAGCCAGCCGGCACATGTGGACCTTCCATCGATTCAGGAGGGGCGTGTCAAAGGTAGGGTTCAAGGCTTGAGGGATTGGGGTTTAGAGTGTGGGTTTATCCTAAACCCTAAACCCTAAACCCTAAACCCGAAACCCTAGTAGGGTTTACACCGCCTTAATCTTTCTTTGGGCGTGATGATGTGGAGGGTTTGGGCTTGCACAAGTGTGTTGAATGGTACCCGAAACGTGAAGGAATATTGCCACAACTGTGGAACTCTGGAAACCTCAAAGGGTTGTGGAACTCTGGAAACCTCAAAGGGACCCAAGAAAACCCTAAAACCTAAACCCTAAACCCTTAACCCTTAAACCCTAAACCCTTGGCTAATGCTAACCACTCTGAGGTCCTAAACTTTCCTAAGCCCTAATGCCCACATACCCTGAAACCGTAAACCCTCAACCCTTTAAGCCCTAAACGTACGCAGCCTGGATGGCAGAGTCAATCAGGATCAGGAAGTTATCCTCGGAAGTGTCATAGGTTTCAGGAACGCTTTCTTGGTGAGTGGCTTGAGCTTTTGTGCCTTTGGCAGCGTTGAGGCGTAGAATGTTCCCATCTGTGGTCTAGGGTTTAGGACTGTTCCTCCTCAGTGCTAGGGTTTAGGGTTTAGGGCTAAGAGTTTACGGTGTTAGGGTCTAGGGTTCGGGGTTTCAGCCAAGTTGGTGCGTGTGCGTGTGCGTGTGCGTGTGGGCGTGGGCGTGGGCGTGGGCGTGGGCGTGGTGGTGGGGTGGTGGGGGTGGGGGTGGGCGTGGGGGCGTGGGGGGCGTGGGGGAGTGGTGAGGGCGTGGGGCGTGGGGGCGTGGGGGCGTGGGTGGGGCGGGGGGGAGTGGGGCGTGGGGGTGGGGGCGTGGGGGGTGGGGGGGCGTGGGGGCGTGGGGGAGTTGGGGGCGTGCGGGCGTGGGGGGCGTGAGGGCGTGGGGGGTGGGCGTGGGGGCGTGGGGGCGTGGGGGCGTGGGGGCGTGGGGCGTGGGCGCGTGGGCGGGGGGTGGGGGCGTGGGGGGGCGTTGGGGGCGTGGGGGGCGTGGGGGGGGGGGTGCGTGGGGGGGCGTGGGGGCGTGGGGGCGTGGGGGCGTGGGGGCGTGGGGGCGTGGGGGCGTGGGGGCGTGGGGGCGTCGGCGTCGGCGTGGCGGTGTCGGCGTCGGCGTCGGCGTCGGTGTGTGTGTGTGTGTGTGTGTGTGTGTGTGTGTGTGTGTGTGTGTGTGTGTGTGTGTGTGTGTGTGTGTGTGTGTGTGTGTGCGCTCGCGTGCATGGCTGCATCGAAGCTCTTTGAGTCCGTTTGTCGCACATGATCTGGCGCCCTTGTCCGCGTTCATGTGGGAGACTGTCTCACACAGCCCCTTGGGCAAGTCACGCTGCAAATTGCTATGTTGCTTAGTTTCTTACTACTTTGCTGTTTGTTATATTCTAATATGACTATACTATGAATATCATTCCATCATTTTGTTAATGTTGCAAAAACCAGAGATCTGGAATAGAAGTACACCTGCCCTCGGGCTGGTGGACGCAAGAAATACAGCAAGCAGTTCAGGCTTTCGTCTGTACTGCCGGCCTTCCACCTCTCTGAGCTCCATGAGTAGTAACATAACTTTGCTGCCCGCGCAGCGACCTGGAGAATCTTTGCACAAAAAAACACCTCGCCATTCTCTGGTGGCACCCCTGTGGGGGGTGTACGAAAATAAGGGACCCCCTAACCCTAAACCCTAAACCCTAAACCCTAAACCCTAAACCCTAAACCCTAAACCCTAAACCCTAAACCCTAAACCCTAAACCCTAAACCCCCCGGTGGGGTTGGCCACCTTACTTCTTGGACATGAAGAGGGCCGCCTGCAACCGGGCCGCGGCCTTTTTCACCTTCCTTGGCTGACTTCTGACACCCCTCCTATAGACAAGCTTAAGTTTGAGGATCCTGGATAGGGTTTAGGGTTTAGGGTTTAGGGTTTAGGGTTTAGGGTCTAGGGTCTAGGGTCAAGGGTTTAGGGTTTAGGGTTTAGGGTTTAGGGTTTAGGGTTTAGGGCTTCTACAAAAGCCCAACAAAGGCTAAAGTCCTAAGAGCCAGCCGGAAGAAAGCCAAGCGTCTGGGTGGCCTCAAGTTTCTGCGTCTTGGCCTCGGCCTTCTCGAGAAGCTCGGTGGCGCTTTCCATCTCGGACTTGGCCTCGTTCCTTACTGCTGGCTGGTAGGGAATGGGGGATTATAAGGTGCCCTATAGGCCCTTTAAGGATTCTGTAGGGTACCTCATGTCCCCCTTATGTACCCTTGTAAGGGATTATATAGGTAAGGTTCACGTCGATGTCGCCGGCCTCCTCGAAGTCGTTGCACAAAACCTTAGAGTAGCCAAGGTAGACATATTCTAGTGAGGGTACCCTTTTTGGGGGTTGGTTGCTTTATAAGGGAACCTCGAACGAAGCCCCCCCCCCCCCCCCCCCCCCCTCAAAAGAAAAATAAACAGGGTGCCACTGGGCTACCGAGAAACGGACAGAGAGTTGGCGTCCACGCTGGCGAAGCCACCCATGACGACGATGGGGGTCCACTTCCCATCCTATATAGGGTTTAGTGTTTAGGGTTTAGGGGTTCAGGGTTTAAGGGCTTAAGGGTTTTATATGGTTTAGGGTTGAGGGTTTAGCCCACTTCCCATCCTGCTTGTAGCGCAGCACGCCCACGTCGAGGGCGGACATCATGGGAGCGTGGTTCGCCTATTAATTACTGAACTTGGAACCCTTGCAAAAATTGACACTTCAGCTGCTGTTTTCTTAGGAGTTAAAGTACCCACATAAGTTACAAACACAAATTATCATGTCAGCTGTTTTCTTAGGAATTGAAGTGCCCACAAAGGTTTAAAAAACTAAACATATTTCCAAGTATCCTGAAGTACCCACAAAGGTAAACAAAAAAAACACATATTTCCAAGGTGTCCCTAAGTCGCCAGAATGCCCAGCTGCCCGCTGGCGCTGGGCAGAATCACCTCGGAGCAGGCCTCCAGGAGGGCGTCGCCCCTAAACCCGAAACCCTAAACCCTAAACCCTAAACCCTAAACCCCAAACCCTAAACCCTAAACCCTAAACCCTAAACCCTAAACCCTATAACCCTATAACCCTATAACCCTAAACCCTAAACCCTAAACCCTAGAACCCTAACCCTAATGGGCAGATTACCTCTCAGAGAGCAGGCCTCCAT
>CAJNDS010002251.1:12500-125000 GCA_905221605.1 Symbiodinium natans
AAAAACCTCTAAGTAGGACCTTAGGGGTGCCTCAATGTGGTTATTCTTTTCGAACGTCTCTTACAGCGTGCCTAGGTTTATCCCACTCCGAAAGCAACGCAGATCCCCCGTCGAGCAAGATGATCCGGACAGGGCAAAGCTGGGCCGTGGACCCTGTTGTGGAGCAACGCCACGCAACGCCTGCATGCAATGGGCACGGTGGAAGATTCGGCTGGCAGGCTTGGAACTCCCTCGGACTTTTGCAGGCAATGAACCCGTCAAAAAACTGGGACCATCTTCTGCAAAACCCTAGAATCCCCTGAAGTAGAGTTCATCTGGGCATTTCCCAAAATAGGGGTACCCCTTTTACACCCCAAATAGAATAAACCGTCCAAGGTTCGTTTACTCTGGAACCCATTGAGTGGCGTGCCCAAAAGCTCTGAGCGCTGGCCACGCTAAACCCTAAGTAGAGCCTCATCATCCCGACAAGTCCTACAACTTCGGGAGAGTCGGGGTGGAGGCTGAACGAAAAAACCCTCAACCCGAAACCTGTAAGGCTTTAGGGCTTAGGGTTGAAGGGTTATAATTGGCCTCAAACCTGAGACCATTCTGAAGGTTTAAGCTGCAAGGGGTTGCCGAGGTGTTGAGTGTTGTGGCGGTTTATGCAGGGGGGGAAATTTTCCCAAACCCGAAATTCGGGCCCTCTATGGTCTGCACTCTATAGCAAAGTCGTCAGGTCAACCCGAAGAAGGTAAGGAGTAAACCCCTTCGTTTCTTCTCGCCGCAGGTCTCAGATCGGCGGATGAGCTTTGTGCTCTCTCCAGCTTCTTTGGCTACGCTCAGCTTTCGACCACCTCAAAGGGATCTTGAGGGTTGAAGGATTTATGGTTTTCAGGAGCATAGGGCTTAGGGTCTTCATAGTAGGTCCCAGGGCTTATGACGGCTTGAGAGGGAACCGTGCTCCTCGAACCTGCCAAGCTTGTGCCCCATACCAGCCCTAAGCTGCCCTAAGCACTGAACCTCCGAAGTCCAAGACGATGCCCTAAAGCCAAGGTTTGAGGGTTAGGGTTTGGGGTTTAGGGTTTAGGGTTTCGAGTGTAGGGTTTAGGTTCGGGGTGGCCCCAAGCAAAGAACAACTGGCTCCAGCCATGGCAGCTTCTCCCTGAGGGCCGCGCCAGTCGAATGAGTCTGGGCAGCAGGATGTTCCTGTGGTGCTTCCGGTCCTGTAGCTGTGGCAGCCCTAAACCCTAAACCCTAAACCCTAACCCTAAACCCTAAACCTCAAACTTTTTGTTCCAGTCCACCTTCAAAACAAAGCTGCAGCCTGGGCAGCCTCCGGCCGGCCCGTGTCACAGCAACTGAATCACAGAACTCTACTTCGGACCCCTGAGGTTGTACCCGTGGGTTTGAGTTACCCTTTCTACAAGGGTATTTAGGGTTTAGGGTTTAGGGTTTAGGGTTGAGTCTAGTACATGGGTTGCTCTGCAAGGTAGGGGCTTCTCCTGGGACTCTGCCTCGGACCTGAGGTTGTACCCTTGGGTTTGGGTACCCTCTTAAACTTCTAATTCAAGATCAACTAAGGAAACGTGAAGGTTATCAGAAGGACTAGGAGTATGTTAAGGGAACATCTTAGGGGTAGGAGTCTTAACCCCATGACTGAAACATTCTCTGAGGTTTAGGGTGTAGGGTTTAGGGTTTAGGGTTTAGGGTTTAGGGTTTAGGGTTTAGGGTTTAGGATTTATTGTTTAGGGCTTAGGGTTTAGGGTTTAGGGTTTAATTTTGCCAAGGCTCTGCTTCAACCATCGCAAACGGCAGGTACAAGTAGGGCAGCAAGGTCCTTGCTAAGAGTCGCCAGCTGGTGAAGAAGTCAAACCTTACAGCTCTTCAGCACAGTTTAGGGTTTAGGGTTTAGGGTTAAGGGTTAAGGGTTAAGGGTTTAGGGTTTAGGGTTTAGGGCTTGGGGTTTGGGGTTTGGGGTTTGGGGTTTGGGGTTGCGGGTTTGGGGTTTGGGGTTTCGGGGGCTTGGGTTTAGGGGCAGAATCTGCAGTGGTGCATTGATGCTTCTCAGGCTGCGCTGCTTCGGCTCATGGCAGACTGATACGGGCTACTCAGGTCAGCTGGGCTCAAGCGCACTTGCGTGCACGCCAACATCTTTTGGCAGAGGCTGCGTTGGTCGGTTGAGGATTCGAAACTGTACACTCATCAGAAACAGAGCCTTCTTGATAGCCCAGCAACCCGACCATAGTATGGGTAACTTTGGGGTTGATTACTTTAGAATTCTAAGGGGCCCGAGAACACCCAAGAAAAGGGGGCCAAAGGGGATGATTGGGCTACCAAGGAGTTTGTCCGCCGAGCCCCGGAGAAATGAGCAGCTCGAGCGCTGGCACTGAGCATCACCCAGGATGGGCTATTATACCCCTATAACCCCTTAAGAAGGCCCTTATACCCGTATAACTCTTTCATAAGGCCCTCATACCCTTATAACTCCTTTATACAGTTGATTATGGGGATTGTAGGGCCTATAATCGCCCAAGCTGGACATGTGACGTCGTGCACGGCGCTTTCGAGCGCATTCGGCATCAACGCAGAGGGCTGCACAGGCACTGGCCGATCGCCATGACGGCCGTGCTCTCAGCACCTGAGAAGGTGCATGCATGCCCGGAAGCGCATCGCCACAAAATGTGGGCTCGACAGCTGAAAGTTCTGCTACGTTATCACTCTGAGTACTCGCCCGGAGCTGTGCCAGGGATGCTACGAGAATCAGTGGCTGCCAGGGCTGCCCCGCCAGTCCCCGGCTGACCCCTACGGCGCATGCCGCCACGGCGCATGCCGCCACGGCGCGTGCACGATCGTGGGTGGCCTTGGCTCCACATGCTGGGAGCAAGTGAGTAGGTCGCAACTGGCAGATCTGGCTGAAAGACGATCCTCAACACCTTGCATTGCTCTGACCTTGTCTCCACGCTTGTGAGCGCAACTGGCTCCCCTGAGAGCACCACAATGTCTCCTGGCTGCAAGCTGCCTGCTCTGCGGAGGTCTTTGCAATTCTGAGCGGGGTCACAAGTTACGATGCGATGGTCTGGAGTCACCTGTAGCAAAGCATCCCCGGCACACAAGTCCACGACATGGGAGCCGTTGCGGACCTCCGGCGCCTTTGCAACACGCAACATGGTGCGATCGTCCGCAGCCACAACCTCCGAGCCCGCCAGGAGATCCTTGCCCATCATGAAGAAGTCCATGCCGTAGCGCCTCGTCTTAAAAATGGCATCCAGCATGAAGCAGCCTGGCTCCCCGTTTGTGCGCGATGGATGCACCGAAAACCAGGAATCCTGGCTCAAGATCGAGGACACACTGCCGGCGCTGCCATCAGGGATGCCTGATCGTGCATCCTCCGGCGCTGGGATGCCCCGCTGCCTCTTGAGATCCGCATTCTCTGCGCGCAAAGTCTCAAGCTCCTGCTGCTGCTTCATAAGCCGGTCACCACAAGCTTCTCCGTCACCGCAACGCTTCTGGCGCAGCGCCGTGAATGCCCTGCGCCAGGCGTACCAAGGCGCAGGAGAGGAATACATTGGCTGCAATTCGGACAGCAGCGTTGCCCAAACATATGCTGCAAGTTTCATGCAGGACTCCCCATCTTGCATCTCGGCAAAGCTACATGCTTCCATCTCCTCCCGTGCGGTGTCAAGAAAGAGCTGCCAATGGCGGGGCATTGAAGACGTCTTTTGGCGCTTTGCTGGTTGACAGTTGCTCCACAAGACTCGAAGTAGTTGCTCCTGCGAATCTTCTGCTGCGGAAAACTGTTGCTGGAGCTCGCCTAGTTTGCTTTCCCTATTCTTTCTCAGCCGCTCCAGCTTCTTGAAGGCTTCCACATACTCGGTCACGAGCTTCGCATAATCATCACTGTAGCACTTCGCGCTCCTCTCGCCGATGCGCAGAAACATTGCCAGCAGCCGGAAAGGAAGAAGTGGGTGCCAGGATGCTTTGAACACTTCACGGTGTGTCACGGACATGTGACTGCAGTGCTCCTAAGCGTCCTTCAGCCTTTCCCTCCTGGGTGCAGCCTCATATGCTCGCAGTCAGCCAAGCAGCGTTCGTGCATCAGCTGCCGTACTCGGCCCAGGACTTGACCTGGCAATGCGAGGAAGCAAGCAGGGGGGGCAGGAAGGGAGAAGAGGCAAGCGCCAGCTTCCCAAGGTAAACCTCTAAAAGCCCACAAAGACTTCCCGACTCCCAGGCCGTCATCTCAGGTCCCGGCTGCAGAAACACGAGCACCAGGTTGGCCAGAAGCACCTTCTCAGCTTGTTCTTTGACACTCCCGGTTTCAGGGTTTAGGGTTTCAGGTTTAGGGTAGCTAGGGTAGCTAGGGTAGCTAGGGTAGCTAGGGTAACTAGGGTTTAGGGTCAGGAAGGAAGAAAGCTCAAAGCTGCAATAGGGCCAACACCCCTTCCTTGATGTCCAAGCTTCAGGTCTCCCACACACACCTAGATGCTAAACCGTGGACCCCTTCGCCGTAGAAAAGATGATGCTATGCACGAGTTCTCCAAGACAGACGGACTTTCGAGTTTTGGGCTTGAAATGGGGTTGTCGGGTTTGGGCCTGCAGATGCTGAAAGTTTCATACCGGTCGTGGCCTGGGGCATGGATGTAGTGCTGACGTCTTGCGAGCTGCTTCCCTACTGAGTACCTAATGGATGGGCTCCTAGAGCCAGCACACAAGAAACAGTGACTGGGGTCGAAGGCACTACGCCCTTTAAAGCCCTAACATCATGCCAAGCTCAAAGCGCACCTCACGCTTCCCTTCGGGCATTAGAGGAATAACAGGGTACCCTTTGTGGTTTAAAGGGTCTTCGAAGGGAACCCTAAACCCCCCACAAAAGGAAATAAGCTTTGGGCCCTCGTAGTGTCTTAAAGGGCAATTACCAACAAGGGCTATTATACCTAAACCCCCCTTACAAAGGCCCTTTATGAGGTTAACAATGGGGATTCTAGGGCCGAATAGCCCATCCTGGCATGAGGTAGTACCAGGTAGGCTTGGAGGATACAAAGGGTACCCTTTAAGGGTCTGGTAGCGGAACCCAAAACCTAAAACGAGGGAATAGAGGTAGGAGCGTCTTAAAGGGTACTTACTGGGGTGTCTTAGGTGGGCTTGGAGCCCTAAACCCTAAACCCTAAACCCTAAACCCTAAACCCTAAACCCTAAACCCAGGTACTTACTGGGGTGGTCGCGGTAGGCTTGGAGGCCGAGGGTCTACTGAAGCCCACAGCTGCACCGCCGCCGAGGTCGGGCACCGTCCTGCGGAACAAGGATCAGAAACCAACGGTTCAGGGCTTGGGGTTTAGGGTTTAGGGTTGTTTAGGGTTTGGGGTTAGGGTTTAGGGTTTAGGGTTTAGGTTTTAGGTTTTAGGTTTAGGGTTTATAGGGCTTAGGGCTTAGGGTTTAGGGTTTAGGCTTAGGCGTTGAGGACTTCCTGAGAGCCTAAGGGTCTGGCGAGGTTTGGTGGCAATTGTTCGCGGTTTCGCCGCCGGAAGCACAAATTTTGATGAACCCCCACCCACTTCTTCTAAACCATGCATCTCTCCCCTCACCACCCCTAAACCCTAAACCCTAAACCCTAAACCCTGAACCCTAGACCCTAGACCCTAGACCCTAGACCAAAGACCCTAAACCACCCTAAACCGTAAACCTCCCCTCCAGCCCCCCCACAACGCTCCAGCAGCCGCAGGAGCTCTCCGAGCCGGCCGATGGGATGGATCACCTCACTGGAATCGTGAGGGCTGAGGGATCTTGAGGGTTTAGGGTCTAGGGTTTAGTGAGGGATCTTGAGGGTTTAGGGTCTAGGGTTGAGTGTTTAGGGTGCTCAGGCTGAGGGTTTAGGGTGCTTGTACTAGGTCCCATGCTATCTTCGAGCAGCACATCTCACGCGGATGCCCCCACCGCGGCTCCCAACAACACCCTAGAAAGCCCAACGCCCATACAACAGTTACAGAACCCTTCGCCATTCTCAAGGGACGAAAGAACAGGAGGGACCCTTATAACGGACTTTAGGGGTAATGTAGGGGCTACTTATGTAAATAGGGACTTTTACAATATACAGGGCTTGTATAGGGGACTAAGATTCAGGCTCCCTTCTAGGGGTCCCTATACCCCTTCAAAGTTCGCAGTTCCCGAAACACTAAACCCTAGACCCAAAACCCTAAACCCTAAACCCTAAACCCTGAACCCTAAACCCTAAACCCTAACCCTATCCAGCGCCGGGCGTGGGGCCGGGCGTCGCTGCCGGGCTCTCCGGATCGCTTGCGTAGAGCCTCGAGGCGAGCAAGAAAGATTTTGGGGATGTTTCAGGAGTTAGGGTTTAGGGCTTAGGGTTTGGGGTTTAGGCTTTGGGGTTTAGGGGTTTAGGGCTACCTGAACCATGCAAGAATGCCCTCAATAAAGGGCGTGGACCTATTTGGGGATATTTTGGGATATCTTAAAGCAGTTCGTGTAAGTTCAGGGATGCGGGGTATGTAGGGTTCAGGGGCTTAGGACCTAAACCCTAAACCCTAAACCCTAAACCCTAAACCCTAAACCCTAAACCCTAAACCCTAACCCCTACACCCTACACCCTACACCCTAAACCCTAAACCCTAAACCCTAAACCCCAAACCCTAAACCCTAACGACAGCTGCAGCTGAAGGGCTGATACCGTGCGCGTGCATCAGGTACGCCACAGCCGTGGTGCCTGCGCGATGCGCGCCTGCGTGGCAATGCACCAGCACCTGAGGCTCTCAGCCCCTTCACGGGCGCTCTTGAAAACCTTAAACCCTAAACCCTAAACCCTAAACCCGATAAACCCTAAACATCCATAAGCCTTAAACCCCTAAACCTTGTGGGGCTGAGGGTCGGTTCGAGGTTTCAAGCCTGACTCTTTCACACTAAACCCAACACTAGGCTCGCGCATGGAGGTGGTGTTCCGTGACGGGTTCCCCTACTACCCCCCTCTTTTCTACCCCCCCTAGGTTCCCCCCCCCCCCCCCCCCCCCCCCCCCCCTATGGCTAGATAGGGATAATTCAGCATCATTACGGCTTTTTCGGGGGGAAGCCTAAGGGCGGGGTAGTAGGGAAACCCATGGGGGTTTAGAGGGGGTTCGGGAACTTGAGGGTCTTGTGGGCCAGAGAGCTTCGAGATGAGGGATCAGGGTTTTGGGGCTTTAGGGTGTGACAGGGACCGGTATAATCTAAACCCTAAACCCTAAACCCTCAACCCTGAACCCTAAACCCGAAACCCTAAACCCCAAACCCTAAACCCCAAACCCTAAACCCCAAACCCTAAACCCCAAACCCTAAGCCCTATCTGCCCTTCAGGTGCATCCTGCTTCGAAGCTGCGTTAGAGCCGCTGTCCAGGGCCGCATCCAGGAACTCAAGCACCGAGGAGACGTAGTGCTGGGCATCTTGCGCTGTCTCCTCGGGTAAGGGTTTAGGGTTTAGGGTTTAGGGTTTAGGGTTTAGGGTTTAGGGTTTAGGGTTTAGGGTTTAGGGTTTAGGGTTTAGGGTTTAGGGTTTAGGGTTTAGGGTTTAGGGTTTAGGGTTTAGGACCTACTAGATAGCCAGGACCCCCCCAAATCGTGCCCTACACTGCTAGTGGGGGACTTTCTTACAAAACCCTTCAGGGGATCTAATTTTTGGATCCTCCCAGGGGTCTGGGAAGGCCAGAAAACGGTGAGGAACTAGGCCCTACAATCGGATGCGCCCTCCGAAGCCTCGGAAAAGCATTCCTACATATCATCCTCTTAAACCCAATAAGGGAAAGTGCCAACTATCCCAAGAGGTTTAGGGCTTAGGGTTTAGGGTTTAGGGTTTAGGGCTACCCAGTCAACCCTAGAGCCCGAATCACAACTACCCTAAACCCTAAACCCTAAACCCTAAACCCTAAACCCTAAACCCTAAACCCTAAACCCTAAACCCTAAACCCTAAACCCTAAACCCGAAACCCGAAACCCTAAACCCTAAACCCTAAACCCCAATCCCTAAAGCCCTAAACTATACTCACGCCAAGGGCTCGACGCGCACCTCGCGCTTCCAGTTGGCCACGTCGAAGCGGAAGTACTCGAAGCCAGGGTCGCCCTCGAAGTAGTTCGGTGAAGATGGCTCCTTCAAGGGAATAGGGTTTAGGGTTTAGGGTTTAGGGTTTAGGGTTTAGGGTTTGGGGTTTAGGGTCCGGCTTCTTCGGGTTTGACTTTGGGGTGGGTTTAGGGGCGTCTGAAAGCCCGAAAACCTATAAACCCTTGTCAGGTGCAGGCTTCCGGGAAGCTGGGCCAGTTTGAGGTTGACCACAGTTCTTCGGAGGGAATTCGGTTGATTCGGCAGCGGATCCCCGACATCGACGTTTCCCAACAATTTTTTCCCAAAGCGCGCTACATAGGAACTCCCCCAGAAAGGGAGACAGCTCCTTGGGAAACCCCCACATATGGAATCAAACCTCAACATGGCCACCAAAAAAGCCAGAATCCACCCTCAACCCTAAACCCTAAACCCTAGACCCTAAACCCTAAACCCTGAACCCTCAACCCTAAACCCTAAACCCTAAACCCCAGTTTCAACTGGTCCTGGCAGTTGACAATGTGCCGGATGTGGTATTCCTCCAGAAACCTTGGCGCTCGGACTCGACATAAGCCCTACACCCTGCACCCTAAATCCTCAACCCTACTTCCTGCGTTGGAACAGGTATTTCCTAAACCCGAAACCCTAAACCCTTAACCCTTTGAGTTCGTCGCTAGGTTGGGGCTTTTGGATTTCAGGGCTTGGGCGACTTGAACAAAGTCTGAAGCCCTGAAGCTGGATGCGGGAGCTTCTCTGAAGACGATGCCTAGGATGGCCCCTAAACCCTCTGAAAATATGCCTTAAAATGGCCCAAGGGCCTACCTAGTTTCGTTTTGCCGTGTTTTCAACAAGGAAACTAGGAATGTAGGCACCTTGTCTGCTTGTAGCCCTTTGAGGGTCTTTCATGCCTGAAAGGGAGATATACAAGGTGCCAATGTCCGTAGGTCCTGAGCCTCTGAACCTGAAGGCCCTCTTCTGGGACCCTTCTTGGGCCTTAATAAGGGGGAATCAGGGGGATATAAGGTACCTCATATCTCCAATTACCTACTAAGAACTGATAGCTGATAAGAAAAGAACATGTCTGTTTTGGACAAGCTAAGTGGCGCGGCATCTTTGGCGGCCACGTGGCTGCCTACGAAGAGAACAGCGCCTGCCCACAGCCCACTCTCCCATGTGCCGTGCGCTCAAGAACACCAATGTTTGAACTCTGCCCCTGAGAATCAGAAGACCAAGACTGGTTTACAAACAATTGAAACATGTATTTCAAGGAGGCTCTAGCGAATGTGCTTCGTAGGTCGTAAGACACTCTCACAGTTAAGCCTCGGGGCAGCCCTCACAAGATACAAGGAGGGGCCCCCCTTGTTATAAGTAGAGTTATAAGGGTCCTAACTTGGGTTATAAGGATCCTAGCTTAGGTGATAAGTCCCTGAACTATAGTTAGTAAAGTAAGGGGGCCCCTCCTTGTATCGATGTTGCAACCCGAGTGCGTCGACAACTTCTGCTAAAGTCCAGAATCGCCTCGAACAACAAATTGGCCAAACGGCTTGGTACAAGACTTTCCGACTTGCAAAAAGTATAACTGAGAAAAATCTCGCCCATCGATCGTGCAGCCCAGATTTAAATCATTGGGGTGACCTTGACACGACGTATGATGCGTATCTAGGCATCTACATTGGCGCATGAGGGTTTCCGCACATGAGGGACGTCTGATATAGACCCCCCGGCAAACGGTACGTAAGATCCCCTTATCATGCGGACCCCATAAGGTACGCCTAGTTTCGGAAACGCCCGCATGGGAACTGTAGATGAACTCCCTAATCCCTAAACCCTAAACCCTAACCCCGGCTGCTCCGGAGGTTTAAGCCCACACCTACAAAAGTAGCATTGCATTGAGGGACCTAGGGTTTAGGGCTTAGGGCTTAGGGCTTAGGGTTTAGGGTTTAGGGTTTAGGGTTTAGGGTTTAGGGTTTAGGGTTTAGGGTTTAGGGTTATCCTGAAACGGGGGCACCTGTGCGCGGGTGGCAGAAGACCGCGTCGCAGTCGCGAAATGAGTTGTGGGGGTAGTCCTTCCTCGGCTCTCAAGAGCAGGAAACTAGACTGAAGGACAGTCCTTGTCGAGTTCTTTCCTATCGTACGTCTTATACGGCCATTTGTCTAAAATGCGGTTCCCTTTTGGGGGCCTTATTACAAGGTGGCCCCAATTCTTTTAGGGCACCCAAAAAAGGACCATGATTAAGAGCACTGACCATATAGCCTGGGGTACCAGAAGCCCTCATGTAGAGCAACCCACCGTCTCTAACAAAAAAAAAGCTCAGGGCCTTCGATCCTAGCGTCGACAAGTCTAAACAAGTCAAGGCTCTGAAATTGCAGGAGCCGCTTGCCTTCTGCGTGAAAGTCGTGCATGGCCCCAGAAGCAGAGACCGGAGGGCAGCTCGAATGCAGCCAGTGCGTGTGGGGGCATGTGCTATAGGGCTTGAAATAAGTACTTATAGTATTCCCATATGGTCCCACGAAAATTCTACTATACTAACCCCCCAAAACCCTATTCGAGTTATTTGATTTTTCAAGGCCCCCCATAGCACTTACCCTATGCGTCCCGAGACCCCCAAAGCTAACTTGTAGAAGCTCTGGCTTAGAGTCGGAGGTGCTGTTGTATTCCAGATGCCGACTTCACATGACGCCCTATACCCTAAACCCTAAACCCTAAACCCTAAACCCTAAGCCCTAAGCCCTAAACCCTAAACCCTAAACCCTAAACCCTAAACCCTAAACCCTAAGCCCTAAACACAAACACCTTCATGCCTAGGGGCCCTCAACAAGAAACAGTAATGACAAGAAATCTGCATCGAAGGCTCTCGAGATGGAACGGCTGCCAGGCCATGGTCACACCCTAAACCCTAAACCCTAAACCCTAAACCCTAAACCCTAAACCCTAAACCCTAAACCCTAAACCCTAAACCCTAAACACCCTAACCTTAAGCCCTAACCTTAAATCCGAAACTCTAAACCCGAAACCCTAAACCCTTGTTCCTCTGAGCCCCGAAATCCCTTAGTGGCAGCAGGGGTCGCAGATGTGGCTGGGCACCGTGCGCACATCCCCGAACACCATAGCATAGGGGCCTAGATAATTGGACTCTTTCTTTTTTTTTGTGAGGGGGGGGGGGGGGGGTATTGTAGTTTTGTGATAAAGGGACCCATAAGGTAACACTACTAGTGATTATTCCGACCCCTGCATTAACCCCATAAATCCCAAACCTGCTTTGAACGCAGGCTATGTGAGCTTTAGTCTAGGGGTGCAATGGGACATTCTCCGGTCGCCCTAACGAAACTGAGGGATGGCCGGAACTCGCCTGCGCGGCCGCGTTGCTGCCGGCCTTGACGATGTAGACTGCCTGCTGTTTTGGTGTTATAGGGTTTAGGGCTTGGGGTTTAGGGGTTTAGGGGGTTTAAACGGTTTAGGGGTTTGGAAGTTTAGGCTTTATTTAGGGGTTTAGGGGGTTTAGGGCTTAGGGCCTTAGGAAGCAACTTAGTGTAAAGCCATCGCAAAAACCCTGGACCCTGTTCTCGTCATGAACACCCCTAAACCCCAAACCCTAAGCCCTAAGCTCGCCCCATGCAGCCCCATGCAGCCCCACAACCCTAAACCCTAAACCCCAAACCCTAAACCCTAAACCCAACCCTGAACCCTAAACCCTAAACCCTAAACCGCTTGAGAAGAAGTCGAAGATAGGAAGTAAGGCCTTCTCTGGAGGACGTCTTCGACGTGCTGTGGATGTCCGGGTGTAAGATAGGGAACTTCGCTGGGACCCCCCCCCCCCCCTGAACCCCCTACAAACCCCCTGTAAACCGCCTGGTGTAGGGTTTAGGGTTTAGAGCTTAGCGCTTAGGGCTTAGGGTCTGGGGATGTGAATAACTCTCTAAGGTCGTAACTGCAAACCCCAAAAAGGCCACTTAACCCGCTAAACCCCCCGAAGCCCCCCTAAAGCCCCCCTTAACCCCTGAAAACCCCCTTTGAAACCCCCTAAAACCCTGAAACCCTCAAACTCCCGGCGCCCGACTGCCCACCCTAAGCCGCGCCTGCACACTGGGCGCGCCCGAAAGGACAGCAGCGGCGCTTTCCAGCTTGGCCTGGGTTTAGGGTTTAGGGTTTAGGGTTTAGGGTTTAAGGTTTAGGGTTTAGGGTTTAGGGTTTAGGGTTTAGGGTTTAGGGTTCAGGGTTCAGGGTTTAGGGTTTATAAGGCTCAAACTCCATACCCAAGGTGAATCACAGACACCTATGCCCGAAATCCCTAAACCTTTTCGGGTTTCGGGTTTGAACGCCTTGAACCCCTATAGAGCCCATACCCCTAAAGACGAAACTTAGGCTTCGGGTTTACGGGCTTAGGGTATAGGGCTATAAACCGTCCCAAGCCCCGTAAGTCATACCAGAAACCATATAAACGCTACATAACGCTACACTAGCCCAAGCCTACAAATATTCTGTAAGCCTACCTACCGCCTCCACACACATCACCTGCCCTGTATACACCCTAAACTCTAGAGCGAAAGGAAGCTCTGCAGAATTCAAACCCTTAATCCTCAAACACCGGGCTGTCTAACCCGGGGTCTGGACATCGAGGTATAGGGGTATCTTTCTGTGGAGTTCCTACAACAAGGATAACCGTAGTTGAGGGTTATTGATTAGGAAAGCCCCTGAGAAAGGATATGTAGATGGATGCTTCCCACTTCCTTGGATGTGGCAACGAAAAAATGCAGGGGGCGGGCTTGATGCTTTCATGGTGAGAGTCGTACAAATGCCAAAACACCCCAAAAAGTTCTCCTACCCAGGACCCGACATTAGAGCCCTAGAGTGGCCCCTAGACCCTAGACCCCAAACCCTTGTAACGCCCCAAGCAACGCCAGCCTTCAGTCCACCAGTCACGTCGTGCGACGCTGTGTCCATGGAGACGCCTCCAGCAGTGATCTGGAAGGGGGACCCTAAACCCTCTAAACCCTAAACCCTAAACCCTAAACCCTAAACCCTCCAAACCAAACCCTAAATCCTAAACCCTAAACCCGAACCCTAAACCCTAAACCCCTAAACCCTAAACCCGGGGAAGGGGGGGGTGGGGGAGGAGTGGGTTTTCGGGGTTTGGGGTTGGGTGCTTGGGATCCTCGGGTGTAAGGCGTTCGGGTTTGGGGTTCTTGGAGGTCACCTAAGCCCGAAACCACCAAACCCTGATGGATGTAAGGGTTTGGGGTTTGGGGTTTGGGGTTTGGGGTTTAGGGTTTAGGGTTTAGGGTTTAGGGTTTCAGGTTTCGGGTTCAGGGAGGGAGGGAGGCCCAAAAAACCAAGAACCACACGGCCGGCCTTTGAGCTCGAGCTCGCCGCTCGGATCGACCAGGATCTCAGGGACCTCAAAACCCAGAGCCCTGGGAGGATCCAAAGAAATAGATCCCCTGAAGGGTTCCTAAGAATGCCCCAATAGCAGTATAAGGTACTATTTAGGGGTACTATATAGTAGATCCCCTTGGATGGGCAATAGCAGTAGAAGATTCGGGTCTGGGGGTTTGAGGGCTTAGGTAGGGTCTTTAGGTTTTGCACATTTACAGGGTTTGTAGGGTTTACAGGGTTTCTACCTGAATTCGGCTTAATTTTCCCTAATTAGGCTTCTCCGCTTCTCCCTACATTTCCTTACTTATCCCTAAACCGCCTTACTTATCCCTAAATGGCCTTACTTATTCCTAAAAAGCCTTAATCATCCCCAAAAAACCTGAATTTATGGGGAGAGCCTGGCGAAGATTCGGCTCTGGGGTTCCAGGCTAAGGGCCGCTTGGGGCTTATAGCGTTTCTGGGGCTTAGAGGGCTGTATAGGGCTTTGTAGGGTTTATAGGGTCTATGGGGCTTATAGGGTTTAGAGGGTTTAGGGGTTTAGGGTATGCTCTGAAGTTCGCAGATTAAGAGTTTAGTGGTTTTGAATTGGAGTTCGGGGCTTGCGTCGAGGTGCCAAGGTAAACCCGAAACCCTACACAACCCTGAGGTTTAGGGTACATTGGGGCAACCTTGAGCCTTCTGCCGCTGGGTGCCAAGCCAGCTGGGCACCAGATTCCCAGGGGGGCCTTGCTTGCAGTAGGGGTTAGGGTTTAGGGCCAGTTTAGGGTTAGGGTAAAGTTTAGGGTTTAGGGTTAGGGTTAGGGTTTAGGGTTTAGGGTTTAGGGTTTAGGGTTTAGGGTTTAGGGTTTAGGGTTTAGGGTTTAGGGTTTAGGGTTTGGGGTTTAGGGTTTAGGGTTTAGGGTTTAGGGTTTGGTTGGGGGTTGAGAGATGAGGGTTGAGGGTTGAGGGTTGAGGGCTGAGGGTTTAGGGTTTAGGGGTGAGTGTTTAGGGCAGTTCATTCTGCAAGGCTTTTGTAGTCTTAAGGCTCAAGGTGTTGCATGCTTCTGGACCATCCGAGCCGCTTCGTGAAGACTCCGTCCACATCTGTGACAAACCTGGGTCTGCAACAGTGCCCGCGTCACAGGCGGGAGCCCTAAACCCCTAATTCCTATACCCTAAACCCTAAACCCCAAACGCTAAACCCTAAACCTTCAAGACAAAATACATAGAAATTGTATGTGGCATCATTCTGAACTTCCCAAGATAATTACTGTCTAAACACCTCACAAACAGAGTTTGAGTAAAATAATCCAAAGCGCCTGGGAAGCCAAATGCTCAATTTACTTAAACCTCTGGGACCTTCCCGCCCGTAGAATTTCAAAGTATCTTCAGAAGGCCCAAAATGGCTTCAGAGGGCCTAAATTGGCTTCGGAAGGCTTATTTTTGAAAAGGCCCACATGGGCTTCAGAAGGCCCGAAGTGGCTTCAGAAGGCCCAAATTGGCTTGTCAGAAAGACCAACTTGGCTTCAGAAGGCCCGAATAGGCTTCAGAAGGCCCAAATTGGCTTCAGGGCTTCACAAGGCCCAAATGGGCTTCAGAAGGCCGAAGTTGGCTTTAGAAGGCAAGGCCCAAATTGGCATCAGAAGACCCAGATTGGCTTCAGAAGGCCCAAGGCTCCATCAGAAGACCCAAAATGGCGATTCGGCTAAAACGTTTCGGTCAAAACATGTCGGTCAAAACGTTATTGGGGCCCACGCCCTACACACTTTCTATTCCAGCACTCTTAACCCCAAAAAATATATCAGGAAAGTGAATACGAAATTCCAAACACGCAAAACTTTCGGTCAAAACGTTTCGTTCCACGCGTTTCGTTCAAAACGTTAGTGGGCCCAAACCCTACAGCCCTCAACTTGCACATCTACAAAATCTCAAAGCGGCCGAGCATAGCACACCAGGACCGTTCCAAGTACGGTCCCGTCTCCAAGAGACGGGCCTGCTCCTCTTGCGGCAACGACCACAACTTGCGGAGAATGGCTTGTTGGCCCTCAGAATGACCAGCGAACGCTGCCAGGTCATGGTGCACGAAAGTGTCCAGCATTTTCGCGCCCATTTTTGACAAGTCCAATGGCGGTTGAGGCCGACGGACTGGAGGTGCTGGGGCACAGAGGGCCTGGAAGAATGCGCGGTCGACGTAGACGGTGGCAGCCATCGTGGTCCTGAGAAAAGCTTGTCGTGAGTTCGCAAGCTTGCAAGAAAATATGCGCCCACTCAGAAGTACCTACCTATAGGAGGCCGACTAGGCGACGAGCTGCGGCTTGTCGCATTGTCGCGCGGCGAAGGTGAAGAAAGCTTGCTTGATTGCATTTAGGGCAAGAAAAGGTGGCCAAATTAACACGTGCTGCAGCTTGTAGCTGCGCCTGAGAGGCTACGGCGGATGCTGCAGCGATGATTGGCGGGCAGAACACGTTGCTTGAAGCTGAAAACTTGCGAGACATGCTTGCAAAACAATGCTGAAACTGTCGGATCGGCACATTGACATCTCCATATACTTTCCCGATAGCAGCGTAGCGCCCTAAGTTTCGCGTGGACAGTGAAGGTTCGAGTGTGTACTGCAAAAAAACACCGAGGGCCAGGCCTCAGCTGGCGCGGCGCATGGAGCCTGCTACAAGGCGCCGCAGCCCAGCCGAAACCGCTGCAGCCACACAACAAGCAGCGCTTGAGCAACACCCGCCGCCTCGGCCCGGAGCTCAGCATCCTTCTCCCCATCCTGGCCATCCTGGCAGGACTTGCTCAGGGTCTCCTCATCCCGTATCAAGACAGTGCCGTCACCTGGTGTAGGGCGACCTTTTTTTATCTGATTTCAACGATTTGACATACGCATCATACCGTGACCTAAAACAGGAATTTTCAATAGCAGTAATGAGGTACATCAGCACGACCTTCAACATGATGTAAAACACCTGAATTCCACGTGTACTAATTTGCATGGAACACAGCCGCATCGGTGCGTAAATATCATTCAGACAACGACTGTACTGCATCGCGCGATGCGACAAATTTCAAATTTCCAGAATGGCATGCTTCGGAGGGGATGTCTGGGGGAATGTTGCAATGGCATGAAGAAGCAATTCCGACCTGGATGAACTAGTTTTCGAGATCTTCCCCAGCGGGAAGGTCGGCATCAGAGCTCAGGGGTTAGTGGGTTTAGAATTTGGGGCTACGGGCATGTGTGTGTGTGTGTGATTTTCTGCAATAGGGGTAATAACAGCATGTAGTAGCAGGTACGAGGATGATGGCAGAGCAAGTCATGACAGTCATAACGATGGCGACGATAAAGATGACGACGATGCTGAGCTCGAAAAAGCCACAAGCTGTTCATTCTTGCATTTAGATCCGTGGTGCCCAAGTACTAGTAACTACACGGCTTGTAGGCACGACTTCCAAGTACACAAACTGACAACAATGGTCGTAATCGCGGCAGTAGTAGTAGCCGCTTAGTAGCCATGCTCGCAGCGATAAGAATGAGAAAGAGAAAGAAGAGAAAGAGAAAGAAGAGAAAGAGAAAGAAGAGAAAGAGAAAGAAGAGAAAGATAAAGAAGAGAAAGAGAAAGAAGAGAAAGAGAAAGAAGAGAAAGAGAAAGAGGAGAAAGAGAAAGAGGAGAAAGAGAAAGAGGAGAAAGAGAAAGAGGAGAAAGAGAAAGAGAAAGAGAAAGCGCAACAAATTCTACTGTGTCTTCGTGGTGAGGGGTAGGATCCACTGCTTTCCGTCGCTTCTGCCCGGAGGTATGCCGCGTGCAGGATCTCGTCGTCCCCAGAGTCAATGCGGACTGTCGTCGGCTTTGACGATTTTGCTTTTGTCTGCAAACGACACAGCTCGAACAGTCGGGCCCACAACTGAAAGGAGCAACGCGAGGGTTGCAGTTTGAACAACTGCCTTCTCGCGGCAGCGCAAACGCCACCGCTTTGCGGATGGAAGTCTACCAGGTCTCGCGGGCCTGTTACGACAATCGCTGCAGCACCTCGTTGATGGTGACAGTGCCGGCCTCGTTGCAAGGAGCTGATATGTTGCAACGCGAGGGGAGCTGCGGAGGTATGTACGGGCGTCAGCAGTGTGAGACTGCACTTTCGTCCAACACATTTCGCTCAAAACGTTTCGTTCAAAACTGTCGTTCGAAACGTTATTGGGACCCAAACCCTATACAATTTCTACAAACCCCAAACCCCAAAACCCCAAACCCAAAACCCTAAACCCTACCATCTCCATTGGATTTAAAGGTTTAGCGTTGCCCTGCCTAAGCCTTCCACAAGCGCATCCGGCAGTATTCAGCCCTCAGATTTTCAAGACCCCCGGACCAACAGCAACCCTGAACCCCATAAATTGTAGGGTTCTTAAGGGTGGGGGGTTCGTTATAGGGTTTAGGGTTTAGGCTTTGGGAGGGGGGCTCATGGGGGAGCGGAGGTATAAAACCTTAGGGAAGCTTAGAGAGAGAAGTGGGGGGCACTAGGGAACCTTGGGCTACATTACCCCCCCCCCCCCCTCCCCTAAGAATCCCATGATCCCACTTCCCCGTGGCGGAGTCCTCCACGTGGGCGAGGGAAGGGACTCAGCTAGGGGTAAGGTAGTGCCCCTACTGAGACCAACTCCATACCCTGAGGGGTGTCACCTTTGTCACTTTGGTTGGTTACAGTTTGGTGGGCGGTCCCGTGCCATTGGGTTTCTTTTGTTCGGGGGAAGGTGTTGGGGGGGGTGCTCGTGGAGTGCCTTCGCCACCTTCTCTCGCGGTGTCGTGTCGGGCAGCTTCCTGGGTGGGCTGTCGGACGATACTCTCGGTCAAGTTCTTCTCGAGGTTTTTGTGGTCACTTCACACCCCAGAGTACCCTCACTCGTTTGTTCACATGCTGTTGCGAGTGTGTCGTCGTTTTCAGCTGGTTCGGAATCGGCGAAATCGGGCCTGTTGACATCTTCTACGGAAAAGGCGGGTTCGTGGCGGGGGAGGCGTCGATATGTTCACTTTTGGTCTCCGTTGACTGGGTGGTCGGATTTTGCCTGTCAAGGGATCGGCTGGCACGACTAGCCGAAGGGAGCAGGGGGACACGATCCCCTTGTGGCGGTGTTTTGGCCACGTGCCAACACCAATCCTTGCTATGTTTCTGCTTTTTACCTGTTCGACAAGGGATGTGCCGGGACCTTTGTAGATCGATGTGACCGTAGGCACACACACTCGCTATGGATGCATTTTTGTTGGTGTTTTTTTCAGATGGGTGAGCGGGAGGTGGGCGACTTGGATTTGCTTTGTCTCTTTGGTTTGGGCTTGTCGCTCTGCTGGTCCAAGTACGTGTAGTCGCCAAACCCAAACACCTGACCTGTCCTGTCCTGTCCTAAGAATCCCATTTACCCCAAAACCCTAAACCGTACAAACCCCATAACTTCTATAACCCTACAGACCATATAAGTCCTGTAAGCCCTTTTAACCCTATAAGTACTATAAATCCTAGAACTAACCCCTATCACCCCATAAACCCTAAACTCCGAAAACAAAATCCCCAACAACCCTCAAAAAACACAAAATGACCAACGACCCTCAAAAAACCCATTAACAAGAACCCCTTAACAAAAACCCTTAAAATGCTAAAAGCACTAAACGCCCCTCAAAACCCAAAAAACCTGAACGCCCTAAAGCAGATGCACCCCACTCCCCCAGGGCCCGGGCACAGCGGACTTAGCGCCCAACTCCCGGCAGAGCTCTACCTAACAACCAGGAAGTGTAGGGGTCCAGTTTAGGGTTTAGGGTTTTCGGGTTTAGGGGTCTGGGGGTTAAGGGTTTAAAGTTTAGGGGTTTAGGGTTTGGGGACTTAGGGTCACCTGCCGTTAGACCCAATCCGAGACAGGAATGCAGTGGAGGCCACTCCTACTTCTGAGGGCGGTGTGGAGCCTAACCGCCGCACGGTGAATGACACAGCAGCTGCACTGGTGGCACAGGAGGGGCGTCACTCCTACTTCTGAGGGCGAGGAAACAGGCAAGCCCTCTAACCGAAGGACTCGGCGCGAGGACAAATGGGGGCACAAGAAAAAGATGACAGGACACAGACATACAGTACAGAGCCGCTCAGCTGTGACCTTCCCAAAGTTACGCAGCCCAGAGGACTTAGGGTTTAGGGATTTATAGGGTTTAGGGTGACGGATGTAGGGGACTGTGGGAGCTTCATGTTCAGGACTTTTAGGCGCGGGGTTTAGGGTTTAGGGTTTAGGGTTTAGGGTTTAGGGTTTAGGGTTTAGGGTTTAGGGTTTAGGGTTTTGGTCGTTCGGTGTGGAGCTTGACGTGGCAGCCCCTCAAGGGAGTCTAACTTGGACTTCCGTGGATGTACCCCTGGGAGATTCCTTTAATCTGCTCCGACTACGACTATGGCTCTTATATTCCCTTAGAGGATCCTAATAAAGGGTTCCCAAACCCAAGGTTGCAACCTTAAAGGTAGTCCCATGAACCCCTGAACCCCAACCCTACAAACCCTAAACCTGTAATAAGTTGCTGTTGGATTTGAGATCCTGACCATCCAGACATCTCCACTGAGAATCGCCACGCCCTGCCTGGCATCGCTCTTGGGATGTGTGGTCTGGAGCTCCAAACCCTAAACCCTAAACCCTGAACCCTGAACCCTGAACCCTAAACCCTAAACCCTAAACCCTAAACCCTAAACCCTAAACCCTAAACCCTAAACCCTAAACCCTAAACCCTAAACCCTAAACCCTAAACCCCAAGCCCGAACTTTGCTTGGGTCGTGGTGCTGGGCCGTTCGGGGTCGTGCTTCTCTTGGTCTCCTTTCTACTCTGAAAGAATCTGAAGGGCGTTGTAGCGTTGAGAGGCTGCTACACGCGTGGCCCCTCAACCCCCACCCTCCACGGATCTCAAATATTCTTCCAAAAGGGCCCACAATTCAAAACAGCAAGCCCTAAACTCCCTAAGCCCTAAACCCTAAGCCCTAAACCCTAAACCACAAGATGCCCAAAAAAAAACCCTCAAGGTCCCATTCACCCTATGGCCTCCTCCTCGTTGCCTCATGGAGGCGAGCAACACCATGTCAGTGACTAAATGAACCCCAAAAGGGTTGTGGACTACCATTTGCTTAAGACCTCCAAAAAGTGAAAAAAAGCAACTCATAATGCCCGCATAAGGAAGCATATTGTTCAGGTGTTTTTTTTTAAGGGGCGGGGGGGGGGGGGGGGTTCTTAAGCAAACTAAAAGGGAACTGCGGTCATAGGGACTATGGCAATATAGGGCGTATGGTGCCCCACCTTCGGAGCCCATGTGGGGGTTTCCAAGACTTTGGGTCCTTATTCTTCGGGGATCCTATTGTTTTGGTTATATGAGAAGTCCCTCATTATCGTACACAAAAAGGAATGTCAGGGGTGCGACTCATCCAAAACGGCGTCGCCGTGGACGACCTCGGGTTTGGGCTGTGGGACCCTAAACCCTAAACCCGAAACCCTCAAACCTAACCCCGAAACCCTAAACCCTAAACGGGTGCGACTTGGCATACTACAAGAGGGCTTCAAAAGCCGATCTGAGCCCTTAGTAAGGTAACCCTTTCTGGCCGACTTTTTGGGGGCGGGGGTTAGTGCCCAGACCCCTGGGAGGATCCAAAAAGTAGAACCCCCAAGTAGTACCCTTTGCTACTTTTGGGTAATTCTGAGGAACCCTTAAGGGGATCTACTTGTTGGATCCTCCCAGGGGTTTGGGCACGGTAATCCAGGCAACCCTTGTATACCCCGCACTAAGGGATACTTTTTGGAGGAGGGCGAGGGTGAGGGGGGGGGAGCCCTAAACCCTAAACCCGAAACCCTAAACCCTAAACCCCAAACCCTAAACCCCAAACCCCTGCAGCTTCGGAGTCCTGAAGCCTCTGTACACATGTCTAGTCGACCCGGCTGCTCTTTCAAGAGCCCTAAACGATTTGACTACAGGGTTTAGGGTTTAGGGTTTAGGGTTTAGGGTTTAGGGTTTAGGGATATAGCACTGTGCTCCACACACAACCAGCAGGAGCAATACATAGAGTTTGGTGCTTGTGGGCTTAGGGCTTAGGCTTAGGGTTGATGCCATTCTTCGTGAGCTGCAAACCCTAAACCCTAAACCCTAAACCCTAAACCCTGAACCCTGAACCCTAAACCCTAAACCCTAAACCCTAAACCCTAAACCCTAAACCCTAAACCCTAAACCCTAAACCCCCAATCGAGAACCTGTGCTTTCGGGCTGGCGCACCGGCACGAAACCGCGCCCAAGCAAGCCTCTGGTGCCTTCAGCGCTGAACAGCTTGATTGGTTTTGGGGTTTAGGGTTTCTGGTTTGGGGTTTAGGGTTAGGGTTTAGGGTTTAGGGTTTAGGGTTCAGGGTTCAGGGTTCAGGGTCCAGGGTCCAGGGTTCAGGGCTTATAGGGCTTAGGGTTTAGGGTTTAGGGTTTAGGGTCTAGCGTTTAGGGTTTAGGGTTTCGGGTTTAGGGCTTAGGGTTTTATGCGCCAGGTCTAGGGCATGCAGTTTGACAGGAATGACGTGTCGACCGTCTGCAGCAAAGCACACCCTTACTTGGAGGTTCATGGTTTAGGGTCTTGGGGCTTTAGGGGTTTGGCTTTAGTGTTAAGGGTTTTAGGTTTTAGGGTTTAGAATTTAAGGTTTAGGGTTTATGGCTTAGGGGGCTTAGGATTTTGTGTTTTGTTTATTTATTTAGGGTATAACCCCAATTATAAGTCTACTTATCACCTACTGGGGGACCTCCTCAACCCTGGCCAGTTCTTCGTAGGAAACGAGGGAATGAGGTACCCTATATGGTCCCTTCAAGAGTAGATATGGGGCCCAGATTCCCTCATTCCCTGCTCAAAACCATGGGGAACCCTGAAGCCTAGATCCTAAACCCGAAGGTGGAAGGGCCTCCAACTCGAAACCCCTCAAGCCCCAACCCGATCACACCTGGCCGCATCCAGCATGATAAGCCTCCCTAACCTCCCCAACACTAAGCTGCTAAACCCCCCAAACCCCAAGCCCCCGAACCCCCAAGCCCCTAATCACAAACCTCATACCCCGATACCGTCATAAACAGCCCTAAGCCCTAAGCCCTCGACCCTAAACCCTCAGCCCTAAACCCCAAACCCTAAACCCTGAACCCTAAACCCTAGACCCTAAACCCTAAACCCCCAACCCTAAACCCCGAGACTTCGGCCATCCACCACGGGCGGGGAGAGGCGGCTCCCCAGGAGCTTCTTCCTGGCTTTTTTTTCGGGGTTTCGGGTTTCGGGTTCAAGGGTTGGGTTTAGGGCTTGGGGGTGTAGGGGTTTGGGGTTTGGGGTTTTAGGGTTTGGGGTTTGGGGTTTGGGGTTTGGGGTTTGGGGTTTGGGGTTTGGGGTTTGGGGTTTGGGGTTTGGGGTTTGGGGTTTGGGGTTTGGGGCGTAAGTGTTTAGGTTTAGGGGTTTGGGGTTTAGGTTTTGGGGTTTGGGGGTTTAGGGTTTGGGTTTGGGGTTTAGGGTTTGGGGGTTTAGCGTTTAAGGATTGGGGTTCAGGGTTTCGGGGTTGAGGGTTTAGGGTTTTTGGGGTTTGGGGTTTTGGGGTTTGGTGTTTAGGATTTAATTCGGGGTTTAAGGAAAATGTGCTAATTACTATTCATTTAAGGTCTCGGGAGCTTAGTGGGTTGAGGGCTTCAGGGCCAAGACGATGCAGGGATTTCTATGGTGGAAGCCCTCTCCGCGGATGACGTGCTCAGCTGCGAAATCAGGCGGTGAAAGGCCTACCCTAAACCTACTTGGAGGTTCATGGGTACATATAACCACAATTATAAGTCTACTTATTTCCTACTTAGGGGACTTAGGGGGCTTATAAGTACCCCTAAACCCTAAACCCTAAATCCTAAACCCTAAACCCTAAACCCTAAATCCACGTGCAACGTGTGGTTGGGATATGTGGGCTGGCTCTGTATGCCCGGGGTGAAAACCCCCGAAAAACAATGGCACTTTCTCAAACCGGGCCCCCGCCCGAGCCCTTAACGCTATAAACCCTTTACCTTATCCCAAGAATCGGAGACCAACCCTGAAAAAAGTACAGTGCAAGGCTCAGTTACCTGTCGGCCACCCGCTTCAGGATTCAGGGGGGTGCAAGCCCGAAAAATCGAAACCCCATAGCCTGAACCCCCAATCCCTAAACCCTAAATCCCGAAGTTCCAAATCTCCAAGCCTTGTAACCCCGAAACCCTAGATCCACTAAACCCTGATCCCTAAATCCTTACACCCTGACCCCCAAGGGTGGAGGATGCAGGGTTGGAGGGAAGTGGCTCACTTGAGGGTTTAGGGGTCCAGGAGCTTATGTGTTTTGATGGGGTTTTAGATGTAGGGGAGTTGGTTCTCTGGACCTCGAAACACCGTGGTTGAAGCAGGCCGGGCGCGCGTGGAGGTTGCCACAAAAGGGCATGGCGACATCGACACAGCAGGAAGACCTCCAAGACGTATGGGCCAAGGGCCCAAAAGCAAAACCCTAAGCCCTAAACCGCATGCCATCCATGAGCCCTGCATGAAATCTGTGTTGCACAAGGCTTTTTGGGGGTTTAGGGTTTAGGGTTTAGGGTTTAGGGTTTAGGGTTTAGGGTAGTTTAGGGTAGTTTAGGGTTTAGGGTTTAGGGTTTAGGGTTTAGGTCCAAAGGCCTCGAACTCCGAAACCCTGAACCTTGTTCAAGCGGGTCGGAGCCTTCCTTGAGCAGGGCGGTGATGACCTTCACGACTTAAGGAGGCCGACGGTTTAGGGTTGAGGGTTTAGGGTTAGGGTTTAGGGTTTAGGGTTTAACGTTTAGGGCTTAGGGTTTAGGGTTTAGTTTAGTGCCTGAGGCCCCCACGGAAGTTGGCATTTTGGGATCATGGGTTAAGGTTGAGCATGGGTTTGCGACCCTGAGCCATCAGCAGCCGAAGAAGTCCGAAATCCAGAAACCCCCCCCCTAAACGTCGGGTTGAGGGTTGAGAACCGAATCAAGTTTTGAAAGACCCAGACTTCCGATTTCTTGGAGGCTCTGTCCAGTTCCCTTCAGCAGGCTCAGGGATCGGGTTTAGTGATTGGGGTCTTAGGGTTTAGTGTGGGCTTTGGGGTGTTGGGGCTTTCAGGGTTGAGGCGTTTTTTAGTCTAGGTCGTCGGCTTTCCGGGGGGGGGGGGATTGAGGCTTCGAGGCCTCCCTAAACCCTAAACCCTAAACCCTAAACCCTAAACCCTAAACCCTAAACCCTAAACCCTAAACAGGCGGATGCGTTACGGTGAACTCCTTGGGCTCCAGGCGTGCTTGTTCAACGTCGTCACGGAGAGCCGCGTCCTGGGGCAGTGTAGGGTTTGGGGGGTTAAGGGGTTTAGGCTAAGGGTTTAGGGTTCAGGGGTTTAGGGTTTAGGGTTTCAGGGTATAGGGTTTGGGGTTTCGAGGGCTTTTAGGGTTCAGCATTGAGGTTTAGGGCAGTACTACCCTGAACTCACACCTCTGAACCCTACTCGAACTGAAGGGCCACGGAGAGCTTCGTGACCAGGCTCTTGAAAACCCTAAACCCTAAACCCTAAACCCTAAACCCTAAACCCTAAACCCTAAACCCTAAACCCTAAACCCTTGATGCTGTGGCTCCGGATTCGCGCTCTTTCAGCTTGCTTCCATCACGAGGAAAGCATCGCAGCGGTAGGGCCCGAAGCCCGCAACCCTATCGGGGGGGGTTTAGGGTTTAGGGTTTGGGGTTTAGGGTTTAGGGTTTCGGGTTTGGGGTTTGGGGTTGAGGGTTTAGGGTTTAGGAATAGGGGGGGATTCGGGGTGCTCGCGAAATCGATCGAACAGCAAGACACTTCTCAACAGGACCTCCTTGTAAGGCTCGAAGGGCTTTTTAGTGCCAACGGTCAACTACTCAGCGCCAACAGGGTTTAGGGTTTCAAGGGTCTAGGATCAAGAGATCAGGTAAGCCCTAAGATCAATACCTCCGAAGCCCTAAGATTTTCGGGGCTTGAAAACCCTACAAAGCCTCAACCATCCTAAACCCCAAACCCGAAACCCTAAACCCCACACACCCTCTCAGCCCGACACTTGGCGAAGCCTTCCCTGAGCCGTTCGGAGAGGCCTGTAGCCTGTTTAGGGTTTAGGGTTTAGGGTTTAGGGTATAGGGTTTAGGGTTTAGGGTTTAGGGTTTAGGGCTAAACCCTACCACTTTGTGTCTCAGATTCTCGGGGCGCGCTCTCTTTGGGGGTCTATGCCGTAGATTCTGAGGGGTGCCCCTTTAACGGGATGAGGATTGGGGGGGCTGGTGCTGCTATGTTTGCCAACCTTTCATGGCTCTGGGGGGTTTAGGGAATTTTAGGGGTTAAGCTTCAGGGTTTCAAGGGTTGTGGTGTTTAGGGATTTAGGGGTTTGAGAGGCTTAGGGGTTCAGAGCTTGGGATGGTTGAGGATAAGAGCACAGAGGTCTCTGGCCCCATAGCGTGCCATCCATGCCTTGTAGGATCTTAGGGTGACTCATCCCCTTGGTGTGCGGGGGTGCCATTTCCACATGCTACTGTCGCTGCGTGGCGAGACGCCCTAAACCCTAAACCAACCCCAGACTCTGAACCCTGGTTTAGGGTTTAGGCTTTGGGGTTTGGCGTTCGGGGTGCGCCGAAAGCCCTCGAACCTGAAACCCGCCGTGAACTGCTTGCCTTCTCCGCGCCCTTCGATACGCCATACCTCAGCTGCAACCCAACGCGCTGTTAACCGCGGACCCGGCGCTCTGGAACTGAAGTCTATGAGCCCTACAGACCCTGTAAACCCCATAGGCTGAATCCTTAAAACCCCAAAAACCTAAAAACGCTAAACCCTACAAGCCCCATCAACCCTGTAACCCTAAAATGCTAAACGCCCAGGATTACAGGTTAGGAGTCATAGGGTTCAGGGTGTTTAAACTGGACGCGAAGTCCAGACAGGTACAGAGGACGGTCCAGGGTTTAGGGTTTTTAGGGTTTAGGGTTTAGGGTTTAGGATTTAGGATTTAGGGTTTAGGGTTTAGGGTTGAGGTTTAGGGCGTTCAGGGTTTAGGGTTTAGGGCTTGGAGTTTGAATTTAAGGTCTCGGGTCAGGGTTTAGGGTATGGAGGGCGTGGAAGCCTATCTTGAAACAGTTCTGCCAGCCTCAACCCCTCAACCCCCTCAACCCTCCAAACCCTCAAAACCAAATTCTATGAGGCTAGCAGGTCAAGGGTCCGGGCCGGAGCTACGGGTCTCCTCACCTCCCAGCAAAGCGACGGTCAAACGGGCCTGGAGACTAGAATCCTAAACCCCAAGACCCCGCTAACCCGAAAACTCCTGAGCCCCAAACCCCTACGCCGGAGCCCCGAAGAAAAACCTTAATCCTAATCCCGAAAACCCTGAAGCCCGATAATCCTAAACCCGAAAACCCTAAAAACCTAAACCCTAACTAAGCCCCCAAAGCCCCTAAACTCCTAAAACCCTAATCCAAAACCCGAAAACTCGCAAACCCTAGTGCTAAACCCTAAGCCTAAACCCTAACAAAGCCCCTAAACTCCTAAGGTCCAGCTGCTCCTTGGCGTGCTGGTGACCGAAGGAGCCGGCACCGTGCACCACCGCCAGGCTCAGACCTCCAGAAGTTTAGGGTTTAGGGTTCACTTAGGGTTTAGGGTTTAGGGTAGGTATAGGGTTTTGGTTTCAGGGTTTGGGTTCAGGTTGGGACTTTAGGGGTTAGGGTGTCGGGCTTAGGGGCTTCTACATGCCCCGGGCATCAAACAGCTTCCGGCGCGCCTTCCTTCGGCAGGGTGGCAAGCTGGCCGCAGATCGCGCTGAGCGCTACGTCGTTCCTGAGCGTGTTTTGGTGGGAGTGCCCTAAACCCTAAACCCCAAACCCTAAACCCTGGCCCGAACTGAATGATTTTTGCATCGGGTCTCCATTGAATTTTCAAAGGAAGTAGCCTCGCTTGCAGAGGCGAGGGTTTGGGGTTAGGCCGGTGGCCTCTTTGTCTGCTACCTTTATAGCCTTCATATAGCCCCTAGATACCCGGATTGATAAGAACCCTATATATGGCCCCTATACAACCGAAAACCCTACTCAAAGACCCTAAACCCTAAACCCATGTAAGGTTTAGGGTTTAGGGCCCCAACGCTTCCAGTGCTTCTTCTGGTGGGGCCAGGGGAGTCCTGTGCCGTTTAGGGCTTGGGATTCTTTGGTTTAGGGTTTAGGGTTTAGGGTTTAGGGTTTAGGGTTTAGGGTTTAGGGTTTAGGGTTTAGGGTTTAGGGTTTAGGGTTTAGGGTTTAGGGGGGTTTGGGGTTTGGGGTTTGGGGTTTGGGGTTTAGGGTCTAAAACAGCATTTAGGAGTTGGCGGAGGATCTTTTGCATGGGGGGTCAGAGCCTGAAAGCAACCGAAACATACCGAAACCTGATGAAACCACAAGAAATGCCGGGATGACTTCTAGGGCGTTATCCTTCGGGTGGCCATTACTGTTTCGGGATAGCCTTCGGGATTTAGGGTTTTTATTCGCAACCATGGCCGGGGGGCGAGGTGTACATGATTGCCATGGTGTTCCTTAACTCGCCTTCCTCAACTAGCCTTTCGGGTTCAGGGTTGAAGGTTTAGGGTCCTGCGCCTAACCCCCAAACCCACCAAGACACCCCAACCCCGACCCCCCGCATCCCGCGATGTCTTTCAGCGAGCCGAGCTTCAATGTCTCGAAGGTGGCCTGATACCACCCTAAACCCTAAACTTCCTAAACCCTAAACCCTAAACCCTAAACCCTACACCCTAAACCCTAAACCTCAAACCCAGGGTACAGGGTGGGCAGGCGTTGGAAGCAGTGAACAGAGACAGGATGGCTGAATACTTAAAACGGTTTAAGGTTTAGGGTTTAGATTTTAGGGTTTAGGGGTTAAGAAGTTCAGGGGTCAGGAGAAATGCGGGGTTGCTGTCCTGGGATTGATTTGAAGTACTCTTCAGCTCCAATTGAACTGTGAACCAGGTGAACACTCCCAGGTCTGGACCCCTTTGACCCTAAACCCTAAACAACCTCGCTGTGCGCAGCTGTCTCAGAGGTTTTGACCATGCAAAGTCTGCAACAGGGTGTCCCGGAACTAAGGTTGAAACCTCCCAGGACAGAGTGTCAGGTGGACAATGGATTTACCTGGGACCCTCTTTTCCTACAGTTTTATGGGTTATACCTACTGATTCAGGGTCGTTACTACTAATCTGTATGTAAAGAGGGTCCCAGGTAGGGCTTATAAGAGTTGATCGAGAAATCCTAATTCTGTAGGACTACAAGGAACATGGTAACCGCAAGGCTTAGACAGCCCAAAGATGGTGACTTTTTCTCCTAAGCCCAAAACCCCATGAACCCTAAACCCTAAACCCTAAACCCCAGACCCTAAACCCTAAACCCTAGCCCATGGTAAGGGAGACCTAGTAAAGGCACATACATTACATCACATCCCGTGTGAAAAGTTTCGGGTCAGGGTTTGGGATTGTTAGGGAGCTGTGGCCTCCGACTGCAGACGCCTAGGCTCCGAAACCCTAAGCCCTAAACCCCAGACCCTAAACGCTATAAATCCTAAACACTACAAATCCTAAACCCTATAACCCTAAACCCAAACCCTAAACCCTATAGGTCCTAAACCCTGTGGACCCTGCCTTCTTCGTGCAGGCAGATCCGCCTATCTTGACCACCACATCAGCCTCGGCTCCAAACCCTACACCCTAATGTTGGCTTAGGGCTCGGCGGAAACATCCCCAAAGGATGAACTGCCCAAGCTCATCCCGTAGTCTTCCCGGGATGATTACTAAACATTTCACAGGAACATTCCTCAATCTGATCCTTTTACCCTAAACCCTAAACCCTAAACCCCAAACCCCAAACCCCGAACCCCAAACCCTAAACCATAAATCCTAAACCCTAAACCCTAAACTTCAGAAGTGAAAATATAACATGCTGCTGTTATTAACAGTCGGTCCAGCACATTTTGGCCTTGCAACAATCAACGTGCTGTCTTGTCTGAAGTTGCCCAACCAATTTAGCAGATCTGCGAATCCCATGTGTGGGGGGGATCTCAACATAAACCCGTGCACCCAAAATACGGCAATCATTATTATAGCTACGCCCAATTCTAAACCCTTATGCATACCTATGTTGCCCTCATACCCCCCGTGAAAGGAAACCCCTTTGCTCTACACATGTATATATATATATATATGTTCCATGGGCTCCCTAAACCCTAAAACCTAAACCCTCCGCCGCTATGCAATAGGGTTTAGGATTTTGGAACCTCTGTTCTGCAAGTCGGCAACTCTTTGGCTATTGGCATTACATTGATAGAAAGCCTTCACAGAGACTGCGTCTTGCCACAGACTGTCTGGATTGATTTGTCCATGCGAAAACAACATGCCTCAAGCATCGGTGCCCCTCTGCTCTTCTCACGACGCGAGAACTGGGTCTGGATCCGAAATCCTAATTATTACTAGAACCTGCTTATTCCAAATACTGCTATGAGATTCTCCTTGCTCACGCCAGCAGGCGAAGACCCAGAAGTCGTTTCATTCGATGATGTTGCTGCGCACGCGCCTGCAGGGACCGTTCCGCCGCTACCGCTTCCTCCCATGTATACATGGGAAGGTGACGACACGGTGCTCCGAACAGAGAGCGGGACAGGATTCTCGTTCTCGCCACGAAGGTGTCTGCCGTCTCCACTGCCGAGCGCAAGGCGTCGGCCTCGCTCGCAGTCTGGTAGCCACTTCCCTCCTTCTATGACGTCTTTCATGGAATAGACTCGGCGTGGCAGCTCTGGTCCGGGGTCTGGACGCAACGGTGCCCTTCCGACTCGGGTCACCATCGACCGCTGCGTCTGACGCCGCAATTTGCGCCAATGTCCAGGAAGCAGCACTTGCCGCGGGCCACTTGACTTCAAGCCCGAATTTCCAGGACGACCCCCCAAAGGGCAGGAAGCCTGCGGCAGGCACCCACCCACATACCTATAGGACAATCTTTGTCAAGAGGCCACATCGATCCGGAGTTTCGGATGTTTACCTATAGGACAATCTTTGTGAAGTGGCCACATACGTATAGGAAAATCTTTAGAGTACTATAGTCAATGTAGAGGCGATGCTGTTTACGGTTAAGGGCTTAGGGCTGAAGCCAAGAGCCCTTGGGTGGATCCCGAAGCCCAAAGTCCGCAACTCCATCAACTTATGGACTTAGGTGCAAATTCGCTTCTCGGGAAAGGCGAAGATCTATCCGACCACACCCGAAGACTACCCGAACAAAGACACCGAAGCAACTGCAACCCTACACTACGAACCCTAAACCCTAAACCCTAAACCCTAAACCCTAAACCCTAAACCCTAAACCCTAAACCCTAAACCCTAAACCCTAAACCCTAAACCCTAAACCGCAAGGTGGTTGAGCACCTTACCCAAGCCTTTCCATCTGGCCGGGTCAAGCCAGTCGTAGGCCTACCGAACAAGAGGCAACTGACTGAGTGCTGTCAGAGGGTTGACCCTCTCTCCTTTATAGGGTTTAGGGTTTGGGGTTTAGGTTTAGCCCTAAACCCTATACCCTAAACCCTAACACCCCTAAACCCTTCGGGCCTTAGAGCTTCAGGGATTCAACTCTCCGGGGATTTTGAGGATCACAGCGCTGAGGGCCGTAGGGTTTGGGCTGACTTCTTGGGGGCAGCGCCCTGCGAAAGTTTGGGGGGGGGGGGGGGGGGTTGGGACTTCAGAGTTGTAGCAGGGGGGGTGGGCTTCAGAGTTGTGGTAGGGTTTAGTGTGAAGGGATTGGGGTTTACTTGTTCAGGATGATTGAGGTGTTGCGCGTACTTAGAGGATTCCAGAGCCCAGATGTGGGGGACCTGACATCCACTTGAAAGCCTTGCTTGAGGCTCTTCTTGCTGGTTTTTGTACCCTGTATCCCCCTAAATACACCCTCTAGGGAATTATGCAGGGTACCGCAATACACTCTTTAAGGGATTATGTAGGCCGCCTAAATACACCCTCCAAGGGATTATATAGGGTGCCTCATTCCCCCATTCCCTATGAAGAACCTGAAGAACCAGAGGGCTCTTGCAGAGCGTACCCAAGTAAGGCTGCTCTTCTCAAGGGCTTTGGGTGGAGGCTTTTGAGACACCTGAGGGCTTAGGACTTCTTCAGGTGTGAGGTTGAAACAGGTCATCTTCAGACCTCCCTTTTTGTGGATGCCCTCACGATCCCTAGACGTGCTGAGGAGGCTTATCGCGCAACATCGGATAAGAGCCTCGAAAAGTCCCCAAACCCCTGTCGCAAGCAGCTTCCCAAGACAAGGAACCCCCAAAACCGCTGAAGCTTGGGGCCCAATCCGCCCCTTGTACTTCAATGACACTGAGCCTCAAAACCCTACAAACCCATCCCCAAAACCCGAGGCCTGCATGACGCGTTTTAGGGCTTATATAGGGTTTACGGGCTATTACACCCTATAACCCCTTAAAAAAGGCCTTTATGGGGTTGACTATGGGAATTATCGGGTCTATTATACCCTACAACCCCCTTAAAAGGTCCCTTGATAGGGTTGACTATGGGGAATTATCGGGTCTACTATACCCTATAACCCCCTTAAAAGGCCCCTTATGGGGAACTATAGTGGTCTTATAGTTTCAGGGTCTGATCGCCCATCCTGGTTTCAGGGTCTTCGCAGGCCTGGCAGGAGCCGCATCCTTGCAGGGCAAGCAGGTTAGAAGGCCACCTCGGCGTATCTCGGCGTGTTTGGCGGGGTAAAGCCTAAACCCCAAACCCTAAACCCTAAACCCTCAATCCCAAACCCTAAACCCTAAACCCTGTCTTAGTTTGGAGGGTTTTAGGACTTTAGCTGTTCTGGGCTAGAGCTCTGTTGGGTGTATAATTGAGGGTGTCGGCTTTTTACGCCTCAGGGTCCGCCGAATCTGGGGCGGCGTGTGGGATACTTGAGGGGAGGAACCCTCCCCTTTCCCCTCCCTTACCACAAAAAAACCCCGAACTTGGGGGGTTCCCCGCCCTTACCCCAGAAAAAAGCCTCAAATTTGGAGGGGGGGGGAGGGCATCGCAAGATAGAAGTTTTCCATGGGTAAGAACCTTGAAACGGCCCTTGGGGGGGGGGGGGGGGGGGGGGGGGGGGGGGGGGAGTCGGGGGTACTTGGGGCTATATGGGCAGCTTTCCATGGTGGGCCATGGAACCCGATCCTGGGTTCAGGGTTCAGAGTTCGGGGTTTAATTTGGGAATTAGGGGGTTTAGGGTTTAGCAGTTTAGGGGTTTAGGTGGGTTTGCGGGTTTAGGGACATTCAAACCGGAGGGGGGTCAGGGTTTCGCAGTGCGATGCCCAGGTCACTTGGGGTCTCGAACCCTCAAAGTCAGCCCCGCCAGCGCCCCACGCTGGGGACGGGGCCCATAAGGGTTCCTGTCCACCAGCATGGGTTGAGGGTTTATAGGGTTTGGGGCTTCGGGTTTAGGGCTTAGGGCTTTGGGTTTGAGGCTTGGGGCTTTGGGCTTAGCGCTTAGGGTGTAGGATTTTGCATACCTTATGGCCCCTTAAAACCGCCTGTCAGGGCGTTGATTTCGGTGGTGCTATGGCCTCATGACCTAGCCCGCCGAGCCGAGGGAGCAGAGGAGTTCTTTGCTGGGAAAATTTGCATTGTAATTACGCCCCAGGGCAGCTAAGTTACTGCGCCCACACCCGAAGGGCCGATTTACCAGAAGGCCCGGGAAATCATTCGAGCTTAAGCAAATAGGGTTTAGGGTTTAGGGTTTAGGGTTTAGGGTTTAGGGTTTAGGGTTTAGGGCCATACTGTACCAATGTACCAGCTATACGTCGGCAGTGGGCTTCGATGTCTGAACGGATTATTATGCCACGCTGTGTTCACCGGAATGGCTCTTGGTCCTTGTCAATATCCAGCATGCCTGGGATCCTCTTTACCTACAGAGTACTAGTAGCTACCCTTAGTAGGGATAGCCCATAAAGCTGTAGGTAAAGAGGGTTCCAGGTGCCCGCAACAACCCAAACCCCCCCCCCCCCGCGCGCGAGCTTCTTCAGGAGCCTCAACGCCCGAAACGTCCAGGGCTCACCACCAGCCTTGAAACGAAATTAATTATTCCCTAAACCCTATAATTTATCCCTGAACCCGAAACGCTGGGCCCCCTTAAACCGGCCCTGGCAGGATTTGCCAGAAAGTTTAGGAACCCAGGCGGACAAAAACACGGGAAAATTGGCAGCTCAAGAGCCAACCCCGACCCCGCAAAGCCTCTTGAGCAAAATAAACAGACACTCTAATCAAGCCCCAAACCCTAAACCTTATAAACCCTGAAAGCAAAACTACAGAAGAAGGGGCAACAAACCCCAGAGGGGGAAAAGCCCCGACAGAAGAGGGGGGGGGGGGGGGACGCTGCCTCCCTCCGCCACTGCAAGGCGTGGCGCTTCCCCAGCTGGGAACCAAAGCGGCTTCGTAAGGCCCTAAACCCTACACCCTGAACCCCAAACCCGAAACCCTATAAACCCCTCTAGGGTTAGTGTTTGGGGGGGGAGGGGGTGGGTGGGGTGTTGGGTTTCAGGGGGTATGGGGTTTAGGGGCCAAAGGTCTTCGAGGGTTTCTGGCTTAGCTTTTCAAAGATTTAGGGTACAGGGGTTCCGAGGTTCTACGAGTAGCGGATAGGGCATCGACCCGTTCGAAACCCGATGTGGACCAAACTTCGACCCTAGACATCCCTGAAGGATCCAAAGGTTCAGGGTTGTGGGTTTAGGGCTTAGGTGGCTCTCAGCCGCTTGACTCTAAGCAGGGCTTAAGGTTTGGGGCCCTAACGCCAACATCCTCAACGTCAAAGACTCCGCCTCTCGGCGCGCCGCATCTGAGTCTTTCGACCGCGAAGGGGCGAACAAGTCTGTGCCAATTTGCCGTTTGGCGGAAAGGCACAGCGGACGAATCAGTCAAGGTGAGACATGTTACCCAAAGGGTCCATGTACCCATATAGATATACTTGGGCCCTAAAGCTACTGTATGGGAACCCCTTTAAGGCCCAAGTATATACTATGTAGGTACATGGATCCTTAGGGTTAGTCTTGTGCGCACAGCCGGGGCTTCGAGAGTTGTGGGTTGTTGGAGCTCAGGTGTGAGGATGCAGGGTGCGCGATTTGGGGTGGTGGCTTCCTTCCAGCCTATGGATATTTACATTTTATTATTACAGAAGTGCTTTTTTCTCTATGTATTTATGTGTTTTATTCATATATATATATATATGTAGACGCAGGATTTGAGTTGGCATAGCAGCAACAAGTTCGCAGAGCTACGCTGGTACAGCAGGCTACTCGCTGGACCTTGAAATTATAAGCCCGGCACATCCTCGAAAGACAAAAACTATACGAAACCGTCAGCCCTGCACCCTGCCTCACCCCAAAGTACCCTCTAGGATACGCAGTGATCCCCCCCAATAACAGTCCCTAGCATTGAAGCCTTAGCACTATGTAAGGGTCTCTGTTGTTCCGACCAGCCACGACACCGCAACTGACTTCCTCAAGCTCACTGGTCATCTGCCCAGCGTGTGATGACGTATGCAGGCCGATTCCTGGACGACTCCCCCAGGGTGGGCGTTGCGGGCTATGGGGTTTTAACTCGGTCGGGTGTTGGCCTAAGGCATTTGGGGGTGGTGGGCTGTCATTTCGAGGTGGAGATGAGAGGAGGAGCTAGGTGATGGTGGATTCGGGGCTTGGGCAAGGCCACCGAGCCAAACAGTCTTGACTTCAAAGGCGGCTAGGAACTGGAGTATGAGGTGCCTAAGAGTACCCTATTGAGGGTATTCATGGCATCCTCCAGACTACCTGGGCAATGTCGACAGGCACGCATTTCTTTGCCTTTGCTTCAAGGGGACTAGGCTTGAGGGATGCTTTCAAAAGACCCAGGCGATGCCCTGAACTGTGAATAGACCCTAACCTTTTTCAGGGTCTGCCCAGCGAGGATCCTCATATGGGCATTTCCCCACCCTTCATACTAAGGATTATCGGAGCCCCCAGAATGCGAACCCCCTTTTTGGGAGACCCCTTGCAAGAGTGTTGAAACTTTAGCGTTTAGGTCCCGGCGACCTCCCACAAAGATTATTTACTCCCCATCTAACCATCACCAACTCCAAGCCCCAAACCCTGAATACTATAATATATAGAAAGTTCACCGCAAGCCTTGAATACGTCGAATACGTGCCATATGGGGAAATATAGGACAATATTGAAGGGGTTTTGTGGGGTTGTACAGGCCTAAAGGGGCCCGCGGAACCAACCCCACATTTCCTGTGGGCCATCTTGGGGGTTTTCCGTACTTTTAGGGATACCTTGAAGGGGTCCGTAATCCTACTGCTATTTGGGGGGGTCTGTTGTAGCGGTGCCTTTTTTGTCGTAAACTTCCTTTTTAGAACTCCAGCAACACCTTGGAACTATTCCTTGGTTCTTAGTAGGGAATGAGGGAATGAGGGCCCTATATCATCCCTTTAAGGGTATATATATATATAGATATATATATATATATATATATAGCCCTCATTTCCTCATTCACTACTAAGAACCAGGGAAACTAAAAGGTTTAGGACTTTGTGCTGAGGGTCGGGGGGAGCTCTTTTTGATCCCTAGGCCCTAGGCCCTAAAAAACTCAAATCCAGCAAAAGCTCCCAGAGCAAACATCTCAACCCAAAATCCTGGGATGTTCCCCCTTATACTAGCAGTCCTTAATAGGGAGTATAATCGGGGGTACTATAATCCCTATTCAAGACTGTTAGCATGGGGGGGAACATCCCAACCAAAATGCTTCAAACACTTGCAGCCGAACGGCCCAGCATGCGATGTTGACGCTGCCAACGTGGCGTTCGGGGCGCGGTGCTGCCGGTCTAAAGCCATCTCCCGGCAAACCTCTTCAGGATTCATGGTGCGGGACTAGGTTTCGGGGTTTGGGGGTTTGGGGGTTACCCTAAACTCTAAACCCTAACCCTAAACCCTAAACCCTATAGAGTTAGGTCTGAATTCGTTTAGCCCTTCGCTTTGTCAAGGAAGGTTCAGAACTCCGCGAAAGGTTATTAACAGAGGCCGGCTCAGGCGCCTATGCGCGTCCTTGACTCCCAGGTACCCTAAACCCTATATTAAAACCCTAAACCCTAGACCCTTGACTCTAAACCCTAATGCCTTAAACCCCAAACCCCAAACCCTAAAGGGAGCGCGAAACCCCAAGGTCGTAAACCCCAAACTCCGAAGCCCCATAAACTGTCGGGCCCTCTTGCACCTCCAGATGGGAAGTAACTACCTTTCTTTAGTAGGCATAGCCTGTAAAATTGTGGCCCTAAACCCTAATTAAGCCCTAAACCCTAAACCCTAAACCCCAAACCCCAAACCCCAAACCCTAAACCCTAAACCCTAAACCGGTAGGTAAGGAGGGTCCCAGGTGGGCCCCCTCCCGGCGCCTCCATGGCTGTGGAGTTGCTATCTGCGAAGGTGGTGCCGAAGACGTTGGAGGGGTGCTTCCCGGGGATGTAGCCTCTGTAACCTTGCAGGTTTAGGGTTTAGGGTTTAGGGTTTAGGGTTTAGGGTTTAGGGTTTAGGGTTTAGGGTTTAGGGTTTAGGGTTTAGGGATCAACCCTACAGCCTGAAGCCGGAATCTCAATCCTAAGCACGGAGGCGTGCACCCTGTACCGTAAGCACCTGTAGTAAGCCCTAGAGACCCTATAGACAACACAAACCTCATAAACCCATCGCCCACACAAACCCCAAACCCTAAACCTTAACCCACAAGCCCCAAACCCTAAACCCGAAACTCTAACCCTAACTGTAATCACTGAAGCCGTCGAACTGCCAAGACATTGCAGGCCCAGGTCTGTTCACGGCTGGGGTCGGCAGGTTTGGGTTCGAGCGCGGCTGAGTCCGCCGACCCTGATCATGGGGTTCAATGGGGGATGTAGGGTTCATAGCGTTTACAGGGCTCATAGGGAGGGTTTAGGGTTTTTGGGCTTTCAGGGCTCATAGGGCTTTGCAGGGTTCATGCTCGTCTGCCAAGAGGCCAGGGACGCTGGCACCACGACGCTTGAGCACAAGGCCGTATGGGTTCGTGCGACGGGCGAAGTCATTGTACTCCTCCAAGATGTCTCTGCATGAAGGGTTTAGGGTTTAGGGCTTAGGGTTTCGGGTTTAGGGCTTAGGGTTTAGGGGAAAGACCCCAAGGGTGCCCTGTTTTGAGGGAAGAATCTAAGAAACATTCAACATACCCAACGGGCAGACCCTTAAAGGAAACTGAGGGGTATCGTCAAGTTCCTTCTTATATTCTCCTTGTAGAGGTTAAGGGACATGGGCTTAGGGTATGTTGAATGGTTCTTAGAAATAAGGGATCCTTTATAGCAAAGGGGCTAGGAATCGAAGATCTAGGTATCAGAGCTGGACAGGGGATTCCCCCCCCCCCCCAAAACGGTGGCAAGTTACTCTCCTGCGGTGCCCCTGCATGCACATGACTTTGATTGCTCAAGCCCTAAACCCTGAACCCTCAACCCTAAACCTTAAACCCTGAACCCTAAACCCTACACACAAAAGCACAAACAAAAACACGCCTTCATTTTACAGCACGCTGGATCTGAGCTAAACAAAAACACGCCTTCAAAAAACAAACACACGCCTCCGGCTCCCCGCGACGGCTGCAGGCGATCAGCGCAAGCCTCAGGTTCTACACATTGTCTTTCAGGGGTTTGGGGGGGGTGGGGGGTTGTTTACGGTAAGGGGTTCAGGGTTTCGGGATTAGGGCTCTAGTGGCTGATACACGTAGGGGCTTAGGGCTTACGGTTCAGGGTTGTGGGCTTTCGGGTTTTTTCTGGGTTGGGGTTTGATGGGTCCGGGGTAGCAAGCCTCATGATGGGAGAGGCTTTGGAGTGTTCGTTCGGACTTCGGGGGTGGTTTAGGGCTGGGGTGGGAATCAGTGTTTTGCTACTAGCTTAAGACCCCCCCCCCCAAAAAAAAAAAAAAAAAACAAAAGACATATATATATATATGGGTGGTTGTCAATATTCCTTCTTCCAGGAACGGCGGATGTTGAAAAAATCATGGTGCCGCCTTATGACGAGAAGGAAAACGAAGGTCTGGAACAATGGCTTTGGCAAGTACAGAAGTGTAATACTAATTCTTGTTCCCTATACAAAACTCGCAAAACACACTAGCGCCGTCATTTTAAGACCCAAGCATCGTCTTCGGAACTACTGTAGCTACTTGAGCTCGAGCTAGTAGTGCTTTGCTCTTCCAGGTTGGCCATATTTCATATCAGCTGTCTTAGTACTGCTTTCTGTCTTGGATGGGCAAGTGGCCACCGCAAGCAGTTTCCCTTCATATTTGCTAGCGCGATGCTAGCGCCAACCTAACGCATATTTCGCCGCATGACTTTAGAATTTTGGCACGCCAGCAGTATGCATCAGGAGCAACCACAGGGTTTAGGGTGTAGGGTTCAGGGTGTGTAACCCAATGTTCCACAGTCTTACCTAATTAAGCCGCAGGCCGCCTATACTACTTAAGCTTCCCGAAGCTGGATCGCTCTAAACCCTAAACCCTACACGCTAAACCCTAAAATGTTAGCCTTTGGAAAGGAACACCTAGCGCCACGCTAGCGCTATCCTAGCGCCTACATGGGGAAGAGCCTGAAACCTGCATATACGCATGGTGCCGCCTTGTGGCGAAGACATAAACCAGCAAGAGCGGAACTTCATATCGCACTTCCATCATATTTTACATACATGGTATTTTGACGTCCGCCCATATATATTTTAAGCAAATAGTAGTTTAGGGGCTTGGGGTTTAGAGTGTAGGGCATGGGGTGGTTAGTCGATACACGTTCTTGTCGTCGGTACATCCTCATTGAGACCCTCTGTCTGACTCAAGCTCCGCGCTGTTCCTACTCGATGGTCGCCATGTAAAACATTCTCATGCGCCTAATCATCATCATGGTCATGACCATAGATATGTTCCTGGGTTGCCCAGTAACCTGGGATTAAAGAGGGTCACTTTTTTGCTTAAAGGGGTGTATAGGCTACTGGGCATCCTAGGTTCATGATTATGATGATGATCATCATTACCATCGTTGGCTTGACACTACTTCGACGCGAAGAATTTGATCTGACGCTGGGTCACATCTCTCTGCCATCCTTTGCCGGTATTGTTGACCTTCTACGACGCATGCTTCTTCCTGGCCCCATCTTTGCAATTTACCTTCCACCATTGCCTGGACCCACTGATTCATCGCCTTCACTTAAGTTGCCATGAGAAATAAACAAAAAAGAGGCCTTTTCGGAGGGTTCAGGCTGCAGCCCAAATCCTACTAAAAGAAGTCTGAGAGTGGCGACCCTAAACCATAAAGCCTAAACCCTAACCCTGAACCCTAAACCCTAAGCCCTGAACCCTAAACAGTAAAGCCTAAACTCTAACTAAGACCCCAGCGAAAGTTAAAAAACAACTCCTGAGAGTTGCGAAGCTCAGAAGAGGAGCGCATTCGACCGAGTGTGCGTCGCACCCAGAACGCTCTCGGAGGCCTCTGCACAATGATTCGATGACGCCCCATGCCGCCTCAAACCCACCCCAACCCTAAGCCCCGCAATTAAAGCCCTGTTGCACATGACATGCCGCCCCAAACCCACGCTTTCCCTAAGCCCCGGGATCAAAGCCCTGTGGTTTAGGGCTTAGGGCTCAGGGCTTTGGGTTTAAGGGTTAGCCTGAACCCCGGGAGTAGAGCCCTGTGGTTTAGGGCTTAGGGCTGAGGGTTTTGGGTTCAGGGTTTAGTTGCGGCTCAGAGGTTGTGGTCGAGGGTTGATGCCCGAGAGCTGTACGACGCGACCACAGGACCCTGCAGTGCAGCGCAATTGGCGTAAGAGACGCGAACCTGGAGGCTAACTTCTGCCACGGTGAAAGGCTAAACCCTAAACCCTAAACCCTAAACCCTAAACCCTAAACCCTAAACCCTAAACCCTAAACCCTAAACCCTAAACCCTAAACCCTAAACAGAGCCCAGCGACTCGAAGACCTCCTAACCAATCATTATTCCCTGTACACTAAAACAAGGATCCACGAGAAAACTCTGACTGAAGAGAAACGCTAAATCCTAAACCCCGGAACCCCGGAATATCGAAAGGGTATAGTAACCCTAAACCCTAAACCCTAAACCCTAAACCCTGAACCGTGAACCCTGAACCCTGAACCCTGAACCCTCAACCCTAAACCGTATAGGAGTCCCAAGCCCTATCAACCTAAACCAGGGAAACATCCTTAAACATGGGGTTTAGGGTTTAGGGTTTAGGGTTTAGGGTTTAGGGCTTAGGGTTTAGGGTTTAGGGTTTAGGCTTTAGGATGTGGGAGTCGCCCCGCCTTCCCTGGAATGAATCCAGTGTAGCCCGGCACATTCACCTCAGCGAAAAAAAACCTTTTAGACCCTCGGAAACCTACAGATTGGGCTGTTCCCCCTGATACTACGAGTGTCGTTCCGAAGCCCCACACAGTCCCTCCTATCAAAAACCGCGAAAACATATAAAACCTGAACTCAAAGACCCTACAAGCCCCAAAGCCCTAAAACCGCTGAGCTCCTGAACCACACAGTCCCTCCCAACCAGAGACCCACACCGGGGCTCCTTCCTTCCCAAAAGAGTCTCAGAACAGCATTGTTAGAGGGCTGTAGGGGTTGGGGTCGATAGGTTTAGGAGTCAAAGTTGAGAAGGCCTCCCCTCTATTCTAGCACCAAAGGGCACTGAACTAAGAGACACTTTGCTCAATCGAAGCTCTATTTTGTCCAGACGTTTCTTTTTGCTCTGGCAGCTGCGCGGCTCAATCCTGCCACTGGAACCCCCAAGACTCCGATTTTCCTAAGCCTAGCTCCCTTCTAAAGCCCTAAGCCCTATAAATTTGAAAGCTCTTGAAAGATACGTGAGTGTAAGAGGCTGAATTCCTAAGAGCCTCCGGGCTTGCGCTGTTCCTCCAGCCTTTCTCATTCCCCCCCCCCCCCCCCCCCCCCGCCCCAAAAAAAAAAAACCCTAAACCCTAAACCCTAAACCCTAAACCCCGAACCCAAACCTAAACCCTAAACCCTAACCCCCCCCCCCCCCCCCAAAGGTGACACAGCTAGGTGGCAGCCGGAAGGTGGCCCAGAGGCACGTTGCCTCAGCCAAGGCATCCGAACTCCCCATGGTTTTGGCGCTCAAGCTTAGGTAGATGTAGGGTTTAGGGTTTAGGATTTAGGGTTTAGGGTTTAGGGTGTAGGGTTTAGGGTTTAGGATTTAGGGTTTAGGGTTTAGGGTTTAGGGTTCAGGGATTGGGGTTCTTGTAGCTACCCAAGGAAAAGGGCCTGCATGTCAACAAGGTACTCAGAGAAAGGACGCTTATTTAGGAGCATACCATACATCCCAAACCCGGAACCCTCAACACTAGTCCAAATCGAATGAAGCCAAAGCCGAGGGTTTAGGGCGGCCTATCTAGCAAGCATGATTGGGATGACAGGGGGGTGGGGATGGAATTCGGCTCAAGCAGTAGGGTTTCAGCACTTACGTTCCCTTTTGTGTGGGTTCCTGAACCCTAATCCCTCCAAATCCTTGAAGACATCAAGCCCCAACCAACACGGAAACAACCAGAAATTCGGAGTTAGGGATGAACAGTTGGGCTGTTCCCCCTTATACAAACAATCCTTAATGGGGATTGTAATAGGGGGTACTATAGTCCCTACTAAGGACTGTTCGTATACGGGGGGAACATCCCAACAGAAAGGCTTTATTGGAGGGTAAGCTTGCAGGGTGTCTAGGATTCAAGACTTGCATGGGCCTGAGGCTTTGGTTTGTGCAAGGTCCGGATTGAACCGTAAGCTCCACTAAACCCTAAAGCCTAAAGCCTAAAGCCTAAAGCCTAAAGCCTAAAGCCTAAAGCCTAAAGCCTAAAGCCTAAAGCCTAAAGCCTACCCTAAGCTCCGAACTCCACCACACTCTGCGATGAACCGCACCCTAAATCCAGACGATAAGCTTACACCAGGCGATGTGCTCGTGCTCTGCAAGAACATGCATCGAGCGATGAAAGCGTTCGAGTTGTCACTACCCTCAACTTATTAAACAGAAAACAGAACTGAACCCTATTACAAGCCCTGAACCCCATCAAAATACCCAAGCCCTGAAACCATCTTCACCCAGGAAGCTTGAAGACCCAATCTGTGGTGCGCATCTTAAGTACACTGATGTCTACATTGCTGCCACCCGAATACAATAAAATGAGTAAATAGAACAATTGGCTTAAAATTTTACCATAATTAACAAAGTATTTTGCACATAAGTCTTCAGGGCGAGGAGTTGGGTGTAGGGTTTATGGGGTTTCGGGTTTAGCATATGGGTCAAGGGCGAAATATATGGGATTTGGGCTTCGGGCTTAGAGTGCGCCAGATTTGAGGGAATTTCAGGGCAGAGGCTTGTCTTGGAGGGTCGGAGGGGCTCAGGGTCTGTGACTTGTCATGTAGATCTAAGCATGCTGAAGGGCTTCAGAGAACAACGCCGAAAAACCAGCAAAGCCTAAACACTAGACCCTAAGCCCTAAACCAGCGAGCCCTAAACCCCAAACCCCAAACCCCAAACCCCAAACCCCAAACCCTAAACCCTAACCCTAAACCCTTCCTAGGCCCTAAAGCCCTGACCGTCAACACCTCCGGGCAAGGTGCAAGCAGAATCGACCATCGCCGCGCGCTTCGGCGCCGGTCGCATCTTAGCCGCGCGCTGTGTCGTTAGGGTTTAGGGTATGGGTTTTAGCGTTTATAGGTTTTAGGGTTTAGGGTTTAGGGTTTGGAGTTTAGGGTGTAGGGTTTAGGGTTTTAGTGTTTAGGGTAGAGGCCATATGTTGTCATGTGTCGACTCTGTATATAGTATAAAGAGTCACCACATTATCGTGTATATGCATGTACATATATATATGTATACCCTGAACCCTAAACCCTAAACCCGGATGAAGGTAAAGGGTTTAGGGTGAGGCTCCCTGAAGATCCTGGGCTGAGGTTTCCAAGCTGCTTCAGCCCTACCCTTTCAGGGCGTAGGGTATATAGGGTTTAGGGTTTAGGGCTTAGGGTTCTCAACTCGAAGCCCAAACCCTGTGCGCTGCGTGCCCTAAGCCCTTGACCCAAACCTGAAACTCCAAAACAGGGTGGGGTTTAGGGTTTAGGGGTTTAGGGTTTTCGGGTTTTAGGGTTTTAGGGGAAGCAAAGGTCAGGTCCTGTCTGTAGCCAGCAGGAGCCGCCCGACAGACGCAAATACAGCCCTGCAACCCCCAAGATTCTACCCGACGCGAACTTCCCTACAGCTGTAGTGTCCCTCCCCTGAGTACAAGCCCTGTTCAAAACTGATGTCTTTTAGTAGGGAACACCCTAAACCCTAAACCCTAAACCCTAAACCCTAAACCCTAAACCCTAAACCCTAAACCCTAAACCCTAAACCCTAAACCCTAAACCCTAAACCCTAAACCCTAAACCCTGAACTCAACTACTGGAGCTCTTCGAGCGCCCCCGAAGAGCTGGGCGCCCCGGGCATTGTCGAGCGCGAGGGAGGGAACGCTGCCGGCACGAAGCACTTCACGACCTGCTGGGGGTCTAGGGCTTACAGGAGGGTTTACAGGGTTTATAGGGTTTCATTACAGGGTTTATCGGGTTTACAGGGTTTATAGGGTTTATAGGGTTTATAGGGTTTATAGGGTTTACAGGGTTTATAGGGTTTCATTACAGGGTTTATCGGGTTTACAGGGTTTATAGGGTTTATAGGGTTTATAGGGTTTACAGGGTTTATAGGGTTTATAGGGTTTATAGGGTTTATAGGGTTTATAGGGTTTATAGGGTTTATAGGGTTTATAGGGTTTGGAGGAATTATAGGGTTTATAGGGTTCAAAGGGTTTAGGGGTTTTGGGGTTCTGGGTTTAGGGCATCGGGTTCATCTGCTGCGACGCTTTGGTGTTGGGTGTTTGGAGCTCTGAATGGAACCTTCTAAAGCCTAGAAGGCCCTAAGCCTTAAACCCCTGGCCCTCCACATATGGTCCCTTAAAAGGGAACCCCTGTGTAATCACCCTTATATCTTCAAGCTCGGGGCCCATACTTCAGAACCCTTTGAGGGAGGTAAGGGACCATATTCAGGGCCCATGTAACTACGTACCCTTAGAAGACCCCAACCCGAAACACCGGGCAACTAAACCCTAAGCCTCCACCCATCGCGGGGTCGTGGAGTATCGGAACTACCCGCGAAGAACCCTTAGGGTAGTTACATGGTCCCCTGATCTGGGCCCTTAACAAAAATTGACCCCTTAAAAACTTCTACACAACCCAAGCGCCCATACTTCAAAACCCTTCAAAGGAGGTAAGGGGACCACGTTAAGAGTCCATGAAACTTTTTGGGGGTGATTCTAGTATACTTACAAAGGTTATTCCGACCCCTATCTTACGCCCCCCCAAGCCCCCAAAAGGCAGAGTGGACCTGGCCTGCGCTACTCGCCGCTGATGACCTCCGAGACCTGAAGTCCGCGGGCTTTGACACACCTAAGTCTTGAAGCCCTAGATCTTGGTAGACCAGTAACGATATTTTGAGAAGGGCACCTTTTTTTTCCGGGGGGGGGGGGGGGTTGGTTACTTTACAAGGGAACCTGGCACCAAAAAAAGAGGGGAAAAGGATACCGCTGGGCTAGTCTAAGTTCAAAATAGATGAGAGCCCTAACGCGCACCCTAGCTTCAAACCCCTAAAGCCTGAACCTACACCCTAACACCTAAACCTGAACCCTAACCCGAACACCGAATTCCCTAAGATTCAGAACCTAAAGCGTAAAACACCGAAGCCGGACACCTTAAACCTGACGTGTAAGACGGAAGCCGAACACCCATTAAAGACCTGAGACACCCGAGCCCCAAGACCCCAAACGCCAAGAATCTGAGACCTGAAGAAGCAACGCATATCTGAGGGGGGTATATAGGGGTACCCTCTTCGGGGGTGCATATTGGGAGACCTTGAACCCAAATTCCCTAGAGCCCCCCTAAACCCTAAAACCTAAAAAACCCAAGCCCTAAAACCATAACACCCTAAGCCCCAAACTGTAGAAACATCCTAAACCCCTACACACTAAAACCCCAAAACCCTTAAACCCCAAACCCTAAACCGTGAACGCCCAAAACCCTAACACCCTGAAGTTTGAAAAAAAGACCCAAAACCCTACACCCTAAACCCTGAAAACCCTAAACCCCAAAACCCTCAACACCCTAACGCCCTAACACCCTAAACTTTGAAAACGCCCTAAAACCCTAAACCCCAAAACCCACAAACCCTAAACCAACCCCAAACCCTAAACCCTAAAATCCCAAGCCTGTAACCCTAAACCCTAAACCCCAAAACCCCCTTTGCCCTACGATACACCCTAAACCCGAAACCCTAAACTTCAGATACACCCTAAACCCTAAACCCTAAACTCAAAATCCCAAACGCTAAGCCCCAAGCCCTAAACCCTAAACCCTAAACCCTAAACCTCAGGTGGCGCCTGTGAGAGCGCTGGGAGGCGGATGACTGGCCGGTCGGCGGCGGTTTGATGGTCCTGGGGGTTAGGGTTTAGGTTTAGGTTTAGGTTTAGGTTTAGGTTTAGGTTAGGGTATGCGGGTTTAGGGTTTGGAGGTTTAGGTTTAGGGTTTAGGGTTTAGGGCTTAGGGCTTAGGGTTTAGGGCTAAGGGTTTGGGGTTTAGGGTGAACTTTCTGTAGCTCTAAACCTCAAACCCTAAACTTTGGGGTTTGGGGTTTCGGGCTCCAGAAAGTGAAAGAATAAGTCGACATAACCCTTTTTTCCATTTTTAAGAAGTATGCCCAACGGGTATGTTGAACATTTCTTCGACCCTGGTGGCTGCGCATTTCACACTGTAGGGACTCAAGGTCTAAGGGGTTTCGGGGGCTTGGGGTCTATTGTGTAGGGTCTAGAGGTTTAGGGGTTTGGGGGTTTATAGGAACGTCCCCTCTACCCCTTGATCAAAGTTCTGAGGATGTACATAAGGGTTATATAACAGGGGACCCAAGTTGCGGGCCCTACTTTGGACATACTTCGGATCCCCTGAGGTGAAGGTTTAGGGTTTAGGGTCTAGGGTTTGATTGATGATTGAGGTTTGGGGCTTCAGGAATCAGGGCTCGAATAGCCGCGAGCATGAAAAGACACCCCTTCGAATAGGTGTAAACCTCGTTCGCCCAGTCGCTCTCTCACTGCGTAGGCCCCACCAGCCGCATGTCGGTGGCGCGCGAGTGTGTTGCGGCCAAACGGTGCGCCAGTTGGTGTTGCACTTTCTCGGACCACACCAATATCAGTGCCCAGCATAATTGGGATCCGATGTGGCGAAGCAACTTGTGAAACTCGTTGCAGGCGAATCGGACGCCGAGTACAGGACTCCCAAGGATATCCCTCTTCCTCTGCCAGGGACGATGACTTCAAGACGCAGCTCTGGGGTTTAGGGTTTAGGGTTTAGGGTTTAGGGTTTAGGGTTTAGGGGGCGTAGGGTTTAGGGGCGTAGGGTGGGTTCCGGGGTCTGGGGTTTCGGGGGCTTAGGGCTCTTTAGCCCCGAACCGCTGGGGTTCCACCCGAGGTGTGCCGTTTGTCTGAATTTAGTAGGGAATGAGGTACTTTGTATAGCCCCCTTGGAGGAAATATATGTCGGGGGATATAAAGCACCTCACTACTTCCTAAGAACACGGTGGGTGTTGGAGGAAGATTGCGGTTGAGGGCTGTGAGTGAGGTTGATGGTGGTATAGGGCTCGTTAGGGTTTACTTCGGGTTTGGGTTTGTAGGCCTTAAGGCTAGGTCTTTAGGGTTTTTAAGCTTTTTTCGGGTTTTTTGGGGCTGAGGGAGGTTGATGGTGGTAGGGGCTTTCGGCTTTACTTAGTTTCGTGTTTGAAAGTTTGGGTTCTGAGGCTCTTTAGGGTTTAAGTTTAGGGCTTTTAGGGGTTTATGGGGCGTGTTAGGTTCCCCGTTTCTTTAGGTTTTGTAGGCGACATTAGTCACATCCTGGGTCGAAGTCGTTGGGATGCCTACTAAGAAAGTCTCAAAGGCCCCTTTGGAGGAGAAGGAGCTCATCAGTCCTCAAATCTGCAAACCTTCACTAGGGGGGGGGGGTGGGGGGGGGGGGGGGGGGGTTATAAAGCCCAAACCCCTAAACCCTAAACCCTAAAACCCTGTACCCTAAACCCCAAACCCTAAAACCCCGAAACCCGAAGGGGCCCTAGAAGCCGTTAAGGACTCCTAAGGGTTGAGATACCCTAAAGGGATGAGGGGTTGACGCTTTAGGGTTAGGGTTAGGGTTTAGGGTTAGGGTTTAGGGTTTAGGGTTTAGGGCACCCTCCGATTCCCCCGTCTTCGGGTTCAGGGTTTCAGGGTGTAGGTCTTAATTCGGGGTTAGGGTTCGGGTTTAGGTTTAGGGTATAGGTTTAGGGATTAGGGTTCAGGATTTAGCGCTGAATTGGGGTTAGGGTTTGGGTTTAGGGTTTAGGGTTTCGGGTTTAGGGTTTAGGGTTTGGGGATCCCTAATTGCTGGCCGGGTGGCTGGCCGGGTCTGGTGTCCTAGCTGCTGTCGGTAACAGGCACAGCCACGGTCTGCTCCAACACCCTAAACGCTAAACCCAAACCCTTAAACTGAGGCTCATTACAGTGGCATGGTGGATTTGCCAAAATGCTGTTGGACGCATAGTGTTGCTTCGCGGCGGAGGCAGTTTCGTGGAGCCTAGTGCCACGGGGCTGTCAGTGACTGAAGATCCATACACATCAGACTGCAGCCGAAATGTATCTTCAAAGCGGCACATGAGAACACCCAAGTGAGGCGTACGAAACATGAAACACAAATCTTACCCCAAGAGTCCCAATCCTAGATGCCAAGCCATCCTCCCCCTGCCCAGACAATCTCATACCTATCTTATGTGTAAAAGAGCCGCTAAGTGATTAGTGGTTCTTTATTCTTATTGTAAAGCGCTCGGTCTAAGAAAAAGGGGAGGGTGGGGAGTGTAAGGGCCCAATAATATTCCCCGAACAAGGCTTGCGCAAGCCCGTAATACCGGCACTGGGCCCCTCCCTTAACTTCTCCGCGAAATCTACGCCTAAACCCCAAAACTCTGAAACCTTAACCTCCCTAAGCCGTGAACCCAAGCGCCGAATTCCCCAGCCCTAAGCCCCATACCCTGACCAAGCCTCTAACCTTAGGCCTCTAAGCCCCAAGAATCGAAGCCCGAGCACTGATCCATCCTAAGGCCCTGGAATTTTGATATTATGTGTGGTTAGGGTTTCGGGTTTAGAGCCCCCACCCTTCAACCCCGGAGGAGGGTCTCGCCATTCATGGCACAAGGTCATAGGCTCCACCCAAGGCCAGGAGTCCAGCGAAAAGGTCGGTGCCTGGAGGACGGTTGAGGGGGACCAAACGGAACCCTTCAGTCCAATGAGTTGTCTAGATGGGTTTAGGCTGAACCTGAGGGCTTGGGGTTTAGGGTTTTGGGTCTTGGTCTAGGGTTGATGGTCTAATGTCTGGGTCTAGGGCTTGTTATAGTACAAGTGTACGCCTTGACGTGTAGTTAGATATGACAAAAAAACATACTTTCAACCAACTCCTCTCCTGCCCATATGGTCACCTCTTTTAATTTAAGTTTTTTGGAGTTGCCATCACAAGGCGGCCCCTAATATTTGAGGGTACGCAAAGAGGACCCGATCGCCCCTGATATCCCTGAAGAGACATGGGGGGAGCTTGGGGGGGGGGGGGGGGGGGGGGTGGGGAGTCGGGGTGGGTGTGGGTGTGTGTGTGGGTTTTTTTTTTTTTTTTTTTTGGGGGGGGGGGGGGGGGGGGGTTGGGGTGGCTAACCTTAAGCAAAGAGTCTCTTGTCAGAGCGACTTGGAGGTTCAGGGTACAGTACTTATAACCCCCAATTTTACCTGCACTTACAAGCCCCCTAAGTCCCCTAAGTAGGTTATAAGTAGACTAATAACTGTGGGAATAGGTACCCCTAAACCCTATACCCTAAACCCTAAACCACCCTAAACCCTAAACCCTAAACCCTAAACCCTAAGCCCTTGTGGTTATAAGTTCCCATGAACAGCCAAGTAGTGGGCAATCTGGGCTGGGGGGTCTTATGCTTGGAGGTGTAAGGTGCTGGCATCGGATCGCCCCATCCACTAGAACACAAAGACCCGAAACCCTGCGACCAAGACGACCCGAAGCCCCAAAAACTAAACCCTAAACCCGAGATCCCAAACCCTAAACCCTAAACCCTAAACCCTAAACCCTAAACCCTAAACCCTAAAAACCCTAAACAACCAAAACCCTAACCCCAAGCCCGAATTCTGTGGCTTCTTTGGTGTCTGGATTACTGTAGCATCTCAAGGGCACCAGGGCACCCCAAAGCTTTTTCTACAAACCCTATAAAGCCCACCCTACAGTCCCCTGGACCCGGAACCCGGCTAAACTCCTTAAACCCTAAACCCTAAACCCTAAACCCTAAACCCTAAACCCTAAACCCTAAACCCTAAGCTCAACCCTAAACCCTGACCTGGCAATCCTAAACCCTCAGCTCTCAACCCTACCAAATAAGGAACATAAAAAATGTCCCAAAAACCAACCTAGTCAACCCCGAACCATTGGTGCCGCTTCTCGTGGGGGAGGAGGAGGGGGGGGGGGGGGGGGGTGAGCCTGGGTGGGTGGTGTGCTGGTTGGGTGGTGTGCTGGTTGGGTGGTGTAACATCCCCAAAGCCTTCGAGCCCTGAACCCGAAACCCTTAACGGCAAGTACAGAGATGGGATGCCTCCGCTCATAAAGTCTCCAAGAAGGTAGGTAGAGTTGAGATACCTCATGGTTTAGAGGTGAGGGTTCTAAATGTTTATAAATGTTTAGGAGATTAGGGTTTGGGGGGGGGGGGTAGCTGGCTTACGACTTTAAGGTCTATGGTTGAAAGACCTCAGAAACCGCGTCACATCAATAAAACCTGTTATTTAGAACATCGAAACTTTTCGATAACATACTATAACAAATTAGAACCGAATCGGGGACGAGCAAGAACAAGATCAAAGAGTGTGATAGGCATCGATGCAAGAAACATGGTACTTAAAAAGGAACACCCTTCGCCTAAGTCTAAGTGCTCAAGGCTTGTCGACTTACTTGGTAGCCCGCCATACTATAACAAGGGCACCCTGTTGTCGGTTGGTTACTTTATAGGGGAACCTTAGTACCAGTGGGCTACCAAGTCTATGTATGGTTGAGGGTTGCAGGCTTGCAGCTACTGGGCAAGCCCCGAAGCATGCTACTTCGCGGATTCTGCTTGCCAGAGGGGGGGTGCACGGTTTTGGGTTGAGTGTTCGGGGTCTACAGGCCTAAGCCCTGAACCCTAAACCCTAAACCCTAAACTTCCCTAAACCTTTAACCCTACATCCGTAGAGAACCTACAAAATACATGGGTTCGTCTCATGGCCGGCGCTCGGGCACTGAGGTTGATTTGTGGCTTTTAAGGGGACTTCTGGTGCCCATCAGGTCAAAGGTTACTAAATACTAAACCCTGAACCCTGAACCTTGAACTCTAAACCCTAAACCCTAAACCCTAAACCCTAAACCCTAAACCCTACACCCTACACCCTACACCCTAAACCTTAAATCTTAAACCCTAAGCGCTAAACGCTAAACGCTAAACCCTACACCTACATCCGGCTCTTTATCCCAAACCGCCAAACTAGGCTGCTCTGGGCCGCGCGCGAGCGCACAAAGCCAAGGATAATGCAGGCAAAGGCCTGCGATGGGAGCCCCTGCACCCCCGATCCCCGAAAAGGGTGCCCCCAATTCTAGGGACCAGGGTTTAGGGTTTAGGGTTTAGGGTTTTGGGCTTAGGCAAGTTTAGGGTTTAGGGCACCGAACCCCAGGGCTTAAGGGTTTAGAGGCACGGACCTGGCCCTGAACTGTGAAGCCCTAAAATCCTATTCCGATGTTGCCGTCTCCACGTTCCCAGAGCTTTGAAGCTTCTTGGATTCCTGGGCTGAGGGGCTCAAGGTGCGTGGCCGGGATCATGCAAATTCTTGCAGGTAGCCGTAAACCCTAAATCCTGAACCCGACATTCCAAACCCTAAGCCCTGAACCTCCAGCCCTAAAAGGCACCTAAACAGCTCTTAAAGCGTTTGGTAACCTCTACGTGGATAGGCAACCTGTCTAAACTATAAACCCAAAACCTATAAGAGTTGTATGAAGGACATGGTCATACCGCGGAGGGCTTACCCGTTGGGAGTAGACGAATGGCTACTTCCTACAATAGGCTTTTCACGCAAGTACCACAAGCTACTATGGGAGCCGTATGCACTCCAACCCCCCCAAAGGAAACGGGCAACCCTAAACCCACAAACCCCAAACCCCACACCCTAAACCCTAAACCCCCAGACACCCAAAACCCTAAACCCTAAACCCTAAACCCTAAACCCTAAACCCTAAACCCTAAACCCTAAACCCTAAACCCCAAACCCTAAACCCTAAACCCTAAACCAGGAAACCGCCAACTCACCACATCGCCTCATGCTCCAGGTCAGCCAGTCTGGCAGCGACTGTTTCCGACCTAGGGCCCCAATCAGAACAGGGTTTAAGGTTTAGGGTTTAGGGTTTAGGGTTTAGGGTTTAGGGTTTAGGGTTTAGGGTTTAGGATTTAGGGTTCAGGGTTTAGGGCTTTAGGGTTTAGTGGTTGAGGGTTTAATGATTATTCGGGATTTGTGGCGTCGGGTTTGGGTCTTCGGAAATCTACAGGGCATTCGGACCCTTGCCAGAACTCCCAACGCTCTTGCAACCCTAAACCCTAAACCCAACACCCAGAGGTCCCCCCGATATTCGTAGACCTCCACCCAAAACCCCCTAACCCCCCCTAAACCCCCGCAACCCCCTAGAAGTCCGCAAGACCCCCAAAACCCCCTAACCCGCCACCCGCCCCCCCCCCCCGGCCCGAAACCCCCAAAACCCCAAACCCCCAAAACCCCAAAACCCCCTAAACCCTAAACCCTAAACCCTAAAACCCCCTAAACCCTAAACCCTAAACCCTAAACCCCACAAAACAGGTTTAGGGTCTAGGGGTGACTGACCGGCTAAGGGGGGTACCGCCGCGGAAATCGCAGCCGAGGGATGGGTGGCGCGCAGAGCTGCGCACAAAGCCTGGGGATGCGAAAGACATGAGGATCCTAAAGTTTAAGGTTTAGGGTTTAGGGTTTAGAGTTTAGGGTTCTAGTTCATGGTTGGGATAGTACAAAACTTTAATTTCTATTCTTTGTTGAGTTTAAATACCTTAAACAATGTGAAATGTTACCCCTCTATGACAAAGGTTTAGGGTTTAGGGTTTAACACCCGCCCTCCTCTTAAGAGGCTCTTCGGACAAATGAAACTCAAGGCCTGGAATACAGTCTTGTTGTAAGGGCCCTTGACAAGAAAGGTGCTTTTACAGTGAATGCTTGGGGCCCACAGCGATGGCTAGTACATTCGTTTTGGAGTCTAAGTATGTGCTACATGGGTTACATGGATGGATCCTTAGGGAAAATATGGAAAAGATAAGCCTATATTTTGTTGGCTACAGCTCCGTATCTTGGGGTGTAGGGGAGTACAGTAAAGCAGCGCCTGCCCTAAACCCCGAAAACCCCTACACCTTGCGTTTTACGGTTTGGGTGTAGGGTTTAGGAGGTACTGAGGAGGGTTATACAAGGCCTCACGCACCAAAGCGCCACACCCTGGAAGGCTAAATGGCGGCCCACTTTCGGCATATCTTCGGGACCACTTGCGCTCAAGGAGACCCTAATCTAAACCCCCAAACAGTAGGATTCCCTGATAACAAGAACCCCTATAAGGTAGTAACCCCAAATTTAGGAACCCCCATCTGGGGCAAGACAGGGAACCCAACCCAACGGCTGCGCGTTACCCAGAAGGTCCACAAGGGTTGTGGCATCAGGGTTTAGGGTTTAGGGGGCTTAGGTCTTAGGGCTCTACTTGTAGTAGCATTCTGGAAATTCCTACCCCCGCCTCCAACGAAAGTATTCCTTCAAAAATGTGAATAAACAAGTAAATAACCATGGTACTACAAATAGGCGTTGTGGGTTGGGTATCTTGTTACTGTAGTATGAAGATGTCAAGAAGCATAGAGGATAGCCCAGGTCCGTGTACTGTGCCACCATCCCCGAAATCAATCATTCCTTGCCGCAGTTCTATAAATTTTGGCGCCCAGCAACCCTACAGGACGGATGATCCCAAGCCCAAAACCCTAGACTCGAACCCCCTACCTTAAGCCCTAACCCTAAACCCTAAACCCTAAACCCTAAACCCTAAACCCTAAACCCTAAACCCTAAACCCTAAACCCTAAATTTTAAACCCTAAACAGCAGGAGCCGAAGTCGGAACTCTTTCCGCTCGCTGCGGCCGGTGGCTGCCACGCCGAAGCAGGGCAAAGCTGGAGATGTCAGGGCGCGCTGGGGAGCTTGGGTGGGTTTAGGGTTTAGGGTTTAGGGTTTAGGGTTTAGGGTTGAGGGTTGAGGGTTGAGGGTTGAGGGTTGAGGGTTGAGGGTTGAGGGTTGAGGGTTGAGGGTTGAGGGTTGAGGGTTGAGGGTTGAGGGTTGAGGGTTGAGGGTTGAGGGTTGAGGGTTGAGGGTTGAGGGTTGAGGGTTGAGGGTTGAGGGTTGAGGGTTGAGGGTTGAGGGTTGAGGGTTGAGGGTTGAGGGTTGAGGGTTGAGGGTTGAGGGTTGATGGTTGGCGGTTGAGGGTTGAGGGTTCAGGGTTTAGGGTTTAGGGTGTAGGGTTTAGGGCTTGGGGTTGAGGGTTGAGGGTTGAGGGTTGAGGGTTGGGGGTTGGGGGTTGAGGGTTGAGGGTTGAGGGTTGAGGGTTGAGGTTTGAGGGTTGAGTTTGAGGTTGAGGTTTTAGGGTTTGAGGTCATGTTTTTAGGGTTGAGGGTTGAGGGTTGAGGGTTGGCGGTTGAAGGGTTGAGGTTCAGGTTTAGGGTTTAGTGTGTAGGGTTTTAGGTCTTGGGGTTGAGGGTTTTGAGGGTGAAGGGTGGGGGTTGAGGTTAGGTTGAGGGTTGAGGGTTTGAGGGTTGAGGGTTGAGGGTTGAGGGTTGAGGGTTGAGGGTTGAGGGTTGAGGGTTGAGGGTTGAGGGTTGAGGGTTGAGGGTTGAGGGTTGAGGGTTGAGGGTTGAGGGTTGAGGGTTGAGGGTTGCGGGTTGAGGGTTGAGGGTTGAGGGTTGAGGGTTGAGGGTTGAGGGTTGAGGGTTGAGGGTTGAGGGTTGAGGGTTGAGGGTTGAGGGTTGAGGGTTGAGGGTTGCGGGTTGCGGGTTGCGGGTTGCGGGTTTAGGGCTTGGGGTTGAGGGTTGAGAGTTGAGGGTTGAGGGTTGAGGGTTGAGGGTTGCGGGTTGAGGGTTGAGGGTTGAGGGTTGAGGGTTGAGGGTTGAGGGTTGAGGGTTGAGGGTTGAGGGTTGCGGGTTTAGGGCTTGGGGTTGAGGGTTGAGGGTTGAGGGTTGAGGGTTGAGGGTTGAGGGTTGAGGGTTGAGGGTTGAGGGTTGAGGGTTGAGGGTTGAGGGTTGAGGGTTGCGGGTTGCGGGTTGAGGGTTGAGGGTTGAGGGTTGGCGGTTGAGGGTTGAGGGTTGAGGGTTGAGGGTTGACGGTTGGCAACCCGAAGCCTGCAAGGTTCACACCGACAGACTTTGCTTTAAGAAAAGGACCTTAGGGGCAATGTAGGGGCTACTTCGGTACTATATTATGAGGTATATACGAGGCTTTTTTAAGGGGACTAAGATTAAGGCCCTAAGCCCTAAGAGCCCTAAGCCCTAATCCGTAAAGAAAAACCCTAAACCCTAAACCCTTCTAGAAGTCCCGCCATGTATCCCTCGTTCGAGCTTGTGGGTTTAGGGTTCAGGGTCTGGGCTGTGCAGTTGTCGGGCGAAGGTCTGCGGCTTCGAGCTTCACGCCCTAAACCCAAACCTAACAATCCACATGGGTCTACCCCTGAAACTGGCTTTCTTAAAGGCCCACACATATGCACACATGGACCCCCTAAGCCCGAAACCAAAAACCTCAAAGAGTTTAGGGTTTAGGGTTTACTAAACCCTAAGCTTGAGGGTTTAGGGTTTAGGGTTGAGAATTTAGGGTTTAGGGCGTAGCCCTACTAACCCCAAAGCTCCTAATATAGGCTGCGAGCCCGCTCCAGGCATGAGCACCCGCGGGTGCTGCCCTGCGGGACCACGGGTCCAGCAGCTTAAACGCAATAACTTTGAAGGTCTCCGCAGGATTTCGGGGGCTTTAGGGCTTATAACGGCTAAGCTTAGGGGCTTAGGGGCTTAGGGCTTAGGGTGTAGGGCTTAGGGCTTCGGGTGCTGCAAACATGGGGGGGGGGGGGGTGTGGGGTGTGTGAGGGCTGCAGGCTGAAGGGCGACTCTTGAAGAAGGGGTTGAGTGAGGGCTTTTAGGGTTAGGCCCCTCTTGGGGGTTTAGGGTTTAGGGTTTCGGGTTTAGGGTTCAGGATTTAGGGTTTAGGGTTTAGGAAAGCGGGCCAACCCAGGTAAACACAAAGGCAAGCCCTAAAATCCTCACCAAGCTACGGACCTTCCCCGATGATCCAACCTGTTCGCTGCCCACCTGTACCGGTTAACCAGGACCCAGTACTTCAAGGGACTAGAGTTAACCCTAAACCCTAAACCCTAAACCCTAAACCCTAAACCCTAAACCTAAACCCTAAACCCTAAACCCCAAACCCTAGATCCCCTAGATCCGCAACCCTAAACCTTAAAATGGAACTGTGTAAGTAGGGCGATTCGTATGGTAGTTGGGAGACTTAGGAATGGCATGCATGGGAAGGGTTTGGGGGGGTCTCGCCCTGAGAAAACCTTCAAGTCTTCCGCTGCAAACGTGCTTGCGCACAAGCTCAGTCGGAAGAAGGCTTTTTCCTGAGTGGTGCTGCACACACTGGTTTCGGGTTTAGGGCTTCGGGTCTAGGGCTTAGGATTTAGGACGACGCAGCCGGGTGGATATGCTGCTGGCAGATGTTTGAAATCGCTCACTTCGCCGTCGTGCTAAATTAGCCCCGTGTGCCACGGACACCATCATGGCTGAGAGGTTTCAAGATCATGTGACGTAGGGTTTGCACAGCATGACTATATGTTTTGCTCGGTCCGGGCAGCAACTTCCTTTTTCAAAAGCAGCCGAGCCAAAGAACAAAATCCCCTCCCAGCCCTAATTCGCCCCAGGACGGCGCTAAACCGTGCTTCGAGGAACCCGGACAATCCCAGCCAATGGGTCTATTTGGGGATACTGTTTGGGGAGGAGGGAGGAAGGGGGGGGGGGAGGCAGGACGTGAGCAGTAGACGAAAAACTCTGAGACGGGGACGTCATCACAATGACGGCATACCTCGAGCAGCGGCCAGGAGATTTGTAGGGCTTGGGCCCATAAAGGCCAAAACCACACATCCTAAACTTTGACCATGGGCCCACGGTTGAGCCCTAAACCCTAAACTAGAATCTACTTCCAGTGCGCCTATGGGCGGAAAAGTTAACCGTGGGTGGCCATGCATCCTCATGCTTCTCTTCAAGAGTCAGTGGCCCAGTCGTCTATGAGCTTGGGCAGAAGTTCACTTCGTTAGGCACCCTCCTAAACCTAAGCCCTAAACCCTAAACTGTAAACCCTAAACCCTAAACCCTAAACCCTAAACCGAACCCTAAGCCCGTAGGTGTGGAAGGTGGGGAATCAGGTTAGGCCGCCTTGGTGCTTCTTTGGGTCAGGGTTTAGGGGTTCACGGCTGGGTTCTGAGGGCTTCAGGCTTCAGGGCCTCCTTCTAGGTGCTAGGGGTCTTCAGGGTTTAGGGTTTAGGGTTTAGGGTTTAGGGTTTAGGGTTGAGGAGCGGGTGTGAGGGCTAATAGGGCCTACGGGCGGCCCGAGATTTGACACACCCGCCCCTGTGCGGCCGGAGGTGCGCGACAACGAGCAAGGCCATGGACAACACGCCCAGCGCCGGCCCGTACATCGCTATGTACCTGCATGACTCAACATACTAGACCGTAAGCTCCTAACACGAAAACCTGAAATCCTAATATCCTAACCCTTAAAGCCCTAAAACCCTGAAACCCTGAAACCCTAAAGCCCTAATAAAACCCCTGAAGCCCTAAAACCCCTAACCCCAAAACCCCTAAACCCTAAAACCCCTAAACCCTAAAAAAACCTTGAAAGCAGAAAAGCTCTAAAGAGCGGAGGCGGGGTTCCTCTTCTGTCCGGGAACCCATACTCTAGGTGTGATGTTCAGCCCCAGTTCCAAGTCCACTTATCACCTACTTAGAGGACTGAGGGGACTTAGGGGGGGGCTTCCAAGTACAGCAAAAGTTGCAAGTACCCTGAACCTGCAAGTGCATGTAATGTCAAGATTCTGAGAGCACACCGGAGGTTCCGACAGGTGAGTTTAGGGCCCCATCCCGCAGAACTTCGGGCGGAGGAAGGTGGGTTTCTGACCCTAAAACCTAGACCCTATAACCTAAGCTCGTAACCCAGACCCGAAAACCGGAACCCAATAACCCTGAGCCCTTAACCCAACTTAAGCCCTAAACTTGAGATCAAGGCTCACAACAAAGGCTTGCGAAGCCTGCAGTTAGATGTTTGCTTCCTCCAACCAAGAGAAGGGCACAAGCTAATGAGCTGCTCCAGGTAGAGCCTGGTGGAGCTTCGCAGGAGATTAGGGCTTAACGTTCAAAGCTTCGGGTTTCGGGTTTAGGAAACCCTAAACCCTAAACCCTGAAACCCTGAAACCCTAAACCCTAAACCCTAAACCCTAACCCGAAACCCTAAACCCTAAACCCTAAACCCTAAACCCTAAACCCGAAAGACGCTAAACCCTACAAACCCTGAACCCTGAACCCTAAACCCTAAACCCTAAACCCTAAACTGCAGGGTTTACGAGGGCTTTCGCTGCATGACCGCCTCCTGGGCTTCAGGGCCCTTGGGCTTTCGAGGGCCCTTTTGGGCGTTTAGGTAAGAAGGTTTAGGGTTTAGGGTTTAGGGTTTAGGGTTTAGGGTTTAGGGTTTAGGGTTTAGGGTTTAGGGTTTTCCTGGGACCCGCGTTACCTACAGATTAGCCGTAACTACCCTTAGTTAGTAGGGTGTAAACCCAGAAAACTGTAGGCGAAGAGGGTCCCAGGTCGAGGTAGGGCTTAGGGTTTAAAGTTTGCGGCTGAGCCTTTAGGGCAAAGGGTTTGGGGTTCAGGGTTTAGGGTTTAGGCTGGAAGGCTCAGAAGCTCTGAGCCCCTAAGGCCTCGAGCAGTCAGTGGCAGACCCTCCTTCTAAAACATACTTCAAGCGTTTGGGGGTCTCCATATGGCCGGGAAGGCAGGGAAGAGGGTTCGTGCTTCGGGTATGCCCAGCTGACACCGTAACCCTGAAAGCCCTTAATCCTAGAAAGACCCAAAGCTCACAAGCCTCTGCTACCAGTTTAACGGCGAGGCTCCGATAAGTCTTCGCCGACAGCTTGCTCTCTCCCGCGTTCCGCTCCTGTCATGAAGCTCAGGACCCTCCACAGCAACTCTGTCGACCTCCCCGCCCCAGAATCAAACCCTAAACCCCAAACCCTGAACCCTAAACCCTAAACCCTGAAACCCTGAACCCTACAGACCCTAAACATCCCCCCAAAAAACAACCTGAAGCCCCTTGAAACTCGCTCAGCCTAAACCCTAACCCTAAACCCTAAACCCTAAACCCTAAACCCTAAACCCTGAACCCTGAACCCTGAACCCTGAACCCTGAACCCTGAACCCTGAACCCTGAACCCTACAGACCCTAAACATCCCCCCAAAAAACAACCTGAAGCCCCTTGAAACTCGCTCAGCCTAAACCCTAAACCCTAAACCCTAAACCCTAAACCCTAAACCCTAAACCCTAAACCCTAAACCCTAAACCAAGGGACCTGGAAGGTGATCGCCACGTCCTTCACAGGCTTGCAGCGACATCGCACCTGGGGGTTTGGGGCTTAGGGTGTCGGGGTTAGGGTTTAGGGTTTAGGGTTTCGGGTTTAGGGTTTAGGGTTTGGGGTTTAGGGCTTAGGGTTTCGGGTCTAGGGTTTGGGGTTTCGGGTTTAGGGTGTCGGGCGCTTCTGGGATAAGGGGCCCTTGTCGGCTTACCTTTCAGGGATCCGAATAAGGGACCAGAAGTTTGAGAACCCCCCATTTCGGATTAAGGGTTTACTGTTTAGGGTTTAGGGATCCGAAACCCTGCGTCCCCGAATTTGGGGGCGGCCCCTGGCCCAAGCAAGCGACCCATAGTCCCCCTCAACACACCTCCAAAAGCCCCTAACCTCGACATTGAGTCCTTAACAAGGCCTAAACCCATATCCTTGTGCCTCCAATCCCAAGCTCTTTGCAGCCTGCAATCTCAACAAGCTCAGCAAGAGAAAGTAGGCCTGTCTAGCCCTACAACCCTGAACCCTAAACGCCTAAACCCCTAACCCCCTAGGGTCCAAGAGAAACAAAGTAGGCTTGTCTAGCCCTACAACCCTGAACCCCGAAACCCTTAAACCCCTAAACCCCTAAACTTGCCCTAAACCCAAAAACCCTAAACCCTAAACCCCCAAACCCTAAACCGCTAAACCCTAAACCCCTAAACTCCAGGACATCTCCGGCGCGCACCATGATCTCAAGGCCGATCTTGAAGCCGATTGGGTTCAAGCTCCCCTGGCCAAAGTCATCTGAAATCCCCACGGCCTTTGGGCTAAACCCTAAACCCTAAACACTAAAACCCTATACAGCCCGAAACCGAACCCCTTCATCCATTTAGCTAACACTCACCTCACCGGCCTTAGTAAGCCACTTATCCGGAGCTACTAGCCAGGGACCTGAAGTCCCTCAACCCTGAAGCCCTAAACCCTACACCCTAAACCCCGAACCCCTAAACCCTAAACCCTAAACCCTAAACCCTAAACCCTAAACCCTAAACCCTAAACCCTAAACCCTAAACCCTAAACGAACTTCCGGAAATAGGCGCACCCCTTATATACCCCAACATAGAGTCATCCTGGGAACACCACCCCCACCCCCCTATAGGGCGTGGCGGTTTCAGGAGCTCCTGGTAGCTGGGGCTCATTCTAAAAATCCCATAGGATGGGCTCGACAAAGCCTTCAAACCCTGAACTAAGCCCTCAAACCCTCGGTTTAGGCTTTTAGGGTTTAGGGTTTAGGGTTTAGGGTTTAGGGTTTAGGGTTTAGGGTTTAGGGTTTAGCCCCTAAACTTAAATCCTGAATCCAGCCCCAAGATCCGTACTGTAGAGGAATTCGAGTTTAGGGACGACCCCCCCTCCCACTGTATCCTGAAGCACACTGAAACCATAAGCCCCTAAACCCTGAAACCCTAAACCCTAAACCCTAAACCCTAAACCCTAAACCCGTAATCCCCTTAACCCCTTAAACCCCTTAACCCCTTAACCCCTGAACCCCTCAACCCTCTTTCCCCTTAACCCCTACCCAAAAAGACCCGGAATACTTCGGCAGCTCCCCCAAGCGGCTCTCCTTTTCCATTGCTGGCGCAGAATTCAACACGCAGGCTGAGCCCTGAACCCTATAAGTTTAGGGTTTCGAGTTTCGGGTTTCGGGTTTAGGGCAGAGGGGCCACATGACGTCGTGCAAAGGGTTTAGGGTTTGGTTTGGGTTCAGGGTTTGGGAGTTCTAAGTTGTAGCACTTGCAAGTCTAATAACTCTACTTGAGCTTGAATCCGAACTAGCCCGAACCCCTGTATCTGCAGCCCTTAATCCTCAAGCCTCAGGCCCTAGGTATTAACCCTAAACCCTAAACCCAAAACCCTACTCAACCGTAAACCCTAAACCCTAAACCCTAAACCCTAAACCCTAAACCCTAAACCCTAAACCCTAAACCCTACCTGCAAACCCCAAACCTCATCCTGCGCGTCGGCTGGGCAACTGTTGTGCCCCCCTTGCTGCGGCGGTCAGCTCGAGCGCAGGGTCGATCTCTCCGTACTCGCCCGTGCGCTGAGGGGGTTCTTGATGTAGCATGCTCGGGCCACCCTGACCCCTCTGAAAACCCTGAACCTTAAACCCTAAACCCTAAGCCCTAAACCCTAAACCCGAAACCCTAAACCCTAAACCCTAGATACCCTCGTATGCCAGGCTGGAGCCTGCCGGCATTGAAAAACGTGCAGCGCGCTGCTTCGCAGCTCAGGATTGGCGGCGGAAATAGGGCCAGGAGTTTAGGGTTGAGGGTTTAGGGTTTAGGGGCCGAAGTTTTGGGAATGCACCCAAAGAACAGCCCGAAGGTTCGGGGTTTAGGAACATCCTGAACATCCGAAACATCCGAAAAAGCACCCTAAAATTTGGGTTTCGGTTTAGGGTTGGCCTGCTTGCCGGCCAACTTCCAGCTTGGGGAGTTGCAGTGGAAGGGTTAGGGTTGGGACGTTTCAGGTTTGTAGGATTTACAGGGGCTCCTAAACCCTAAACCCTAAACCCTAAAGCCTAAACCCTAAACCCTAAACCCTAAACCCTAAACCCTACACCCTACACCCTAAACCCTAAACCCTAAACCCTAAACCCTAACCCTAAACCCGAAAACCCTTGAGGTCATAGGGCTTGTAGTGCTCATGTGATGTTAAGGGTTTACGGTACTTGCATTGACCATGCGACAGCTTTCTTGGAAGATCAGAAGACCCAAGACCCTCAACTCTAAACGCCTGGTGTAACAGGTTTAGGGCTTAGGTTTCAAGGTTTGGGGCCCTTGGGGTTTAGGGATTAAGATTAGAGTTTAGGGTTTAGGGTTTAGGGTTTAGGGTTTAGGTTCTAAGGTTTGGGGCCCTTAGGGTTTAGGGTTTAGGGTTTAGGGTTTAGGGTTTAGGGTTTAGGGTTTAGGGTTTAGGGTTTAGGGTTTAGGCCCAACCTCAATCCGTGCCCACTTCTGCTCGTCGTTCGCGAACAACAATTTGGGGCCCTCTGCTTCGCAGAGGGTACACAAAAAGACGTGCGCACTCTCGGCGCCTTGAAGCAAGCCTAAAGCCTAAAGCCTAAAGCCTAAACCCTAAACCCTAAACCCTAAACCCTAAACCCTAAACCCTAAACCCTACAATCCTTGGCCCTGAACCTGCCAGGCTTTGCTTGGAACCCCTAAACCCTCTGAATTTCTTAAGCCCGAATGGCCCCATCCTCAGCCCCGCAACCCTGGTCTCCGAATGTAGGGTTTCGGGTTTAGGGTTTAGGGTTTCGGGTTTCGGGTTTAGGGTTTAGGGTTTAGGGTTTCGGGTTTCGGGTTTAGGGTTTCGGGGTTCGGGTTTAGGGTTTAGGGTTTAGGGTCGAGGGCTCAGAGGGACCCCAGGGTAACCTGGGAAGAGGAAAGGCGGCCCTTTTTGGTTTAAAGGGGCTTATAAGGGAACCTAAACCCCAAAAAAGGGGAATTGGGGCCTACTTTGGGTCCTAGACGCTAAATAAATCCTAAACCCTACACCCGAACCCTAAACCCTAAACCCTAAACCCAAAACCCAAGCCCTAAGCCCTAAGCCCCAAGCCCTAAACCCTATGCCCTATGCGCTACGCCCTAAACCCCTGCCTAAGACTACCGTATGTCTTTATACATAGGGGGGCCCGGCTGAAAATAGAATGCCTCAAGGCCCTCACGAGAGTCGGCTTCGCGACAGGCCTTCGTGCCGCGCTTGCGCCTCAGGGTATGCGGGTGTAGGGTTTGGAGGTTTAGGGGTTAGGGCTTAGGGTTTTGGAGGTACAGACAGGGTTTAGGGTTTAAGCGCTTAGGGTTTTAGAGGCACAGGGTTTCGGGTTTTAGAGGTACAGGGTTTATGGTTTTGGAGACACGGGGTTTAGAGCTTAGAGGTACAGGGTGCAGGGTTTCAGCCGTGTTTGCCATGCGGGATCAGCGGGTACCGGTAGGATCTCTATCGGCCGCAGATAAAACCCTAAACCCTAAACCCTAAATGCGCCCGGGGCGCCTAGTAGTAGACCGCGTCCTGCCACTCATTGTCATCACTGTGTGCAGAATTGGCAAGGCCTCCGCGTGTGGGGTGTGGGTTTAAGGCTTAGGGTTTAGGAAGAATTTGCCACTAGTTGCGTAGGAACCCCCAAAAAACACGAGTAGTCTTCCTTATAAGGGCAATATGGGGATTCTTATCTTTCATTGTTCTGGGGTTCTGAAGCAAATAGTAGTTCTTGGCTTGACATGGTTTTTCTGTTCTTTAAGGGAGGGGGGTCATGGCGGGTAGGGAGCCTTCGGGAGTAGTAGAGAGCATTAGGGAACCATGGGTTGCATAACCAACCCTAAACCCTATAAACCCTAGAAACCCTAGAAACCCTATAAACCCCATAAACCCTGCAAACCCTACAAACCCTACAAACCCTACAAACCCTACAAACCCTACAAACCCTATAAACCCTACAAACCCTATAAAGCCTCTAAACCCTGTAAACCCCATAAACCCTATGAACCTTATAAACCCTAAACCCTCAACCCTAAACCCTTACCCTCCCTGGAACCCCCATCCCTTGAGGACCCTAGAAGATTACGCGCTCCAGGGTTGCTTGGGGCGTTTCTGGGTGTGTCGGGCACGCTCAGGCCCGCGAAAGTTACCCCAAACGTAAGCAAGCTGACCCTCTGGTCGGGTCGTCGGAGACGTTCAGCCTGGTGGGGGCCAAAGTACAAGGCGCGGTTTAGGGTTTAGGGTTTAGGGTTTAGGGTTTAGGGTTTAGGGTTTAGGGATAGAGGCCGCCCCTGACCTAGTGCGCACATGATCTGCGAGTGGCGGGCTTGAGCAAGCGGGCAGATGTCCTGCCGTTGGTGAGTGGAGCCCCTCGTGGCAGTGGAGTGCACGAATCTGATGTCGCAGCCTTCCCTCGCAAGCTTCTTAAAGAACCCTAAACCCTGAACCCTAAACCCTAAGCCCTAAACCCGTATGATTCTCGGGTTTGGGAAGCACGGCAGGGTTGTGATCTTGAAGGGCTTCGGGTGAGTTCAGGTCCTGGCACTTAGGCGGAAGAGTTGGAGGGATGGTGGCAGTCTGGATTGCCCGGCTTGAGTGAGCTGGTGAAGTTCAGAGCTTAGGCTTAGCCTTTGGCATCTCCGGACAACTTTTCTTACCCCAAGCCCCAAACCCTCAACCACTGCAACCCTAAACCCTAAACCTTATAAACCCTAAACCTTGTAAACCCCTAAACCCTAAACCCTATACCTTATTACGGCCGGAGCATACCGAGCCCCTCAAAGGACCAAAGCTCGGCCAGGCTAAAACCCGTCGTCCCAGCGGCTCGTGGTGGTGGTGACCATAGCCACATCAAGGTCCATGAGGTTCTTCATGTACCTGGTGTTGTAGGAATCTAGAAGCTCCAAAACGTCAGTCCCCTGCTACTATCCTTGCCCCAGAATACCTGGTATACCCAAACTTATCAACTTGAAAGTAAGACTCCGGATACCTAACCGTCGCGTTAACCCCTAAGCTCTCAAGCTCTCAAGCTCGCTCTCTCTCACTCTCTCTCCTCTCCTCTCCTCTCTCTCTGGCTCTCTCTCTCGCTCTCTCTGTCTCTCTCTCTCTCTCTCTCTCTCTCTCTCTCTCTCTCTCTCTCTCTGTCTCTAAATGGAAATTCAAACTTGAAACACCTAAACCGTGTCAAAGATGCTGCAAACTCTTGACGAATCTACTGGGAAAGCAGGGTGATAAACACTGTGAACAGACATTACGCTTTCCCCAATATACAACAAACAGTAGCGTGGCAATGCAACATGCCTCCGCCACATCTGGATGTGAAACCCTAACCCCTTGCAGCCTGTAGGGCCCCAGGGCTTAACCGCAGTGTGCACTTGGGTTCTCCTTTGCCCATGCTTAAAACCTTGAATCGATGTCGGGCGCGATGCTGCGTTGGGCTCACTTTGTGTGCGCCCTGCACTGTTCAGAAGTGCTCAAAGTAACCGCCTGGCCGCCTGCCCCTCATGCGCAGCTGGAAGTTGTCTCGAGCCAGGTCTTCCCCAATTCAGACAGCTACCGGCATGAAAGAGCAACAGGTGCAACTTTAAGTTGGGATGCGCGTTGAAGTGAATGGTGTAAGGTTTATGAAATATCTCAGCACCAGTGCCCTAAACCCTAAACCCTAGACCCTAAACCCTAAACCCTAAACCCTAAATCCCCAAACCCCAAACCCTAAACCCTGAACCCTTACATTCGCCGGGGGTGCTCGTGCACCACACTCCCAACCCAGTTGAGCATGAACTCTTTCACCCGGAGGTCGACCATGTCCTTAGTGGAGGAGCTTTGGTTTAAAGCGTTTAGGGTTCAGGGTTTAGGGTTCAGGGTTTGCGATTTAGGGTTTAGGGTTTAGGGTTTAGGGTCAAGGGTTTAGGGTTTAGGGTTTAGGGTTCAGGGTTGAGGGTTTCAGGGTTTGTGGTTTCAGGATTTGGGGCTTAGTGTTTAGGGACTGTTTCTTTTTTGGTTGGGGGAGGGGTGGGGTTAAGGGATTGGGGTTTAGAGTTCTGGGTTTAGGGCTTAGTGTTTAGGGCTGCTTAGTGTTTTTGTTTTTTTTTTTTTTTTTTTTTTTGGGGGGGGGGGGGGGGGGGTGGGGGGGTGGGGAGGCTTTTAGGGGTTTAGGGTTCAGTGTCTGGTGTCGAGGGTTGGGGGTGTTTAGGAGTTTCGGGTCTGACGGGTTTAGCGCATAAGGTTCTAGGAGCTTCGGGTCTTAGGGTTGTAGGGCTTTAGGGTTCGGGATTTAGGAGTTTAGTGTCTTAGGGGTCTAGGGCTACAGGGGGTTTAAGGGCTTCAAGGGCTTGAGGTGTTTAGGGTGTTTTGAAGCCCAGGGTCCCTCGCAAAAAATAGTGGCTTAGGAAGACCATCATGGGGCCTTTCGCCCCTAAACCCCAAAACCTAAGGCGACTGTGGCTTCAGAGTATCCCCCAAACCCACGAGGTTTAGGGTTTAGGGCCCTACCCTCCACCCGAAGTCTCAAGACCCTAAACCACCAGGGTTTAGGGTTTAGGGTTTAGGGTTTAGGGTTTAGGGTTTAGGGTAGAAAGCCTAAGCCCCTAGATCTCCCAAGCCTAAGCGCCTAAACCCCCCCCCAACCCCGAAAACGCCGAAATGCAAAAAACCCTAAACCTCCTGAACCCTAAACCCTAAACCCTAAACCCTAAGCCCTAAACCCTAAACCCTAAACCCTAAACCCTAACCCCCCTGAACCCTGACAAAAAGGACCGCGGCGAGGGTCGAAGCCCAGGTCCTTTACAATCAGCTGCTTCACCTTCGCCTGACTTGCAATAAAGGAGCTTAGGGTTTAGGGTTTAGGGAAACAGCCTGGTGGAAGTTAGGGTCCTAGGGTTTTCGGATTCAGGGCTTTGATCCAAACAGTGTAGGGCTTAGGATGTAGGACTTTGAGAGCGTAGGTCTTGCAGGGTGTATATAAACTGTATATGAAGTAGGGTATATATTTCTTGTACCCCCAAAAGGACACCAGGTATATACACTCACCAATATTAAAAAGGAACCTTATATACACTCACCAATAACAGTAATACAAACCGTGTTGCATATAGCGTAGCCCTGTCCTTTTTGCAAGGTGCCGCGCTATGGGTTCTGCTTTAGAGAACTACTCATTTAGGGTTTCTAGGGCTTATTTTCAGGAAGTCGGGCTTTAAGGCCGTAGGGCTATTATAGGGTTTAGGTTTAGGGTTTTATTCTCCATTTAGGCCGCCCCTGGGGCTTCCAAGGTTTGTGAACAGGGCTATCTAAGGGTTTCCGTAGGGTTGGGAGCCTCTACGGTCCATTGGATTCAGTTTGGAGGTTCAAGAGTCGGTTCGCTGTGAGGATTTTTTGGGTCTAGGACTAACGCATACAGGGAGGGGCCCTCTAGTTATAAGTAGAGTTGTTCAAGGGATTAGCTTCGTTGATACACCCCAACCCCAATTCCTGAACCTCGGCCCCGAACCTATCAAGCCCAAAATAGGTCGCCCGGTTCTTTTCAAGTTCCGGTGAAGGAGTGTCAGCCAAGCCCCTATAATCCCCACATCCACCTGGCACCCCACAGCCCTCAAGCTTTAGCCAGAGCCGCTCTCAAGCCGGAACACCGAAAGCTTCTATGTCAATCTGGCACAAAGCCCGAAGCCCTGGACCCTAAAGCCTTTGAAAGGCGCCAAAAGGCACTGCACCCCTTAAAGCCTCTAAACCCTAAACCCTAAACCCTGAACCCTGAGCCCTAAACCCTAAACCCTAAACCGTAAGCCCTAAACCCTAAACCCTAAACCGTAAGCCCTAAACCCTAAACCCTAAACCCTGTAACCCCTGAAACCCCTTAAAACCCTTAAAACCCTTAAAACCCTAGGAACGCAGAAGCCGCGGCAGTCCCTTCTTAGGGGCCTCGTCGTGAGGGCTGAAGGCTTTAGCATTCCTGGGATGTGTTGGAGGCACAGATGGCTCTCAGCGGCTAAGCTAAGTTTTGGGGGTCTAGGGTCTAGGGTCTAGGGTCTAGGGTCTAGGGTCTAGGGTCTAGGGTCTAGGGTCTAGGGTCTAGGGTCTAGGGTTTAGGGTTTAGGGATGCTCCGCTTTATGCTAACAGTCCTTAATAGGGATTTTAGTACCCCCGATATATAATCTCTAGTAAGGACTGTTAGAATAAGGGGGAACATCCCAAGTTTAAGGTTTTGTGCTTGGGGTTTAGGATTTGCTTTAGGCCTGAAGCTCAGCCCTTGACCGCCTTCGACATCGTAGGCTGCTGGGGTGTTCGGGGTGGGCATTTTCTTTTTGGGACCCGCAACAAACCTAAGCCCTGGACTCCTAAACTGCAGACCACGTACAGTAGGACCTAAACTCCCATCTCCACAGTACAGGGACCCCCCCGTAGACTGTTGGGTAGGGTAGTTTAGGGTTGAGGTTTGGGTGGGCATAGGGTTAGGGCGGGTTTGGGGGTCGGGGCCGGGGTTAGTCTAATCTGGGCCGAAAGGCTCAGGCCCTGAACCCCTCAACTCCAAATGGCCAAAACCCTAAACCCCTGAAACTCTAACACCCTCTAGACCACCAAATCCCAATCCCTACATGCCTCAAAACCTCCATAAATCCCGCACCCTGAACCCTGAAACCCTAAACCCTAAACCCTAAACCCTAAACCTCCTTAAATCCCGCACCCTGAATCCTAAAGGCGTGGCGCTCGGACTTAAATCTGCAAAGCGATTTTGTCACCTCGGCGGGGAGGGTTCAGGAGTTCAAGGGGCTTAAAAAGTTGTACTTGTTAACCAAGTATAACTGTACTTATAACCCACTTATAAGGTTTAGGGTTTAGGGCTTAGGGTTTGATTAGGGTTAAGCCCCTTACGTGCCCGAACATGGTTGTAATTTGGGATATGAGTCCAGTTATAGTTGGTTCACAAATACCATGAACCTTCAAGTAGGGGGTTCAGGGACTTAGTTTAGGGGCTTTAAGGTTTAGGGGTTCAGGTGTGTAGGGTTTTGCCCTGCACTGTCCTGGCTGGGGTTTATGGTTTAAGGGTTAAGGGTTTGGGGGTTTAGCGTGGAGTACGCTTCTAAAATGTTCGGGCTTTGTTCATGCCGGGGGTTGATCCCAAGAATGCCCCATACACACTAAACACTGAACCCTGACCTCAAAGCGCTAGCGACCCCAAGCCCAAACCCGAATAAAGAACCCCCCCCCCCCTTGTAGGTTCGGCTCTCAGAACAAGTTTCCACGCTTGAACTAGTAACTAGTGCAGGGTTTTGGGGTTTAGGGCTGGGGAGGGGGGAGGGGGGGGGGAGCGGGGGCGGGGAGCGGGGGGGGGGGGGGGGGGGGGGGGGGGGGGGGCACGGAGGGGGAGGTGGGTGGGAGGGGGGGGGGAGGGGGGGGGTTGGGTTGGAAGTTCTACAGACAAGGCCCAGACCTGCGGACCCCAGCTAACCCAAAACCAACAGACCATCAAAACCCCCAACCCCAACCCCCAAACCCTAAACCCTACCCCAATCAACCCGCAAACCTCAAGCACCCGAAATCCTGTAAACCCTTCATTAAAGCCCTAGAAACCTAAACCCTAAGCAGCTGAAACTCCAAACGCCTAAACCCAAACACCCAAAACACCCTTGAACCCTCAAAGGTCCACCGTGCCTAAACCCTAAACCCTAAACCCTAAACCCTAAGCCCGGGGGCCTGCATGATGCCCTCCTTTCCTTCCTGGACTTTCTCGATCAAGGCTTCGTTCTGATCCTTCGGCAGAATCCTCAGAGGAGCCCCCGCATGGGAACCTCCAAAAATGGGAACCCCCAAAGAAGGACCGGAAAGGGTCTAGGGTTTAGGGTTTGGGGTTTGGGGTTTAGGGTTTAGGGTTTAGGGTTTAGGGTTTAGGGTTTAGGGTTTAGCATTTAGGGTTCAGGGTGTAGGGTTTAGGGTTTAGGGGTACCTCTAAAGATAAGAGAATCGGCCTTACAAACTTTTGGGGGGAGCATAGAAATCCCTTCTAAACCCTACACCCTACTTGGAGGTTCAGGGTACTTATAACGCCAGCTATAACTGTTTAACTGTACTTTAAGCCTCCTAAGTCCCGTAAGTAGGTTAAAAGTAGATTTATAATTGGGGTTATAAGTACCCATGAAGCTCCAAGTACAGGGATTTGGGGCTTCAGGCAATTGGGCCTTAGAGGGTTTAGGGCTTCTGTCAATCCATCCTAGTCCCTGTGCAAGCCCCCAAACCCAAGCCCTTAGCCCCTGTAGGGTTCAAGGCTTAGGGTTTTGGTGTAGGGAACCTCTGAATCCTCAGCCACCGCAATCCCCGCCGCGCTCAGCCCTAAACCCTCAAGCCCGGTAAGCCTCTGAACCTGACGGCAGGCCCTCAAGACTTTCCAATTCACTCCGACATGGACTGCTGAAACCTAAACCCTAAACCCTAAACCCCTAAACCCCTAAACCCTAAACCCTAAACCCCAAACCCCAAACCCCAACCTGCAGGAACTTCGATCTGTGTTTCAGTCTCTCCAGAGGGATGTGAAGTTCCTGTTGATGACTAGGGCTTCAGGGTTTAACAATTTGAGGGAACTCAGGCTGTGGTTCTTTGGCTTCGGTGGCTTTGGGTTCGGTGTTTAAGGGGGTTAAGGAGTTTATTAGTGTAGAAGTTTTTCGGGTTTGGGGTTTGGGGTACGGAGTTCACTCCAGCTTCAAGAGGGGCGAAATGAGACAAAAACAGCGAGACCCGAAACGCAGTGAGGGTCATCGTCACCGGAACGTTCAGCTTTACCGCGGTGAATTGCTCGAAAATGGTCCTGAAGGAACAGCATACGTACAAAATATGACGTGTTTCACTATTCCGAATAAGCGATGGTGTATATACGTACATGTACATGCATGTACATGTATGGTATGTATATATCTATATATGCGTATACACAAATATGTGAATGAATATATATATATATATATAGAGAGAGAGAGAGATACATAAAACAGACCTTCACAAGCAAACCACCAGCGTCTGATTTCAGAGCGGCCCCAAAGCACATTAAAAAAAAACATCAGAACAAGGCGCCTGGGCCTCGATCTACTACATGCCCTACACTATTCCAGAGCGAAGGGGCTCCTTCTCACAGGCAGCTGTAAGAGAGAACTCCTTGTACTTAGAGGCGCTGAGAAGGCTACTTATAACGTATAGCTATGGGGCCTCGGTAGGGTTATACTCCCCTTCGAACCTTAATAAAAATGGTATTATTCATGTTCCCTTGGGCTTTATGCAAACTAAAAACACCCAGTTCCTAAGGGGGTCTATAGAGGGGTTTGGTGAGAACTCGGTGTAAGACCCGGTACCCGGCACCCCTGTCCAGATCCGTGTAAGGTAGGTCGGGCTCTCCCATCTGTCCAAGACGGCCACGACGCGACCCACTCGCTTCAGGGTGCTCTCCTTGCTGGGCGTAAGTTTAGGGTTTAGGGCTTAACTAGGGTTTAGGGTTTAGGGTTTAGGGTTTAGGGTTTAGGGTTTAGGGTGTAGGGCTGAGGGTTTAATTAGGGTTAGGCTTTAGTTTAGTGACGAACCTAAGTTAAGTTAGGTTGCCCAGGAACCTAGGATTAGCAAAGGGTACCCGTTTTTTGCTTCGGTTTGTAAGGGAGCCTAACCCTCCCTCCCCTCAACAAGCCTACACCTTGGGATGTTCACTCTTTTACTAACAATCCTTGATAGGGATTATACGGGTTTAGGGCTATCATGATGGAGGGGTACTACAACCCCTATTATCCCCTATTTAGGACTGATAGTACAAGGGGGAACATCGACAAGTCCTTGGCCGCAACAGTCTGCACCTCATGCTTCCTCAACGAGCTAATCGAATCATTATGTGCTCGAGGCTGAACCGTAATATCCTCTCCCCCATAGTACTACTGTATAGCGCATTAAAGGGCCGAAAGACACCACAATCCTTTAGTGGAATATCGGTGTAAACGCGAACCCCCTTCAAGATTAGGAAATTGATCAATGACAAAAATACGGCGCAAGGCGCGAAGACTTGCTCGAGGTTGGTGCTTCCCGCCCCATCGCATTCGTACAGAATGCGGTACCTGAGCACCCAGAACAAGGGTTGTGGGTGGGTTAGGTTACAACCTTGGGGACCAAATGAACCCTAAAATTGGGTCATATACCCTATATTACTATAGCTCCTATTAAGGTATATGAACCATAAACCCTTTTAAGGCTCATTTGGTCCCCAAACAAGCAAGCCCATAAAGTCTACACCCAAAGCTGGGGCCCTCGTGAGTGCATCAACAAACGCCGAGACCTCGAAGCAGGTGTAAAAGAACGTAGGATTCGAGATTCGGCCATCTGTTCGGTCTGTTCTTCGTCCTAGGAGCCTAGGTTCTGGCACACTTTTACTTTTTTTTTGTTGGGGGGGGGGGTGGGGTGGGGGGGGGGAGGGCTCAGAGTTTCGGCTTTGGGGGGGATTCGAAACTGAAGCTTCACGAAAGATCCTTGTTTGCCAAGGTTCTGGTTGTTCACGAAGAAGCACCTCAGGAAGAGGATCGAAAACTACTTGGTCGCCCAGTACCCATATTGGAATAAGGGCACCCCTTTTTGGGGCTGGATACTTTATGAGGGGGCCCAGAACCAAACAAAGGGGTAAAGGGTACCACTGGGCTACCAAGACTACCCACCATCCGAAACCAGGCACAAACGGCTCTGCCATGCCTTGGGGGCTTCGTGTGCAGCCGCCTCACTAGCATCACTAGCGGAACGAGCAGCGAGAACAAAGTTGATCACAAACATGCGTGCACACACCCAGGGGCATCGCAGGGGCACGGGCAGGAGTACTGCAGACATGCATGAAGTACGTCTGCTACGCCAACTCGTGTGGGTGTTGGATGCTACGCCAACTTAGCAGCATCCGCTAGAAGCTATCGCAGGGATTTGGGAACAAGCAGTTCAGGGCTCGGGGTGGGTAGGTAGATACATAGATCCACAACCCTCTTGGTAGCCCAGTAACCGCATTACAATAAGGGTACCCTTGTGAGGTTGGCTTCTTTACAAGGGAACCTTGAAAAAATGGGCAAAAGGGTACCACTGGGCTATCAAGACCTTATGCGGTAGTGGTGGTTTGGGCCTGTAGACCATGACAAGGGGTTTTGAGCTCGGGATTCGCAGCGTTCAGGGCTCGAGGGCCCAGCGTTTTTGGGCTGATGGCCCAGGCATTCTGGCTTCTTAGGGTTTAGGGTTTAGGGTTTAGGGTTTAGGGTTTAGGGTTTAGGGTTTAGGGTTTAGGGTTTAGGGTTTAGGGTTTAGGGTTTAGGGTTTAGGGTTTAGGGTTTAGGTTTAGGGTTTGGGGTGTGCGTTTATGTTTAGGGGTTTAGGGTTGGGATGTTCCCCCTAATCCGGACTGTTCGTATAAGGGCATCAAGTTTCCCCCCCCCCCCCCCCCCCATGTCTTCGTCTTCACTCCCTCCTTCCCAAGCCGGCGTCAGAAAGTCCTGGCAAGCAGCATGTACAGGAAGGTCTTCGAGGGATCCAGGCCTTGGTAGCCCATTAGCCATAGGGTTTAGGGTTCAGGGTTTAGGATTCAGGGTTCAGGGTTTAGGGTTTAGGGTTTAGGGTTCAGGGTTCAGGGTTTAGGATTTAGGGTTTCGGGTTTAAGGATATCTTGATAAGGGCACCCTATTTTTTTGGTTGCCTGCCTTTATAAGGGAACCACCGACCCAGAGCGAAAAAAAAAAAAAAAAAAAACGAGGCAAAGGGTACCATTGGGCTGCCAAGAGGCAGGACTCGGAAACCCAGTTGTCCAGCGCACTGCTGATCTGCCTCCGGGAGCTACACTCTTATACAAGCCCGAAAACCCTTGCAACCTTAACAACCTTGTAAATTAGGGTTTATATGGTTTAGGGTTTGAGGTTTAGGGTTTAGGGTTTATGAGGTTTAGGTTGGGATGTTCCCCCCTTATACTAACAGTCCTTAATATAGGGCTTATAATGCCCCCGATTAGAATCCCGATTAAGGACTGCTAGTATAACGGGGGAACATCCCAACCTGTAAACCGTTTCAAGCCCCACAAGCCTGTAAAGCCTCTAAGCCCTCTGAACCCTATAAACCCCCTAAACCCCAAAGAATGAGCCCTTTTTGTACCCTCAGGGTGGGGGGGGGGGGACCCTAGCTCGAATGAGACTACATAGGGGTTTGATACATTCTGGGACCTCTTATTTGTGTACCAGAAGATCAGAGGGGTTCTAACTCTCCAATAACCGAAGAAACAAGGTTATAAACTCCACGACGATTATTGCAAAATAAGTAAACCCACAAAGTTTGAAGTTCATCCATTGGCTCAGCAACGGTTTGCTAGAAAGCAAGTCCCAATCAACAATGAGGAGTTTACGAGGTCCGAGATCTCCCAAATCGGCGTGTTGTCTGACACCGGATCGATAGGTAAGACGAGTTCTCGGGACGGTTTCATACATAGTCAGGTCTCTTGAACCTGATGGCCATGTCTCTCTTGAACCTGATGACGGTCTTGCCATAATCCCTGAAACCTAAACCCCCAAACCCAAAGCCCTAAACCCCAAACCCTCCTCGACCCCCCTAAACCGTAAACCCCATTTCAAGATTTAGGTGTTGGATTGAACATCAACTTTCATCGAATTCCTCGGGGAAGCTTAGGTTTCCGCCTCTCACAGTTAGGTGGATCAGGGTATAATAAGGTTCCCATAAGGGGAAACAACTACCCTAAACCCTAAACCCTAAACCCTAAACCCTAAACCCCAAACCCAAAACCCTAAGCCCTAAACCCTAAGGAGGTGGCGGCGCACCTGATAGTGTACTTCCACGTCCAGGACAAGAAGTGCGTACAGGCGCGGCGATAAGCTCGGGGCAGGGTGTCCTTCGATATGGGAGCTTTGGGTTTAGGGTTTAGGGTTTATGGTTTAGCCCCGAAAATAGACCCCAACTAGTAGGACCTCAATCAGGTACCCCTCATAAGGCAAGGTGTCCTTCGATACGTCTAGGGCTCGACGTTGAAGAGCTGGGGGTTTCAGGATTGCAGGATTCTAGGGTTTAAAGGCCTTCACCCGAAACACTAACCCTAGACCCTAAACCCTTACCCTCAACCCTAAACCCTAAACCCTAAACCCTCAACCCTGAACCCTAAACCAGGTTTTGGGAAGCTTAGAATCTGCGCCTGCCAGGGCTGACAGGGGTGGGGGGGTCGCCACTCGTGGGCAGAACATCCAAAGAAAAACTCCAAAACCATACGAAGGGGGCCCTCTTTGCATAGCCAGGGCACTTTCCTAGAGCCTAAAGCCAAAACCCTAAACCCTAAAGCCTAAAGCCTAAAGCCTAAAGCCCCACCCTAAGCCCCAAACCCGAATAAGCCTGCTACTGAAACCGGGACCCTAGAGGCCCCAAAGGCTCTAAGAAGCTATAAGCCCTCAAAAGCTACCGTGAAGTCCTACGCCAGGAACAGGAAAGCAGCAACAATGTCCAAGAACCGCCCCTTTGAACCTTCTAAACCCTGTTGTTCCCCTGAACCCTAAACCTAAATCCTAAAACCTAACCCCAGACCCATAGTCAAAACTAGTCTGACAGGGGCTCTTATGTCCGTATAGCATCATGACTTAGGTTATAGTTATAGGTCAATTACTGCTCGTATAGCATCTTAGGCCCTAAACCCTACACCCTAAACAAGAAACAATTTTGTTGACACCATACGGGCCGGGTTTCTACAAGCGCGCAGCCCATACGCTGGTCGCGAGGGCACGGAATGTCCTGCATGACATGCGGCCCTTTGTTGCTTTAGCGTTTCCGGGCTTCGTGTCCAGGGTTGAGTATATAAGAAGTTCATGTTCTATCTTCCCTACACCCCCCAGAGTAGGACAAACAATCTAAGCCCTGAGCCCTGAGCCCGAAGCCCTAAGCCCGAAACCTAAGCCCTGGGCTCGGGGGCTGTGGGTGTTATCTCACGAGGTTGCTGGAGAAGGGGAGAGGGGAGACCAAAAGGGAACAGCAGGGGGAGAGAGGACGAGAGACACAGACACAGAGAGAGAGAGAGAGAGAGAGAGAGAGAGCGAAGGGTCTATGGCCTAGTAAGCCATAAGACCGGAGAGGCGCCAACTTCGTGCAAAGACGACAACACTAAAGCCAGAAAGCTCCAATTCCTCCGAAACACTAACCCTAAACCCTAAACCCTAAACCCTAAACCCTAACACCCCTAAAGAGAGTCTGGGTTCTTATTAGGGACCTTGCACTAAGTGAGACTTGTAGACCGTAGTGGTTCTAGTCAAGTTTCGCCTTTTGCCGTGAGCTTCTGAAGTATCCGCAAGCCCTCTCAGAAACGTCCCCATGAAATTCTGCAGTGAGTCGTTTAGGGTTTAGGGTTTAGGGTTTAGGGTTTAGGGTTTAGGGTAGTCGAATATAAGCAGTACCACCTTCAAACCCCAAACCCTAAACAAATCACCGAGACACACGAGACATTCCTGAGAAATGGGGCTGGGCAAGCCGTTTGAGAAGCCTCAAACCAATAAGGGTCCATGTACCTATATAGTATATACTTGGGCCTTAAAGCTACTGTATGGTAACCCCTTCAGGCCCAAGTATACACGACATAGGCACATGGACACTTAGGGAGCCCACCCCATCAACGCATTGCCCTAAATCCAAGCATTTTCTTGGCAGCCCAGTAACCATATTACAATAAGGGTACGCTTGTTGGGGTTGGTTACTTTACAAGGGGGAACCTAGTACCCAAAAAAGGGGAAACAGGGTGCCACTGGGCTGCCAAGTTTTCCGGTTCAGGATGCAAGCTGCTCCTTGCCAATGGGAGCCTCGCCGAAAAAGATGACGTCCTTTCCAGGTGAAACGAGGTTTCGGGCGTGAGGAGCCAACCCTAAACCCTAAACCCTAAACCCTAAACCCCAAACCCGAAACCCTAAACCCTAAACCCTAAACCCTTGGGGATAAATTGTTTCGAGGCTGGGAGACAGGGTTCAGGGATGAGCTGGAAGTGGAGCACCTCACCCGACCTTCACAGTCTGGGTTTAGGGTTTAGGGTTTAGGGTTTAGGGTTTAGGGTTTAGGGTTTAGGGTTTAGGGTTTAGGGTTTAGGGTTTAGGGTTTAGGGTTTAGGGTTTAGGGTGTTGGCTTGGAGTCCACAGAAGCCTAGATCCAACTTCATGTCCTCAAAGGTATCATATACATCCCTTGCACGTGAAGTAGGTTGTATATTTCTTGTTCCCCCCCCCCCCAAATGGACACCCGGTCACCAATATTAAAAAGGAACCTTATATACACTCACCAATAGCATATAATATGAACCCCAAATCCCTAAACCCTAAACCCTAACTCATATCAACATCTCCAAAACTGTTTTAGGGTTTAGGGTTTAGGGTTTAGGATTCAGGGCTGCAAGCGCTTGAAAGGGGATACCTGCGCCAGGAACCACCCCGGCCATAAGGATTGCCTGTGCAATTCCTGCGGTGGATTGAGCAAACTTCGGGCGCACGGTTGAAGAATTAGGAAAGCACTGAGCCTTCTTCCTTCAGGCAACAACTGGGTTTAGGGTTGAGGGTCTGAGGGTACGGAGGGTTCCCGCACGCCGTGGGGCACCCTTATTAGCTTTCTGGCCGAATTTCGGGCCCATAAACAAATGCTAAACGCCGTTCCTGTGTCTAGCATCAACCCTAAACCCAAAACCCTAAACTCTAGGACTTGCAAAGCCGTCCTTGAGGGCGTAGAAGGTTGGGTTCTCAGTGCCAGTCCGCTCCTTCTTGTTTGCAGGTTTGAGGTTTAGGGTTAAGGGTTTAGGATTTAGGATGACCCAAGAGTAACCTAGGACCTAGGACCTGCGGACTTTCTGGGGGGCGCTTGGGGTTTTGGAAGGATTTGTGGGCTTTGAAGCCTTTAAAACTTGGGGTTTAAGGTTTTCGTGGTGCCGGGGGGCTGGCAGGCAAGAGGAACTCCTACATGGGCTATTACACCCTAACAACCCCTTAAACAGGCCCTTGAAAGGGTAGGCTAGGGGATTCTAAGGCCCAATAGCCCATGCTGGCTTGCTTTGGCTTCCAACCCTAAACCCTAAACCCTAAACCCTAAACCCTAAACCCTAAACCCTAAACCCACCCTAAACCCTCGATTGGGATCGTGATCCGACCCCTAACAAAAGCTGACAAGGGCACTACTGGGCATCCTGGCTCGGGGATTGAGTCCTACATGCCCTGAAGCCCTCTAAAACCCTAAACCCCTAAACCCCTAAACCCCTAAACCCTAAACCCTAAACCCTAAACCCTAAACCCCAAACCCTAATTAAACCCTAAACCTAAACCCTCTGAACCCCTGAGCCCTAACCCCACCACCCTCAACCCTACAAACCCCGCAGGCCCTGAAACCCGAAACCCGAAACCCCAAGCCGTCATGGTACCGCCGGCCAGAAACGTCGGTGGTTGAGGGGCACCTCCTACTCGTGGCCAACGGGGAATTTTGCCCCGTAAGCCCTAAACCCTGAACCCTGAACCCTGAACCCTAAAGCCTAAACCCTACCCTAAACCCGGAAAGGCAGACTTTGCAGGAATTGTTATTTGGGGAGGCTTAACGAATGAGAAGGCGCTGGGCTCTCTGAGGGTACTGCGAACACATTTTTGATGTTTAGGGTTTAGGTTCAGGGTTTACAAGCCTTCGGGCTCTCCATTCGGATCCAGGCTCTAAGTCTAAGTCCAAGTCTGGGCTTAAGGGTTTAGGGAGGTTGTTGTTTTGCCCTGAAGTATGGCACCTGCCTGCGCCAAGGCGTTCCAAGCCTGTGAGAGCCTCAGAGTTGGGTTCTGGGTTTTGGGATTTGGGGGTCTAGGGGTTTAGGGGCTTAGCGGTTTAGGGGTTGAGGGGTGTATTCTTTGGGGTTAGGGGCTCCGGGGTTTATGGTTTGGGGTTCAGGGTTCAGGGTTTAGGGTTGGGGTTTTAGGCCTAAAGCCTATATTCTCGTAACCCACAGGTCCATGCTGTTTCAAAGGCTGGAGCCAAAAGCAGGTATGCTACCACAAAACCCTATCCGTGCCTGTAACGGTATTTACTAGCCCTTGCCCAAACGTCCACGCCAAGTCAGACCCAGAAGGATGCGGGGTTCTCGGTTTGGGTCATAGACATGTATATGTACAGTTAAAGCCAAGTCCCAAACGTTAAGCACCAAACCCAAAACCTAATTCCTTCCCCGAGTGCGACAAGCCTCCCATGTAGACATCTGTCTGAATATGATTGGAACTTACTCATTAGGCAGGGTGCTGTAGATAAAGGCGGTTGTAATATTCGGGGGAAGGGAACAAACCTGAAACTTTGTGTTACAGCACTTAGGGTTTGTGGGACTTCGGCTTAGGTCTTTTGAACCCTAAACCCTAAACCCTATAAACCCTAAACCCTAATTAAACCCAAAACCCAGAACCCTAAACCCAAAACCTTAAACCCAAAACCCAACACCCAAAACCCAAAACCTTAAACCCTAAACCCTAAACCCTAAACCCTAACCCCCCCAAAGGCTTTGGGGCTCATGAGCTTCTTGCTGCGTTAGCCCAAGGGGCAGGTAGGCGACGCTCACGCCGGCTTCGTAGCTCTGGCTCCTGTCAAAGGACTAAACCCTAAACCCTAAACCCTAAACCCTAAACCCTAAACCCTAAACCCTAAACCCTAAACCCTAAACCCTAAACTCCCTAAACCCTAAACCCTGCACCCGAAACCCTAAACCCGAAGCCTAAACCGGGATCTTGTGGCTTGTGGGGGCATCCTGGGGCGTTTTGAGGGGGGGCCAGTAGAGCCAGGTCGTCCTACAGGGAGGCGCGCCCAAGATGGCAACATCGTGTAGGGTTTAGGGTTTAGGGTTCAGGGTTCAGGGTTTAGGGTTTAAGGTTTAGGGTTTAGGGTTTAGAGTTCAGGGTTTAGGGTTTTAGGGTTCAGGGTTCAGGGTTTGGGGCTTAGGTTCCCTAAACCTTCAGCCCGTAGCTCGAAACCGCTGTCGAAGGCGTCACACGGTATGAATGAAAATCAGATATGGCAAATAGGGGACCCCTTTTATAGTCCCACAGATAGCAGGATGCCCTTATCATGAGGAGCCCAAAAGGTACCTTCAACATCGTACACCCCCACATGGTGACTTCTCTGAACTCGGGTCCCTTTTTTTTGGGGGGGGGGGGGGGGTCCTTATTCACCCTAAACCCTACACCCTAAACCCCAAACCCTGAACCCTAAACCCTAAATAAACCCTAAACCCCTACCCCTAGACCCTAAACCTTACAAACCCCTCTTATTTTAGGGTACCCAAAACAAACCGCATTTTTTTAGAAATCCCCATATCCTTCTGGGCTCTGTGGGATGACATGCAACATTCAGAGTTTAGGGTGCAGGGCTAGGTTTAGGGTTTAGGGTTTAGGGTTTAGGGTTTAGGGTTTAGGGTTGAGGGTTGAGGGTTGAGGGTTGAGGGTCGAGGGTTGAGGATTTAGGGCTCGGACCGTCTTACTTGCTAGTTGCTAGGAATTGCACCACAGATGTGGGGCTTGGAGGTGGTCAGCTTCACGTCTTGGGCCTTGCAACGCATCAACTGCGCGGTATGGAGTGCGCAACAATCCGTCTCCGCAAAGGCTTAGACGCCCAAGTGAATAGATATGAGCCCAAGTAGTGCAACCCTCAGGCCCGAACTAAACCCAAGCACCACAGGCACGAAACATGAGGATAATTGGGGGGGGGGGGTTCCTGAACTCGCTCCCCCCCCCCCCCTCCCTAAACCCTACACCCTAAACCCTAAACCCTAAACACTAAACCCTAAACACTAAACCCTAAACACTAAACCCTAAACGGAGATGGCAGCAGGGAGGTCCTCAGGATCTCCTGCGTAAGCTCGTTCAGCTGGGGTTCCTGCAACGTCCGAACGGGCTTGCTTGCGACTAGAGCCTATACTAGGGTTTAGGGTTTAGGGCTAGGGTTTAGGGTTTAGGGCTAGGGTTTAGGGTTTATAGGGTTTAGGGTTTAGGAAGAGGGGGGAGGGGGGAGGGGGAGCGCATGGTGATGTCGGTGGGCTACGGACACCTAAACGGGGGTTAGGGTTCAGGAGTTCGGGTCTGGAGAGTTTAGGGAGGCCGTTAGTCTGTAATTGCAGCTAATACACACTTTTGGGGTCCTAAATTAAAGCCAAAAAAGACACACCTACTTTGGGCTAAGTTTGGTGTTCCCCCTTATGAGGATACCCATTGTGGGACGTTTAGGGCTTAGGAGTCTAGGGTAGATACCTGTTGTGGGGCGTTGCATATCGGGTAGAGGATGCATTTGGCCTCGGATCCCCACCAGTTAAGGTGCCGTTGGGCCGCTCCTAATGGGTACCTGGGGAACCCTTTCTTATCCCAACATCCTCAACTTCCTGACCGAACTCTCGACTCTACCTTGGCCAACATCAAGTTTTCAATGTAGAGCGTTTAGGGTTTAGGGTTTAGGGTTTACGGGTTCAAGGGGTTTTGGTGGCTTTAAGGGCTTCAATGGGTGTAGGCACATCTACAGGGACTGCCTAAGAGCACACCCTGCATCACAGGGTCCTTAAGGAAGGGGTTCATAGGGGTAGGTACCTCGGGAACATTAGGGAAGCTTAGAGAGCCCTAGGGCCTTAGGGAGTAGTGGGGAGTATTAGGGAACCCTTCAGGTCCCTACCAATTTCTGAGATCCCAAACGTAGCAGGCGGAAAATATCCAGTGAAACAAGGGCCCACCCAGTGTCACACCCTAAACCCTAAACCCTAAACCCTATAAACCTTACACGCTAGCCGCTAGCCCCTGAATCTGAAGCTCTGACGCCCAAAAAACCCGAAACCCCACCAAGGCCCCGTGCCTTCCACCCCACATCCAGGAGCGCCTCTCTTGCTGCCTGAGTCTTACTTATTTTGGGTTTAGGGTTTAGGGTTTAGGGTTTCGGGTTTAGGCTTTAGGGTTTAGGGTTCAGGGTTTAGGGTTATAACCCCAATTATAACTGTACTTATAAGCCCCCTAAGTCCCCTGACTAGGGTATAAGTAGATTTATAGCTGTGGTTGTGAGTACCCATGAACCTCCTAGTAGGGAATGGGGGAATGAGGTACCGTATATCCACCTGAATAGGGTGCTAACCAATAGTAAGTAGTCAGGCAGAGGCGATTGTTCTGGCAGGCGGGGGGGGGGGGGGGGGGGGGGGGGGGGACGGAGAGGGGGTTGGGGGGGGGGGGGGGGGGGGGGGGGAGGCTTCCCAAAACCTCTAAGCCCTTAAAATGGGCCTTAAAAGGGGACCCCTGAAACACACCCCTTTTGTACCCTATAATATAAACCTAGGTAGGGCCCATACTTCAAAAGAGGCAAGGGAACTTACTAGGGGCCCATATAACTACCCTTAGAAAACCCCTAAACCTAAACCCTATAAACTCTAGACCTGCAAACCTCTCTAACGAGGTGCCAGTCAGAAAGCCGCTTTCACATAGCAAGCCAAAGCCCTAGATCAAACCATCACTGCTTCTACCCCACTTCAATAATCCAAACCCTAACCCCCCCTAAACCCTAAACCCTAAACCCTAAACCCTAAACCCTAAACCCTAAACCCTAAACCCTAAACCCTAAACCCTAAACCCTAAACCCTAAACCCTAAACACAAAACATACACGAGCGGAAGACTGAGTTGACCAGGGACGCCTAAACGTTCACAAAATTGGCGTTCTACATGGCGGGATGCAGCGGCTTAGGGATTTGCAGTTCTGCAGGAAAGGCGGAAGTACCTTATTGGGGTCCTTTCTTGTAAGGGAATTCCCACTATTTGGGGGACTGCATTGGGGGTCCCTGATTTTCGTAAACCCCCCATGTAGAGGTCAGGGATTTGAGGTTCTGCAGGACTACTACAGACTTTGGCTGGATGGAGGGGTCGGGATGCGACTGCCCTTGTCACGGTTCTGTAGACCTAGGAGTAACCTAGGAATAAAAACGGCGCCCTTCTTGGTTTTAAGGGGATTATAAGGGCACGCCAACCCTAAAAAAAGGAAATAAGGGCCTACTCCGGGTCCTGGTCGTGTGCACTGAAAGAGGTTTAGCGTCTATAGGCTAGACCCCCCAAAAACCTAATACACCCAACCTGCAACTGAAACCCTGGCTCCCATCAAGATATCTGATCCATGCCCTGCTTCTACAACCCTAAACCCTAAGCCTAAACCCTAAACCCTAAACATAAACCTCCCCTCTGCCAAACACGCAGCCTTCTCTTTCATGGGATCCGCTTCCCAACACGACTCCTGCCAAGCAAAGGTTTAGGGTTTAGGCTTTAGGCTTTAGGGTTTAGGGTTTAGGGTTGAGGGTTTAGGGTTTAGGATTTAGGATTTCGGGTTTCGGTTTAGGGTTTAGGGTTTAGGGTTTAGGGTTTAAGGTTTAGGGTTTAGGGTTAGGGTTTAGGGTTTAGGGTTTAGGGTTTAGGGTTTAGGGTTTAGGCCACCCTAAACCCTAAACCCTATAAAACCTAAACCCTAAGCCATAATCCTGAACCTAAACCCTAAACCCCATAAACCCTATAAACCCTATAAACCCGCTAAACCCTATAAACCCTATAAACCCTATAAACCCTATGAACCCTATAAACCCTATAAACCCTATAAAGTCTAACCCTAACCCCTAACCATTTTGGGGGCCTCCAGGCCCCTTCTCAGCTCCGCTTGAAGGAGCTCGGAGGCGCGCGTCCTCTGTCGGCGCCGCGCGTTCAGCCGCCTTTGTGAAGGCTTGGGACTAAGGCGATTTAGGGTTTAGGGTTTAGGGTTTAGGGTTTAGGGTTTAGGGTTTAGGGTTTAGGGTTTAGGGTTTAGGGTTTTACGATTTAGGGTGTTGTCACTATAAGCCTGAGATGTAGCTGTATCAGGTGTCTAAAGATTTATCAGCTATAAGTATTAGACGGCTTTGATCAGAACCTCACTGCCCAATAGAAGCGAACGTCTCAACTTACCCAGCTGTCCAATTATCTGCGCAACCCCCCCCCCCCCCCCCCCACGAACAAACCTGCCCTAAACCCTAAACCCGAAACCCTACACCCCGAAGCCTAAACCCGAAACCATGGACCCTTGCACGAACGAACTGATCCTCATCCCTACTACCCTGAACCCCGCAAACCCTAAACCCTAAACCCTAAACCCTTGAACTCGAAACCACTTTGTGAGAATGGCAAGACACCAAGTCAGGCGGATTCCCATTGCAATGGCGGTATAGACCTGGGCGCCAAGTTTCATATACTCTTGAAAACCAACCCATGAACCCTTTTTTCAGCTTGGGGTTTGGGGTTTAGGGTTTGGGGCTTAGCTGTTGAACAGAAAAACGACAGGTCTCGGACGCCTAAAGCCCTAAGCCCTAAACCGTACGCCCCAAGGCCTAAGCCCTATGAGCCCTAAGCCCTATGAGCCCGAAGCTCTAGGCCCCAGGCCCTAAGTCCTACATAAGCCCTAGTCTAAACCCTCAGCAAAACACCAATTCTAGATTCTAGAGCTCAAGTTTCCTGGGCAGAAAGTTTTGGCAACTCAGCCCCGCAGGTACATAACACACACGAGCTTCGGCTCTAGTTCATGGTTGTGATAATATTGAACATGTAAACTTCCATTCCTTATTGGAGTTAAGTACCCTTACACATGTAAAATGTCGCCCGACTATGACAAAGGAATAACCCTAAACCCTAAACCCCAAACCCCAAACCCTTTTTCTAAACCTTAAACCCTAAACCCTAAACCCCAAAATATCGCTTGGGCCAGGCTGCCGCAACGCCGGATGCTGCGTTCAAGAACCGCGTGACAAGGCTGGCCCCGTTGTAGGTCCAGAGCTGGCAAGGGTTTAGGGTTTAGGGTTTAGGGTTTAGGGTTTAGGGTTTAGGGTTTAGGGTTTAGGGTTTAGGGTTTAGGGTTTAGGGTTTAGGGTTTAGGATTTAGGGTTTAGGGTTTGGGGTTTAGGGTTTGGGGTTTAGGGTTTTGGGGGCGCTTTTTGAAGATCCTTAAGGCCGTATAAGGGGCCATATTGGGGGTCTGTCATGGGGAAACTTTAGGGTTTAGGGTTTAGGGTTTAGGTACCCCTAAGAGGTTTTCCTTAATATATTCCGAGAAAGGCCCTTATATTTCCTTAGGAAACCTTCAGACGGGCCCTCCGACCCAAAGTCACAACCTTAAACCCTAAACCCTAAACTCTGAACCCTAAACCCTAAACCCGAAATGCCAAACCTTAGGGGTCCAAGGTAGAGAGAGTGCCATGATAAGCCCAGAAACAGAAACCCTCACACACACCTATGATACACATCCATATTGCCAGCAAGATGTGCATTATTCTACACATATAGCCTTCCTGTGGGCTAGGGCCTAGGGGTGCTCGTGATTTAGGGTTTAGCGTTTAGGGTTTTAGGGTTTTGGGTTTAGGGTTCAGGGTTTATGTTACTCTCCCCTAAACAGAACCGCTGCTAAAGCCTAAACCCTAAACTCTAAACCCTAAACCCTAAACCTAAACCCTAAAACCTAAACCCTAAACCCTAAACGCCAAAGCCTGTGCGGATCTGCATGCTGAGGCTTGTGGCAATATGGACCCTTCTTTGCTTTTTGTTATTAGTTTTGTTTTTTTGTGTGTGGGGGGGGGGCGGGGGGTAGCTACTTCAGGGTTTAGGGTACAGGGGAACCTTCAAGGGGGGGGAGGGGTGGGTGGGGTTTGAGCTCTGGCGTTTTGGCTGGGCCTTAGGGTTTATGGGGTTCAGAGTTAAGCCTATAACGTGCGCGCACACAAACACACATAGGGTTTGGGGTTTAGAGTTTAGGGTTTAGGGATGTACCCACACAAGCTGGCCGAGCAGCAAGCCCCACTGCCACGCCAGCCAAAAACTGCCTCAAAGAACTCTCACCCAACTCACCCAACTCATGCACTTGCGATGACAGGCACAAAAAGGGCGTGTCGCATGGCCATATTCACCAAACTCTACTTTCAAAGCTGTGTTAGAGGATCTGTTGGAGGATGTTAGAGAGGGCTCACCAGACTACTAATGCAGAACCTATGTAATAGTAGTTAAATTTACAATGCTTTTGACTTGATTTTGGTCCCTTAACGATAAAGCTGCCCCGCAACACGTTCGAAGCTTCCGCATTCGTCTGCAACAAGACTTGGGCATTTCGCTTTGGAGGGTGTAGGGTTACAACCCCCCCCCCCCCCCCACCCCACAGATCACCTCCGCTCGAAGCGCAGAAAACCTGCACCTTATCAACAAAAGTCTGAAGAACTTCGTCCGTTGGACACGGAGATTCCGTGCCCTATGCCCGAAACCCTAAACCCTAAACCCTAAACCCTAAACCCTAAACCCTAAACCCTAAACCCCGAAAGGCCAACTGCAGATGAGGGGCGCCACCAGCCAAGCCACCAAAGGCACGCGCAAGATCATCGTGATGTGAAGCAGCTCGTACCGGAGGCCTGACATGGTTCAGGGTTTAGGGTTTAGGGTTTAGGGTTCAGGGTTCAGGGTTCAGGGTTTAGGGTTTAGGGTTTAGGGTTCAGGGTTTAGGGTTCAGGGTTTAGGGTTTAGGGTTTAGGGGGTTGATAGGGTTCCAAGACATGGTTGAAGAATGGAACACTTCGGGCGGGGGGTTCCAGCCAAGGATCACCGATGAACCAAACTCGCCCAAAAAGGGGTACGCTTAGGGTTTAAGGTTTAGGGTTTGGGGTTCAGGGTTGGGGGTTTAGGGTTCAGGGTTTTTGTGTTTATGTTTTAGGTTTAGGCTTCAGGCTAAGGACTGCGACAAGGTTGAAGAGTTTGAGTCGGAGACTTGCCTGAACCCTAAACCCATGAACCCCAAACCCGAAGCCATTCAACCCAGCACAACTCGCTTACTTGCCCAGGCGCCGATTCGAGCATAGCCTGTGACAACTTTCCTCGGTCACAACGCACGCCACCGAGGGCTGTAAATGAGGTTCCAATTTTCTGGGTTTAAGCTGAACCCCCCCCCCCTCTAATCCCTATGAAGAACCACTCAGCAAACTTCCAACCCCGGCCTCCGCGTTGGGGGCTTAGGGTTGTGGTTTGGGTTTTTAAAAGTCCAGCCTTCGAAACCCTAAACCCTAAACCCTAAACCCTAAACCCTAAACCCTAATCCCTACAGATGTCATGCAAAAGCTTCGTCAAGCCCCGAAGCCACCCTCCCAGACTGAAAGGGCCCGGGGGGGGCGGGGGGGCCGGGGTCTCAAGGGGTGAGAGTGAAAGTCCACGGTAAACCCTGCCTAAGCCCATCAAAACCCTTATTGCAAACCCTAAACCGTAAAACCCTAAAGCCCTAAAACCCGCACACCCAAGAACCCAAAAACCCAAAAAACCCTAGACCCCTAAACCCAAAAACCCGAAAACCCAAAAAAACCCTAAACCCAAACACCCAAAAACCCTAAAACGCTGAACCCTAAAACACTAAACCCTAAAACCCCTGAAGCCCTAAAACCCAATAATCCTAAAAATGTAAATCCCTTATTGCACCGACCCAAAACTCTAAACCCTAAACCTAAAACCCTAAAACCCAATAATCCCAAAACTGTAAAACCCTTGCTGCACCCACCCCAAACTCTAAACCCTAAACCCTAATATCCTAAAACCCAATAATTGATAAAACCCTTATTACACCCACCCCAAACTCTCTAAACCCTAAAACCCTAGAACCCAATAATCCTAAAACCTTACTGGCCCAAAACCCAAGGAAAAACAGTTTTTCAAACTTTCAGAATAAACTACCTTCTAAGAAGCACACAAGTTGAAAACTTGGGTTTTGAGCCAGCAAGAAACTGTAAAACCCTTATTGCACCCACGTCAAACTCTAAACCCTAAACCCTAAAACCCTAACACCCAATAATCCTAAAACTGTAACAGAAGATCTCGGCTGAGGCTCGATGCCACGACGGCCAGGTCCTCACCGTTCGAGGAGAAGACTTCCTGCAGGCTTCGCTGAAGCTTTGGTAGACTTCGCGAGCTTGGGGGTTTAGGTTTGGGGTTTAGGGTTGCAGTTTGAGGGTTGCAGCTACAGGGTGCTGCGGCTATTCGGGGCCTGAGGGGGCAGTGGGCTCCAGACGAGGAGTCTTCTACAAGGTGTCTTCTTGACCTTCGCCAAAACTCCATACTTGCAATGTACTTCGAAATAATTCAGAATGATTCCATTCCAAATGCCGGCTGCTTCTTTCTCGAGCATCCGGTTCGTTTTTCGGTGTTGTCTGTGGAAAGAGAAAGGTCGACGAGAAAGTTGGCTTCCAGAGTCTTTCAGCCGCACTTAGGTAAGGTTTCTGGAGTGAGCGGGTGGTTTTCCTTCGCATGTTTCTCCATCATTTCCTGATTATCGATTTTGTCTTGGTTTCTGTTTTCGGTCTTGTTGCTTTTGAGTTTTGGAATCGTTTTGGAATCTTGTTGGATTTTTTGGATGCTTTATTTTTGGGGGGGGATGGGTTGGGGTTTTTTGTTGGTTTTGTTGGATGCTTTTAGGGTTTTTGGATTTTGTGCAATTATTGGATTTTTTGATGCTTTTTGAACATGTTGGATGTCTTTTTGTTCTTGAATTCTATTGTATGTTTTCTCGATGTTCTGTTTTTTGGAGTTTTAGCGAATTATGTAATTACGTATTCTAGAGAATTCTTTCGCTTCTGTTTATTGGGAAACCGTGTACCTCTGTTTGCGGCTCAATGTGTTTCAGAACTGGGATCAGACGTTCCCTCCGTGACCTGCCATGTCTTCCTCAATGTCATCCTCGTCGGAGTCGAAACTAGTGCAACACAAGCCGCTTCGAAGACTGGGCGTTCGATTTTGGAGATGCGGCATTGAGGGAGTTTAGGGTTTAGGGTTTAGGGTTTAGGGTTTTAAATAGGGTTTTAAATATAATTCCAAATATTTCCTCACATGTAGTATATTTTTGAATTTTCTGGTATGCTTAACGAGGGCAAGGCTCCAAGAAGTAGCCCTTTGAATGAAGGAGCTCCTACGACGCAGCTGCATGCTTTACTACTTTTGAATATATATATATGTATATGTATATATGTATGTATGTATGTGTATATATATATATATATACATATGTGTCTATATATATATATATATATACATTGATATATGTTTTTTTTTTTTACATTTGTATTCCTCATAAGGGTAGTACGGGGATTATTTTGATGTATATTTTGGTGGGGTTCTTAAGCAAATAGTGGCTTACAGGGCTTCTCAAATGGATTGCAGAAGGTTCAGGGTTCAGGGCTTAGGGCCCTAAACTCTGACCCCTAGAAGCCATATCCATCCAAATCTAACTCCAAGACGAAGGGCACATCATTTCGTTCATTCGCGCCTAAACCTTAAAAAACCCTGAGCCCTACACTACAATTCCTAAACCACTCTTCAGAAATCCCGTACGAAAGGAGCTCCGCTCAGGCCAAGGATCAATCTGTGCTTCACCGGCTACCCGGAAGCGCAGCGGGGCAGAAGGCGTATCTAAGGCCGACCAGCCTGATCTGTAGAATCGCACCTCAGGGCGAGCACGAATTGTGGTGGATCTGAATATCATGGTTCCCCTAGTACCCCCCTCTATACTGCCACCCCCTAGGTTCCGCTTAAAAAACCTTGAATAGACTTCATATTTTCCGAGGGGGAACCTAGATGGAGCAGGGGAACCCATAAGAATATCAGGCCTTGCTTGGTTGCTTGGTACCCGAAGCTACGAAGGAAAAATGTAGTAGGGGGCCCATCATTGACATTAAATTCTTAAACCACTCCCCCAACCCTTCTGTCGATACCTGAAACCCTAAATCACTAAACCCAAAGCCCTCAACCCTGAACTAGTTCATGGTTGGGATAACTTAAAAAATTATGTTGTCATTCCTTATTGGGTTTAGGTACACTTAAAACATGTGAAATGTTACCCAACTATGACAAAGGGAAGCCCCCGCTCCTAAAGCCCTAGCGGTTCTGGATTGACGGCTTAGGGATTAGGGTTTAGGGTTTACGGCTTCGGCCTCTCGCGGCTTTCGCTGATTTCGGAGAAGAAAGGCCCACTCTAGGTCCTAGTTGACCTACCAAAAGCAGGGGCCCCCTTGCACTATGCAAGGATTTAGGGTTTAGGGCTAGGGTTTGGGGCTTGGGGCTTGGGGTTTGGGGTTTGGGGTTTAGGGTTTGGGGTTTAGGGCTTAGGGTTTAGTAGGGTTTAGGGTTTAGGGTTTAGGGACTCACAGCCTGAATTGTAGCAACTTCAGGCTCTACTCGCAACCAGGGCCCGTCCCTGTCGGAAGGTGTGGAACATAGCCGGCGTGATGAGTATGCTATAAGCCCTGCAACAAAAGACCCTGAGCCCCCGAAACCCCTAAACCCTAAACCCCAAACCCTAAACCCTAAACCCCAAACCCTAAACCCCTAAACCCTAAGCCCCTGAACCCTAAACCCTAAACCCTAAACCCTAAACCCTCAACCCTAAACCCTAAACCCTAAACCCTAAACCCTAAACCCTAAACCCTAAACCTAAGCCCCCAGACACACAAACCCGAACCCCTGGAACTACCTAAAACCCCCAGAACCCTATGCCGAGAGCCTAAAGTCCGTGTTGTTGAGGGTTTTGGGCTTGGTAGCCCAGTAACCATATCATTATAAGGGCACCCTTTTTTGGGTTGGTTACTTTATAAGGGAACCCATAACCAAAAAAACAAAGAGGGTAAAGGGTACCACTGGGCTGCCAAGTGGGTTTCAGGCGTCTACTTGGAGGTTCATGGTTACTTTATAATCACAAGTATAAATTCACTTATAAATCTACTTAAAACCTACTTATAACCTACTTAGGGGACTTAGGGGGCTTATAAGTACTGATATAATTGGGGTTATAAGTACCCTAAAGCCTAAACCCTAAACCCTAACCCCTAAAACTTAGAATTGGGATTCTAAGTACCCTGAACCTCCAAGTAGGGTTTAGGTGTTTGGGCATAGGGAGATGGAGAAGTTCAGGGTTGAGGCTTGGAGGGGTCTGGTTAAACCCTAAACCCTAAACCCTAAACCCTAAACCCTAAACCCTAAACCCTAAACCCTAAACCCTAAACCCTAAACCCTAAACCCTAAACCCTCCCTTAAGGGCCCGATGCCGTAGGGTGCGCTCGCAAGGCTTGTGATTCTGGGATGTAGGGCCTGTAGATGTGGTTAGGGTTGCTTGAGTTTTGAGGATCCATTTCGGGCTTGAGCTTGTTCCGGAAAACTTGGCCTGGAGCCTTGCAGAGTAGCTGCAGCATCAACCTCACATTTAGGGTTCAGAGTTGAGGGTTTAGGGTTTAGGAGATCTTATGGACCCTAAACCCTACACCCTACACCCTAAACCCTAAACCCACCAAAACATGACCTAAACCCGGCCGGAGGAACCAGCGGCATGTCGGTGATAGCGCTGTGGAAAAGTGAGGACTTGCTGAGGAAGTGCTTGTTGCACCTGGGAGAGTGATGGTTGGGGTTTAGGGTTTAGGGTTTAGGGTTTGGGGTTTAAGGCTTAGGGTTTAGGGTTTAGGGTACAGGGTTTAGGGCCAGGGTTTTGGATCTAGGGTTTAGGGTGCCAGAGCTTAGGAGCACAAGCCATCCGATGAATCAGATGGTTGGTCCCGGGTTTAGCTGAGGGCCTGTTTAAAACTCCTGAATTTCTCATCGTAAGGTTTAGGGTTTAGGGTTTAGGACTTAGGGTTTCGGGTTTAGGGTTTAGGGTTTAGCGTTGAGGGTTTGGGGTGTATATACCTCCACACAATGCATGAAAACCTCCGGCTCTGACGGGACGGCGGCACTCTCATCCAGGGTTTAGGGTTTAGGGTTTGGGGTTTAGGGTTTGGGGTTTAGGGTTTAGGGGCTAATTTTTTTGAAAACCCTATAAGCCCTAAACCCTAAACCCGAGACTGAACTTAGGGCTTGACCCTGATTCCAACAATGCATTCCAACATTCAAGTATTCCAAACGACAACTAGACCCAGGAGTAACCTGGGATCAAAGGATTCACTTAAAGGGGCTTATAAGGGAACCGAAACGCAAAAACCAGGGAATAAGGGCTTACTCTGGGTCCTAGCCAAAGCCATGAACACGAGCCCCGAAACCTTGAGGACTCTGTTCGCCCGAAGGCTGTTTGGGTTTCATCCCTCTACTTGAGTTGCTTGAAATTGCAAAAACGCGAGTCGTAGAGCTACACGTACACCCTATTGAAAGCTCAAACCCTAAACCGTCCCAGGGGCTTAGCCTTAAACCCCTGAACCCTAAATCCTAAACCCTAAACCCCTACACCCGTAAACCCCGAAACTCCAAACCCTCGACTGAACTTGGGGCTGAACCCAGCTTCCAACCCTAAACCCTAAACCCTAAACCCTAACCCCTAACCCCTAAACCCTAAACCCTAAACCCTACAACATCACCAAGGCACAAATGCAGCACGAGCCCCCGGTCGCTGTTGCGAGCTTGGAGGATGTACAGAGGCCTTCGTAGCCTGCTTGGAGGTTCAGGGTTCAGGGTTCAGGGTTCAGGGTTCAGGAATTAGGGTTTAGGGTTTCGGGTTTAGGGTTTAGGGTAACCTAATTGTAAGTGTAGCTATAACCCACATATAAGCCCCTTAAGTACCGCAATAGGGTTATAATTGGGCTTTAAGTATGGGTATTCTTGGGCTACTAAGTAACATGAACCTCCAAGCGGATTCCGCGTGCAAGGGTTTGAGGCTTGCGGGTTTTGGGGCTTAGAAGGGCTGCTGGGGCCCCAAGCACGTCGCCCCAGAATTGAGGTGTATGCTTAGAGAGAGAGAGAGAGAGAGAGAGAGAGAGAGAGAGAGAGAGAGAGCGCGCGAGAGAGAGAGAGAGTGAGTGAGGCAGTGAGTGAGAGAGTGAGTGAGGGTGAGAGAGTGAGTGAGGGTAAGAGTGAGAGAGAGAGAGAGGAAGGACCCTAAACCCTAAACCCTAAGCCCTAAACCCTGAGAGAGAGCTTTATTCAGGGTTTAGGCTGTCAGCTTGGAGTTCTGGGTCTGGGTGGCTAGAACCTCCCAACCCCTGAAACCGACACGTTAAACCTTGTAGGTTCTCCTGTTAGGGCAAGGGTTTAGGGTTTTGGGTTTAGAGTTTAGGGTCTAGGGTTGAGGGTTGAGGGTTTAGGGCAAGGGTTTCGGGATTTGCGGAAACTGGGATGTTTGTGTGTGTGGTTTTTTTCAAAGCGAGGCTTAGCAATTATGGCTCATGGGCTTGTTCGATGATGGCGGGTGTTGGGATCAGGGTATGTTTCGTGGGTATGTTCCAGGGTATGTGTCGGGGTATGTTTCGAGGGTATGTTTCAGGGTATGTTTCGCGGCATCATGAGCTACTTTACCTGCAATATCGGGGGGATGGCGGGCATGTTTCGGTTCGCGGGTGTGCAACCCGTGTGCCCTTCTTAAACCTGAGCCCCCCGAAACGAACAAACCCGTATCTCATACAACTAGTACTGATCAGCAATACAGGGAACGCATCAGATGTAGTGTATGCAGCGGCGTTCACAGTCGAGGTTGGTCTCATGAAGGGGGGGGGGCCAAAAAATGTTTATAGACTTTCCGAACTAAAAAATATATGTATACATATGCACCCCCCCCCCCCCGCAAAGACCTACCGGGAGACGATGCCAATTCAAGAAATCCCCTATACCCATGCCTTGAAAACCCTTACAGATCCGGCACTGCTTTCGGGATGATTGGCTGTTGGTGGTTCTGGTAGGATTACGACTTCTTTTCGAGAACTTGAAGCTTACCGTGGGGCGTAGGGGTGCAGGGATAAGGGGCCTTTTTTTGAGCCAGGCTTCTATGCCTCTTACTCGGGTTTCGGGTTTGGGGCTTCAGGACATGTAGGGGATTGAAGCCATAGAGGGTTGGGGCTCGAGTTTTGGGTTGAGGCTTCAGGACATTTATGGACATTTAGGAGATGTGAAGGCGTAGAGGGTTGGGACTTAGGGTCGAAGGCTTTGCCTTCGGGTTTAGGGCACAAAGGTGAGGATGCAGGACGCGCCTCATCATCATGGGAACGACGAGGAGAAACAACTGGGCGCTTTGGAGGGCATGGAAAAACCAAACTCCGAAACCCTGGCTCTTTATGAGCTCTACACCCCAATACCTAAACTTTTTTGAAACCCCTAAACCCTAAACCCTAAACCCTAAACCCTAAACCCTAAACCCTAAACCCTAAACCCTATAAACCCTAAACGGCAACCCAAACTCGTAACCCTGCACGCTAAGCTGCCCCCAAGCTTATGCGTCTATAGACTTGAAAAAGCGCACCTGGTCCTGCTTGAGGGTTCAGGAGGGTATCGTCCCAGGCGACACCGGGTGGGACGGAAGCGTATAAGGGTTTAAATGGGTTTAAGGTTAAGGGTTTAGGGGGCTTGATGAAAGTGAAGGGCCCCTTCTGAGGAAACCGTATGCATGTAAGGGCCCGGGTCATACTAAGCACGTGCTTTTGGGGTGGAGCCTTTTCCCCCGTTACCGTAACGTTATAGGACATGAGTACGGGGTACTTCTGATGTGCATGATCTTGGCCCTCATGCAATTTACCATGAGATATATGGGCCGTGAGAATGCAACAGACCCTAAACCCTAAACCCTAAACCCTAAACCCTAAACCCTAAACCCTAACTCTAAATCCTGAGCTTCTGCGTGTGGCACCTCTAGGGGTACCTTATTGGGTATCACTCAGATGCAGAAGGCACTTGAGGGCTGTCTACCTTTACGTAGCCTTCAATACCCTACAAACCTTATCGGTTTAGGGTCTAGGGTTTAGGGTTTAGGGTTTAGGGCTATTCGTCCCAAGATACGTACTCGAATAAACCCCATCAACCCCAAGATACCCTCTGAGCTAAGGGAAGTTGCATGGTCATCCTCGTATGGGCCCTTAAACACGGACCACTTTTCTACCCCTTAGACACCACCCTAAACCCTAAGCCCGAAACCCGAAACCCTAAACCCTAAACCCTAAACCAACCTTTAATGTAAGCGATGACATGAAGAGCCCATGTAACAACCTTCAGACATGAGCCGCCCCAAAAAAGTGGCCTGAATAAGTAGAATAGGGTTTTGGGGGATTGTGATAGTAGAATTGTAAAGGGAGCTCTAAGGGCATACTATTAGTAAGTATTCCGATCCCTACATTCTACACCCCATCGTTCCGAGGTCGCAGATGCCTTCAGGACCTATATGGGCTCAACCGCAAGAAACTTGTGGCTTCGGCTGGGTTTGCAGGAAACCCTTAAACCCTTAAACCCTTGAACCCTTAAACCCTTAAACACTTAAACCCTTAAACCCTTAAGCACTACACCCTAAACCCTAAAACCGCAACCCTAAACCCTAAACCCTAAACCCCCTCCTTCCTGAAGCCTGGACCTGCCGAACCTCGTAGGCATCGGAGGCTTTTAGGCTCGGGAGTCCCTCCGCTAAAAAGAACTGGTGGCATGGGCTTAGCAAGCCCTTCTCCGAAGGAGAAGAGCTTGAGGTCCGAGGCCAGTTTAGGGTTTAGGGTTTAGGGTTTAGGGTTTGGGGTTTAGGGTCAAAACCCTAAAGAAAGAAACTTTTGGCCCTGTAAACCCTAAACCTAAACCCCAGCATCCCCTTGCCCCAAGTTCTTCTTTGCCCTTTCTGAACTCAGAGCCTGGGTTGTTTGGCAAACGGCTCCACCTCGAATCATGCACCCTAAACCCTAAACCCTAAACCCTAAACCCTAAACCCTAAACCCTAAACCCTAAACCCTAAACCCTGCACCCTGAAGGCCCAATCCTTCAAGCCTTCGCTGCGTTTGAACTGCTCACCTCATACCCTGCCGCGCCAAGTGGCCATGACGTGGAACGTTATGGCACAACCTGCACCATGGTGGGGTACCATTTGTAAAAACAAACTATCATTTCTTGTTCCTTAAATTGGCTTCAAGTATTCATATTAAAAATGCAAAAAATATCTTCAACAATGGCCCAGAGCAACCGGCATAGTAGACGTTCAGCTCACAGCCCGTCTTCTCATCCTCGGCTTCGATATGGGTGCAAGGTTTGTGGTTTAGGCAGGGAGGTTCATGGGTACTTATAACCACAATTAGAAATCTACTGATAACCTAGTTAGGGGACTTCGGGGGCTTATAATATTATAAGTACAGTTATAATTGGGTTATAAGTACCCTGAACCTGAAAGCAGGGAGGGCTTTCCCCCTCGCTCCTCCTTAGTTGTAAGTTATAAGTATGCGATAAGAACTACGACTTAAACAGTTCGGGTGCCCCTTTCAACTATGCCCAAAAGGAAGCATGGCTGTCTCCAGGGTTGAAGATAACAACGCCTGGAAACTTAAACCCTAAACCCCTAAACTCTAGAACCCCAACCCCTCCCAAACCGTACTAAAACCCAAAGCCTGAACCCTAAAAACCAAGTTTTGCTGAGTTCATAAGCCCCCAAAAGAGTGCACACTTTCAGTTTTATAGGGGGTTATGGTATCCCAAAAAGTGTAAAGTGTACTCACTCAGCTACTAAGAAAAAGGGGGTTTAAGATTTAGGGCCCCCAAGTCCCTGACAAAGAGGGCGCACGTGTACCCACGCAAGCAATACCTTGCACTCTGTGGGGATTTTCATAACTTGGTAGCCCAGTAACCATACTAAAAAAGGGAACCCTTTTTTGGGTTGGTTATTTTATAAATAAGGGAACCCATAACCAAAACAAAGGGGTAAAGGGTACCACTGGGCTACCAAGGTAAGGATTTTCATAAAGGGGACTCTGTTCTAATTCGGGTATAGAGGGGAGTCCCTTTACTAGGAAACTACAAAAGGGACTACATCGGGATGCTTTGGGGTTCCCATTTTGGGGGTTTTACGGGTTGGGGTTTAGGGATTTTGGTTTAGGGTTTAGGGTTTAGGGTTTAGGGTTTAGGGTTTAGAGTTTAGGGTTTAGGGTTTAGGGCCCAGTCTGCAAACGTGAGAAACAGCCATCGGCCCTCGCGTGAAAGCTGACGTGAATGCCATCAACCTCCGAAACCCTGAACCAAAACCAACTACAATTCCCACGCCAGTCTGCTCAACGCAGATCTAACCCACAGGGACTGCAGGTTTAGGGTTTAGGGTGTAGGGTTTAGAGTTTAGGGTTTAGGGTTTATGTTTTCGGGTTTAGGGTTTACCCATGAAAAATCCTGCCGAGCGTCAGTGGCAACCTGGAACTCGCGGCACTCGTCCTTATCGCGACATGCGCTCTAGGGTTTGAACCCTAAAGCCTGAAGCCTAAAGCATGAACCCTAAACCCTAAACCTTTGGGGATCTATGATCGGGGTGTATGGTTGGGGTGTATCGGGTTTTCAGGGTCGGCCGATTGGGGTGTATAGCTGTAAAGGGAAGATCAACGCCCCCAAATCGCTCATCAGCCTGACAGCCATGAAAACCCTGACTCGCGTGTAAGCTTGTTGTTGCAAGCGCTTTTGTCTAACGAGCAGCAGTTGTCAAAGCCCGACATCGAATTCTCAGGAGCCCCTTTACAACAAAGAGCTAGGCTGCCATAACCTAGGCATAAAAAGGGTGCCCTTTTTTGCTTAAAGGGGTTTATAAGGGAACCTAAACCCCCCAAAAAAGGGAATAAGGGTGCTACTGGGCATCCTAGCTTTACAATAAAGAGCCCAGGGTTTAGACAGAACTGACCAGATTGTGGGAATGGAGATCGGTGCTTTGGAGAGCTGGGAGCCAACCTTAGGAGGTCTGAGTTTGGGGTTTTGGGTGTAGGGCTTAGGGTTTAGGGTTTAGGGTTTAGGGTTTAGGGTTCAGGGTGCAGGGCCCAGGTCCCAACCCCCCAAAGCTCCAGGAGCCAAGCGGGGTGACGCACAAAAGGCCGAGGAAGCCCAAAATCCCTCTACCCTCAAACCCTCAACCCCTAAACCCTAAACCCTAAACCCTAAACCCTAAACCCTAAACCCTAAAACCCTCTAAACCCTGAACCCCCAAACCCCTCTTTTAGGCCCAAGCCCTAAACCCCTATAACCCTAAGCCCCCTTCGAATGGGGGAGGTACTCATTATTTGGACACCCTTACGGGGAACAAGGAAGAGCCCCTGGAAGGGACCCCTAATCTGATTCCCGTATATAACCCCTATACATACATTATATAATCCCTATACACCTAAGTAGCTCCTAAAGAACCTAGAAAAAAACCTCTAAGGTCCACTATAAGGGTCCCCCTTTCAGTCCCTTGATGAAACCACAATAGACTCAAGCATATGGGTAGTTTCCTAAGTAAGTGCCCCTTCCTGGATACCCATAATAAGGCGGCATCCTGTTAAAAGGGATCCCGAAAAGGGACCTGAATTTAGAGAACTACCCATACAACACTTTATCCCCGACCCCCCAAGCCCGACATAAACCCTAAACCCTAAACCCTAAACCCTAAACTCTAAACCCTGACCCTAAACCCGAAACCCTAAACAACCCTGAACCCTAAACCCTAAACCCTAAGCCCTAAGCCCTAAGCCCTCAACCGCCAAGGAAGCGGCGCAATGGCCCGCCATGTTGGAGTAGGCACGCCAGCCGGTGCAATTGATGCATATCTGCCAGGAGAAGTGGGTGCCGGGGCATGTAGGGTTTAGGGTTTAGGGTTTGGGGTTTAGGGTTTAGGGTGTCTGGTCGGCGGCTAGAGTTCGGGAGAAGTTTCGTGTTCAGGTTTTTTGGGCTTAGGAACTTCGGGGTTCAGGGGCAAAAGACCTCAACACCGTGAACCCGCCCTTCTAACCCCAAACCCTAAACCCCAAACCCTGAGCCCTAAACCCTAAGCCCTAAACCCCAAACCCTGAGCCCTAAACCCTAAACCCTAAACCCTAAGCCCTAAACCCTAAACCCTCAAACCCTACGATCCTCTCCATTGTGCTCTTGCCCGGGACCGCAGCTGAAGTTCAGTACGGCCATCTCCTTAGTCGCCCAGGAATACACACGCGGGTTTAGGACAATAAGAGACCCCAAATGTACTCTCAAGATATCTTCCTTATAATATAAGGCGATTATAGTGATTCAAGAATGTGCGATTCTTTTGTGGTTCTTAAGCACGTGGGGGACGAAAGTAGGGACCCCGAATGTAAGGACCCCAAAAAGATACCCCTGATTTCGGAAACCTCCACATTGTTTCTTCAGTTCTACAAAGAATGACTTCCAGAACTTAAGCACTTTTTGAGATCTACAAAAGAATGATTTCCAGAACTTAAGCACACTTGAAGCCCTACGAAAAATTATTTCCAGAACTTAAGCACATGTTTAAGCTCTGCAAAGAATGACCTCCGGAACTTACCAAAACCGAAAAGGGCACCACTGGGCTTCCCAAGTATCGATATCCACCGTGGCGATGCCCCAGAAGTACCTAAGTTTCGAGGCTGTTTGGGTTTCCAGAGTTTAGGTTTAGCAGGTGTTTTTTTGGCCGCTTTAGGATTTAGGGCGTATAAGGGCTTGGGGTTTAGGGTTTAGGTTTAGGGTTTAGGGTTTAGGGTTAGGGTTTAGGGTTTAGGGTTTAGGGTTTAGGGTTTAGGGTTTAGGGTTTAGGGTTTAGGGTTTAGGGTTTAGGGTTTAGGGTTTAGGGTTTAGGTTCGGAGGTTTCAGACTTCCAAGGTGTGCTCTAGGTCTCGAAGGCATACTGAGAATGAGCTTCGGTGTGGGGCTCTGGCGCGCAAGAGGGACAGGGCGCGCATGTCCCATGAGCAAGCGCGTATTCCAGAAACCCTAAACCCTTAAACCTAAACCCTAAACCCTAAACCCGAAACCCTAAACCCGAAACCCTAAACCCTATAAACCCTAACAGCCGGTTCAACATCCCTGTGCGCTAAACTCTGAAACTCCATGGGATGCCACTGCGTAATCCAAAGCCGCGAACAGAAAACATCCAGCAAACACGATGCATGCCAAACCTTATGCCCAAAACCCAAAACCCTAAACCCTAAACCCTAAACCCTAAACCCTAAACCCTACACACCCCCAAAAACCCAACTAAGAAAAAGTCTCGGACCTCCCCTGTCTTCCCAAGGCGCTGCACGCCCGCGGTGTCGTCATAAACGGGCCGGTTCTCAGGCCAACCGTATTGCGCGGTGACCTGCAATGCGCTTCTCATGTTCTAGGGGGTTTAGGGTTTGGGGTTTGGGGTTTCGGGTTTCGGGTAACCCTAAACCCTAAACCCTAAACCCTAAACACTAATTAAACCCTAAACCCTAAACCCTAAACAGTTCAGGGTTCAAGCAGCTTCTTATGTTGTAGGGTATAAGGGGTTTAGGAGGGTTCGGGGTTTAGGGGCCCAGGGTTTCGGCTTTAAGGGGTTCAGTGTTTTGCAAGATGAGGCCTAAACCCTAAACCCTAAACCCTAAACCCTAAGCCCTAAGCCCTAAACCCTAAATCCTCCTAAAGTCTAGGAGGCTCTCGAACCTGCACAGAGTTTAGGGTTTAGGGCTAGGGTTTAGGGTTCAGTAAGGGTTCTTCGAGCTTCGGGATCCTTCTTCATTGAGCCTCAATCTCGGTTCCACGGCACCTAGGATCGACAGGGTGGCCTTCTTCGTAACCCTAAACCCTAAACCCCAAACACTAAACCCTAAACCCCAAATCTGAACCCTAAACCCTATACTAAAACCAAAGATGTCCCAACTACCGAGTGAAAGAGTTGTGCGGATCGTCTTCATGCAGGCAACCTTCGAAGACCCGATTCTTAAGGTATACCGGGACAATCCTCAACCCCAAGCCCCGAAACCTTAAACCCTAAGCCCTAAACTCTCATCCCGGAAGCCCCTTAATTGCGACGCTTGACACCCGAGATTTTTGCCAAGCGTCGTTTGGTGGAGGGCCCATCGAGGGCACGGGCGTGTGACGAGTAAACGGGACAGAATAGGTCACCATCTTGATGCCTCAGTCGGGTTTGGGCTTTGTGGCTGAGGGTCTAGGAGCTTCACCCTAAACCCTAAACCCTAAACCCTAAACCCTAAACCCTAAACCCTAAACCCTAAACCCTAAACCCTAAACCCTACGCACCTGAAGCTGTAGTTAAGCTTATAGGCATTAGGGAGCAGCGTTTGAAGATTCAACCCCGACCTCGGACAAACCTGGACTGAAGCGAGGAATTCCCAAAACCTTCGAAGTCGGTTTAGGGTTTAGGGTTTGGCGTTTGGGGCTCTCATTTCAGTCAAGGCTCCACGCCCCCCCCCCCCCCCCTCCACCCCCCCTCCAACCCCGAACACGCACAAGCCATAGATCCCCTAAGATTCAAACCCCCACTGCACGCTCCCTAACTAGACCATCTGCAGTCTAAACCCTTAGCCTTTAAACCTGGGCCCTAGACCCTAAACCCTCAACGCTAAACCCGAAACCCGTAATCCGTAAGCCCTAAACACAAACATCTCGACCCTTGAGCCACTGAGTCTCCCCAAGCATCGTCCTGTCCCTAAAAAGCCTGTGAGCCCTTAAGCCTTAAGGCCCCATGGTGTTTAGGGCTTAAGGGTTTTGACCCCTAAACCTAACCCCTAAAACCCACAGACAAGGTCAGGAGGGTCAGGGTGGGGCATGGCTTGTGGGAGTTACTGTACTCGGAGAAAGCTTAAGGTGTTGGGTCTAGGTGTCAGGGTGTAGGGCTTGAGGACACATCATTAACCTGGAGCCTGGTGCTTCTCCTGAATGTCTGAAACCCTCCCCACCCCTCTCAAACACACCTGCAACCCTGCAAACCGGATACAGAATTCCCCAGCCCGCTTGCAATGACAGGGGAACCCCCCCCCCCCCCCCCCGCAATAATAAATGGCAGGTGGTTTTGCAGACGGCACGCCGCCGGCACCATCGTCGTAGTAGGGCTCGCCCCATGTCTTGGTACAAGGTTTCCGTCGTTAAAGGTCGCGTTCAGAGGAGGGAGAAAGTAAGGGCTTCTAGGTTCGAGGATTTCGGCTTGTACGGGCTTTGGGGTCTGCAGGGTTTAGGGCTTGGGGTCCTAAACCCTAAACCCTAAACCCTAAACCCTAAACCCTAAACCCTAAACCCTAAACCCTAAACCCTAAACCCTAAACCCTAAACCCTAAACCCTAAAGAACAAGGTCCAGCACCCTCAAGAGCGTGGAGCCAGCAAAGCCAGCCACAGTTCGGGTGTACGGCTCACAAGCGGCCCTAATGCCAATGGCCAAGGCCCCCAGTCTTTAAACCCTTTAGGGTCATTTAGGGTTTAGGGTTTAGGGTTTAGGGTTTAGGGTTTAGGGTTTAGGGTTTAGGGTTTAGGGTTTAGGGTAAAGCCCCCTTAGCAGGTTTGGGGTGCATAGGGTTTGGGTGGGTTTTAGGGCTTTGAGGGTCTAGGGTTAAGGGGGGTGCAGTCCAGAAACTCCCGTGAGGAAAGGCAGGTCGCCCTCAATGAACATCGTCCGGGCCTGCCTCGTAGAGGTGGTTTAGGGTTTAGGGTTTAGGGTTTAGGGTCTAAGTTTAGGGTTTAGGGTTTAGGGCTTAGGGCTTGGGGTTTAGGGCTCCGAACCGCAAAAGCCCGAAACACTCAACTCTCCAGCCCAAAACCCTGGGTGGAGGGCCTATAGGGTCTAATTAGCCGAGCCATCCCCATTAAACCCCCTCTATTGGGCATCGGTGGGCGCGTCGAAGGGGGAGGACGAAATCCTCTGCTAACTCTGTCCTGAACATCCGCACCTTCAGCTCTTTAGGGCCTTAGGGTTTAGGATTTAGAGTTTAGGGCTAGGGTTAAGGGTTAAGGGTTAAGGGTTAAGGGTTAAGGGTTTAGGGTTTAGGGTTTAGGGTTTAGGGTTTAGGGTTTAGGGCTAGGGTTTAGGGTCTATGGGGTCTTCAACTCAACACGAAAGAGCTGGCGACTCCGAAGATCGGGAGGGCTGAGAGCTTCCGGGTGGGAGGGGCTTGCAGGCATGCAGTTATCAAATCCTGAGCCCTAAGCCCTAAGCCCTAAGCCCTAAACCCTAAACCCTAAACCCTAAACCCTAAACCCTAAACCCTAAACCCTAAACCCTAAACCCTAAACCCTAAACCCTAAACCCTAAACCCTAAACCCTAAACCCTAAACCCCCCCCCCCCCCCCCCCCAAAAAAAAAAGAGAATGCCCTTATAGGATTCTTGGGAACCCTACTTTAGGAAGCCCCCCCAACCCACCCCCACCTGTTGGTAGGTTCGCAGCATACATCCCCCCTTATAGGACTCTTGATGAATCCCCTTTGTAGGATACTTACTTCAAGAAGCCCCCCCCCCCCTCCCCCAAACCCACCTTTCTGAAGGTTCGCAGTATAGATCCCCTTATGGGATTCCTGAACCCTACTTTAAGAACCCCCCCCCCCCCCAAAACACGAAGCCAAGGCAAGGCGCTGATACCACTCCTGGTCGGGAGCGAAGTAGTTGTAACCTTGGTGCAGCTTGGGACGCCGAAAAGTTTTGGGTTTGGGTTTAGGGTCCTTAGGGCTTAGCCTGAATCCCTAGCAATAGGCCCCCAGACCTGAATCCTAACCAACGATGTACTGCGGGACAAAAAACGCCTCTGCGCGCTGCCAGGATTTGGGGTTTGGAGCTTAGGGCTTCTCAGGCTCGAAGTACACGTTCATTTCTTGTTTATGTTTTTGTTTTTCTGAGTTTTGTTCTGCTTTCTCTTTTTCTTTGGGGGGGGAGGGAGGGGGTAGGATGCTTTAGGTCTGCAGGAGGATAGGGCTTCCCCCCCTCCCGATCCAGCAAGCAGCTATCCGCCAAGTCCATGACAATCTCATAGGGCGGGTCCTGCGTGCGGAAACACAAACTAGGCTGCCCAGTAACCTAGGCTTAAAAAGGGTGCCCTTTGCTTAAAGGGGTTTATAAGGGAACCTAAACCCCCCAAAAAAGGGAATAAGGGTACTACTGGGCATCCTAGCAAACCCCAAACCCAACTACCCTCCACGCGCCCTCCAACCCTTCCTTAAAACCCTTAACGACAAATCCAAGCGTACAAGAGTTCCTTCACACCTTCACGACATGACCCGCAGCTCAGACCTCTTCATCGGCAGTGGAGTCCATTTGTAGTTCCAGGGCTTTCGTGTTACACATTCCATTGTCCCGAACAGCTTGACAGTCGAGGGTGCTTAAATGAGGCGACAACACTATAGGGTTGCATATGTAAATGGCAAGTACCCTTCTTATGGTAACATAATTATTAACCGTTACCCCGAAACCCTGAACTTAATTTGAATTTGTAAGTTCCAAAAACCCCGGTCTTTAGGATCAAACCCTGAACTGAATTAGTAAGTTCCAAAAAACCCAGTCTTAGGATCAAACAACCAGGGAATACAGCAGATGCCTCAACACACAAAAGCGACTACGCTAGCACTACTTCGGGGGGCCCCCGGAGCGCTCCCTGGAAAAGCACCTATAAGGGTTTATACTATAGGGTTTAGGGTTTAGGGTTTAGGGTAAAAACCCTGAATTCAAACCCTTGCTGCGGATAGAGTCAGGTACGAGGCAAGCGCTCCTTCTTGTGCGGATCTTTCGGCCCGCGTGCCACGTAGGGTGACTAGGCTGTCGTGTGGGATGAGGATTGAGGCAGGGGCCAAACTGTAGAACTCACCTCCGCATGTTCCAAACCCTAAACCCTAACGCCCTAAAACCTTCAAGTGAATGGTTAGTGAGTGACAATTCGAGGCGCTCCTGCTTTTCGCCTCCTTATATAGGGTCCCTCATAAACCCAAACAAGGAAAATCCAAAACCAACCTAATTTTGTAGGCTCTCAGTATGAATCCCCTTAGAGGATCTTGGGAACCTTGCTTTAAGACCCAAAACCCAAAAAAGTAAAATAGAAACTGCACCCCCAAAAAACCAACTTAGGAGAGCTTGCGCCTCCGCCGGAGTCACATCGGGAACAGCGACAATGGCAGGAGAAAAAAGACACCCGAAATCCCAATCCCCAAAGGTTTAGGGTTTAGGGTTTTTGCGGTTTAGGGTTTAGGGGCTAGGGTAAACCCGAAAAGCCCTGAACCAGACCAGCCCCAAGCCCTAAACCCTGAACTTTCGGGGAATCCGGCTACAAATTCCGGCCACCCACCCTCAAGAATCTGTTAAGATATACACCCAGTAAGGGCATTGTAGGGGGGCTTCTCGAGCAGCCACCCGCACCTCTGGCCACCCCAAACTCAGCTGACAGGCTGTCAGCCCTAGTAGTGGAAACCCCCATATACACATGACTCACACCTACTTCTGAAGGCGATGCGAAAACAGAAATTGCGGATGGAAAGAGAACCCCACTTACGCCTACTTCTAACGGCGGGAAGCCCTATACATTCTAAACCCTAAGCCTGAAGCCCAAAAATGCCGAGAAGCATAGAGGACGGCCTCACGGCCTTCCCAGAGAGTAGTCGTGGGCAGGGTCCACGGCTCCGTCATGTTCCGCCAGAAGGCAGTTCCTGGTTTAGGGTTTAGGGTTTAGGGTGCGTCTACTGGGCAGGGTTTGAGAGGGGTTTGGGCATCGGCTTTCGGGCTCATAGGGTTGGGCCTGCAGGGTTGACAGGGTTTATGGGGTTCGTGAGGCTTATGGGGTTTGACGGGTTAGAGGGTTTTATAGGTTGGAACAGGGTCTAAAGGGATTACCAGGGCTCTGGGTAGGTCGCCAACTAGCCATGTACTAACAACTGTAGACTGTGGGGGCATTGGCTACGTAGCTGCATAAACTTGCCCAAACACTCAAGCCAGGAAACAAACGCCTCGCTGGATTTCCTAGGCACTGCTTTTGAGATGAAAACTGCGTGGTTTGCCGGTAAACCCTAAACCCTAAACCCTAAACCCTAAACCCTGAACCCTAAACCCTAAACCCTAAACCCTAAACCCTGTCAAGCAGGCCCGCCCACTCTCCACTTTCCCCGCCTGATGCGGAGGGGACGCCAGCTTCGAGTAGGGAAGAGTTTGGCTCGACACTGCCATTCCTTGCATGCTGCAACGGTAGTGGTTTAGGGTTTAGGGTTTAGGGTTTAGGGTTTAGGGTTTAGGGTTCAGGGTTCAAGGTCCCAAAACCCGCAAGTCCTACAGGCCCAGAAGCACCCAGCCCTGGCGACGTGTGCCAGAAGAGGTGACTACATAGTATACATATATATATATATATGGGTACATGAGAGCCACTACCCAACTGAAGCCACCAGCTCTTAACCCCAAAATCTAAACCCTGAACCCTGAACCCTATATACCGTAAACCCCAAGAGCTCTATGCACCCTAAGTTTCCTTTGATAGCCCAGTAACCATATCATAACAAGGGCACCTTTTTTTTGGGGTTGGCTGTTTTATAAAGGAACCCAGACCCCCAAAAAAAGGGAAAAGGGTACCATTGGGCTACCAAGTTCCTAGGAGGCTGTGACCACAAGTATAAGTCTACTTAGAACCTACTTAGGGGACTTAGAGGTCTTATATAGTACAGTTATAATTGGGGTCATAAGTACCCTGAACCTCCACGTAGGAGGCCTGTAGCGCAGAGCATCCCAAGCCCTGAACCCTAAACCTTGAGCCATCAACCGGAACCACCGAAGCAACAGACCGCCATCCTGAGCCGCAAAGGTTTCAGGTTTTGGGGCTTAGGGTTTAGGGGTTCAGGGGTTCAGGGGTTTAGGGGTTCAGGGGTTTAGGGGTTTAGGGGTTTCGGGTTTAGGGTTTGAGGTTTAGGAGGCCCTAAACCCTAAACCCTAGACCCTAAACCCTAAACCCTAAACCCCAAACATCGACGCAGGAGCTGGTGGAGCGTGCCCGGGCGCCAGGGAAAGGAGTCCTCGGAGGAAATGGGAAGGGTTCGCGGGCTTTAAGGTTTGGGTTTGCTTGGATTTACTTGGGTTTATTTGGGTTTATTTGGGTCTGTTTGGGTCTATTTGGGTTCATTTGGGTTTATTTGGGTTTAGTTGGGTTTAGGGTTCAGGGTTCGGCTAGAGTGTATAGGGATTATTTAGAAGAGGGGGTTGTTCCAAATTCAGGAAGTCTCCCCGGCATACTTTCCAAACCCCACTACCATCGACACAGAGCCGACAGTTTAGGGTTTAGGTTTAGGGTTTAGGGTTTAGGGTTTAGGGTTTAGGGTTTAGGGTTTAGGGTTTAGGGTTTAGGGTTTAGGGTTTAGGGGCTTTGTGGCGCCCGTTGGCCTAGCAGAATGAAGCACCCTCGGAACACGTCCCTGAATCTCTTCTCCCTAAACCCTAAAACTTAAACTACAAACCAGACACCCTCTAAGCTGCTTACCTCGTATATCAACTTACCTACGCCTCTCAAATCCTAAACGCTTCTCTTGCCTGGAAGCCCAACCAACTTGGAGAGCAAACCTACACGCCAAACGCCAATCCCCGCAAACCCAAAACATGAAAAAATCTAAACCCTAAACCCCAAACCCTATAAACCCGAAACCCCAGACCCAAACCCTAAACCCTAAACCCTAAACCCTAAACCCTAAACCCTAAACCCTAAACCCTAAACCCTAAACCCTAAACTCCCCCCGAAAAAGAGAAACCTTCAGGGCCCGGCTGGCTCAAAGGCGATAGCCACGCCGTAGATGCCCGGCGCAGCCATTAAGCTCAGGTGCCTCGGATGCCATGCACTTGAGGGTCCACGTCTAGTTTAGGGTTTAGGGTTTAGGGTTTAGGGTTTAGGGTTTAGGATTTAGGGTTTAGGGTTTAGGGTTTAGGGTTTAGGGTTTAGGGTTTAGGGCTTGGGGCTTGGGGCTTGGGGCTTGGGGCTTGGGGTTTAGGGTTTAGGACTTCCGGTTTTCACAAGGGTGTAGGGTTTAGGGTGTAGGGAAGACTCTGATGCAATTCCTTGGTGTGCCAGTATAAACCCTAAACCCTAAACCCTCAACCCTAAAGCCTAAACCCTAGACCCTCAACCCTAAACCTTATAAACCCTAAGCCCCCTAAGCGGTAAGACCTAAAACCTAGACCATAAACTCCCGCAGGGCCAGCACATTGGGATTGTAACCCCTACACCCTGAACCTTATCCCTAAGGGTCCATGTACCTATATGATATTTACTTGGGCCCTAAAGCTACTTCTGGTAACCCGTTTAAGGCCCAAGTGTAATCTACGTAAAACAATTTGGGGCTCAGAAACACGATCTTGTGACACAGGCCTACAACCCCCTAGAGAAAAAATCTTAACTGTGGGCGGTTGTCAAAATTATGATCCCTTTTGGGGTACCCTAAATATTGGGCGCCGTATTGTAACCGGGATCCAAAAAGGGACCACCGTATGATAACAGGGATCCAAAAAGGGCCCATAAATTTGACAACCCTCCCCCCCCCCCCGCCCCCGCTGTACATTTGCGGCTGGGGTGCAAGATTTCCAGCAGCATCTGAGGGGTGACCTGCGCCAAGGCACCCTCCCCCACTTTTTGCCCGGCAGACCCCAAGGGTCCATGTACCTTTAAATGGTGTATACTTGAGCCATAAATGGGGGGTTCGGGTCTAGGGTCTAGGGTCTAGGGATTGAGGGTTGAGGGTTCAGGGTTTAGGTTAGGGTTTACTTAGAGCCCAAGTATGGACGCCTAGGGGAGATACCTACCCCAAAGCAGTGCAAGGCCCACTCAAAGACCCGCTCCTGCACCAAATAAGAGCCCCCTCAATTGACTCCAAGACTCTGCTCCAAAGCCAGAGGATGGCCCCTGGCCCTAAACCCGACGCCCTAAACCTTAAAGCCTAAAAAGCAAACCTAAACCCCCAAACCCTCTAAACCCTATAAGCCCCTACAAACCCTATAAACCCTGTACACCCTAAACCCTAAATCCTAAAAACCCTATAAACCCTATAAACCCGGTAAACTCTGTAGACCCTACATGCTATAACTCCAGGCAAGCGCGGGCTTCGAGGGCGGTCAGAAGCACGTGGCTTTGCGGAGATCTCCCTCTACAAGCCACCCAAAACCTTCAATCTTCTCCCATAAGCCCCAGAGGCGCCCCTCTAACCCTAAACCCTAAACCCTAAACCCTAAACCCTAAACCCTAAACCCTAAACCCTAAACCCTAAACCCTAAACCCTAAACCCTAAACCCTAAGCTAACGGTTGAGGGACTTGCGTTCTGGGGTAACGAACAAACTCTACCACAAGAGGGGGCCCTCGCCTGCAAGCCCTAAAGACCTAAGTCTCCAGCTCTAAGGGTAGTTACAGGGTCCCTTCATCTGGGCCCTGGAACAGGGACCCCTATATACCCGTGATGTACCCTATAACACCCAAGGGCCCATACTTCAGATCCCTTTAAAGGGGGGCAAGGGACCATGTAACTACCCTAAACCCTAAACCCTAAACCCTAAACCCTAAACCGCCTTAGACAAACTCGGGCCTCCTCTCTCACTATGGACAGGAAGGCCGCAGTGGAGAGGGCAACCTGAGCCTGGCGTCGTGCGGCTGGTGGGGTTTACTAGACCAGGGTTTAGGGTTTAGGGTTTAGGGTTTAGGGCTTAGGGTGACTCAGGAGTAACCTAGGAATAAACAGGGTACCTTTTTTGGTTTTCAGGGGATTATAAGGGAACCTCAACCCCAAAAAAGGAAAGCAGGGCCTACTCCCGGTCCTAGTTTGCCTGAAGGCTCTAATGTAGTTGCTTTTGGGTTCGTTGTAGGGGACTTCCGAGGATGTTAGATGATTTTAGTGTACTACACTAAAAGGTACTGCACGTTGGGCAGGGTTTACAGCGTAGCTGAACGTCCTCAAGCGCCGCACCTTGAGCCATTCCGGCCCGGAGGTCAGCAATTCGCAAAGATCTGCACTTCGCGGCTACGTCCACATGGAGCTGCTCTACTCCTCCTAAACCCTAAACCCTACACCCCAAACCCTAAAACCTAAAAACCTAAAACCCTAAACCCTAAACCTAAACCCTAAACCCTAAACCCTAAACCCTAAACCCTAAACCCTAAACCCTAAACCCTAAACCCTAAACCCTAAACCCTAAACCCTAAACCCCGCCGCTGCCAGAGCCGGGACACTCCTTCAGCAGCCAGCCCAATCGCCGCTCCGAGCTTCTTTCTTGCAAACGACTTAGCTTTTGCTTTCATATGGGGGTTTAGGGTTTAGGGTTTAGGGTTTAGGGTTTAGGGTTTAGGGTTTAGGGTTTAGGGTTTAGGGTTTAGGGTTTAGGTTTCCGAAATAGGGGGGGTACCTTGCTGGGGGGTCCTTATTATGAGGTAGTCCTATTATTTTGGGGCACTTTCTTAGGGGCCCCCGTAATTTCGTGAACCCCCATAGCTTCGGGCTTTCGGGTTTTTAGGATTTGGGGTTCATGGGGCTCGGGGTTGGAAGGGCCCTCAAAAACCACCCAAGCCGAACTGCAAAAGCACTTCCGATGACCCCGCGGAGGTTTTAGGTTCAGGGGTTTAGGGGTTTAGGGATTTTAGGGGTTTAGGGGTTTAGGGGTTTAGGGGTTTAGGGGTTTAGTGGTTTAGAGGTTTAGGGGTTTAAGGGTTTAGGGGTTTAGAGGTTTTGGGGTTGAGGGGCTTAGGGTCTGAGAGTTTAGCGGCAACAGAAGGGCCTCGCTCTGCAGGGACTCTTTGTCGTACCTCCAGATCTGGGTCACGTGTTGATGCATGGTTGGGTTTAGGGTCTTGGTCTAGGGTCTAGGGTTTTAGGGCTTAGGGTCTAGGGTCTAGGGTTTTATGGGGCTTAGGGTTTAGGGTTTAGGGCTTTTTGCTTAGGGTTTAGGGGTTAGCATGCAAGTCAAGCTTTGGAAGTCACCAAGAGGGTCCAAGTAACGATTGCGTGTGCTGCGCCTCGAGGACCCTAGGGTTTAGGGTTTAGGGATTTCGTGTTTAAAAGTGGTTTAAACATGAGGCACTTGGCCCCCTTCTGGTCACGGGGGCCGTAGTCACACAGGGCCACGGGTGTTTTCTTGCGAAGGTCGTTGGCGGAGAAGCACGTCTGCACTGTCTGCCATGATCCTCAGCCTCAAAAGACGACTTCAGGGATTTGGGTTTGTTCTTCTGTCCTAGAACTGAGTGCCCTAGAATTAGACCGTTTGAACATGCTTGAACCCTAAACCCGAAGCGCCACCTATTTAAGCAAAACCTGGCCGGTTCAGAATAGGACATTTGCCAGGTAAGAGTCCCTTACAACCCCGGCAAACTTCATATTCGGCACTTCCCCCCCCCTCCCCCGATTGCCCTAAACCCTAAACCCTAAACCCTGAACCGTAAACCCTAAGCCCTAAATCCTAAACCCTAAATCCTAAAAACCCTAAATCCTAAACCCACAGACAGGTGCGGGCGCACTCGCCCGTGACGCCCAAAGTCTCCTCGGCCGCTCGGCGGCCCGGCGGGGGTTGCCTAAGGCGTCGGCCGCCATTGGGCCTGAGGGCATGGGGGGAGGGGGGGGGGGGGGGAGGGGGGGGGGGAGGGGGGGGTTGGGGAATCAAAGAGGATACTTATATAGGGTTTAGGGTTTAGGGATAAGGCGGGGCTTTGAGCTTTGAAGGATTCTTTAAGTGAAGGATGCTTGGTAGCGCAGGAACCATGTTACAATGAGGGCACCCCTTTGTGTGGTCGGTTACTTGATGAGGGAACCCAGAACCCAGAAAAAATGTAAAGGGTATCGCTGCGATGCCAAAGATGCATCGGAACACGTTCTGAATTCATGCGGGGGTGCTGGGGAAAGCGAGCTCTCGGCCCAAGGCAACCCTAATGGCTCCGCACCTTTCTTCGCCAGGCTCTACACCGTCACCCTAACCCAACAGACCCCTGAGCTCTAAACCCCTAGCTTCTTCTTTCCCTCAACCCCGAAAGCCTTTGAATCCAAAACCCTGAACGAGACGCCCTAAACCCTAAACCCTGAACCCGAAACCCTAACCCTATAAACCCTAAACCCTAAACCCTGAACCCGAAACCCTATAAACCCTAAACCCCAAACCCTAAGCCACATCATCTAGGATGGCCCTTGAAGCCCTCTGCCAAATATTCCTCAACACAGCCCTCTTATACCCAAGAAGGGAAGATACAACATGTCCCAAGGGCCTACCGAGTCATGAAGTCCGCAAAAGTCTTAGGGTTTAGGGTTTAGGGTTTAGGGTTTAGGGTTTAGGGTTTAGGGTTTAGGGTTTAGGGTTTAGGGTAACACTCTAGGGGGGACTTGGGGGCCCTCATAAAAATCACATGTTCTATGGGGTCTTTGGGATGAAGACCCAGAGGGCTTTACAATGTAATTCCAATCCTCCCCAAAAATTTAGAGGCCTTAATAATTTCAATAGGCCTTTTTGGTTGGGTGATTCTATAGTACAACTGTGCAGGGACCATATGATATGAGAGAATACTATTAGTAATTATTCCGATCCCTCGATTCGACACCGAGGCTGCGGCTGGGCCAGCACACAGGCTGCAGAGTAGAGGAGGCACAGCGAGCGGAGCATCTCGCATCAGCAACGTGCAGCGATCGCTGCATCGATGGGTGCTTGTTTTTTTTGCCACACCCGGCTAACCCCTGGGCAACTCCCTGTAGGGGTTTAGGGCTTAGGTTTTTTAGGGGGCTCGAGTCCACGGAACCCTCGGCCTGAATCATCTTTACCGGCAAAACATAGAGTCAAAGCTGCCTTTGGCCTCTGGGCAGCTATCCTACAGTCAATCTGTTTAGGAACAGACTTGGCTACTACTACTGCTGCATGATCACGGAGAGTTCAGGTGCTAAGACTTGCTACATCTAAGATTGAGACTTCAGGATCCGATTTCTCTGAGGAACATTTTTGGGTTCCGGGTTTCGAGGGTTTCGGCTTACTAAACCCTAAACGAAGGGCTT
>CAJNDS010002251.1:127500-192500 GCA_905221605.1 Symbiodinium natans
GCTTGGGGCTCAGGGCCTAGGGCTCAGGGCTCAGGGCTTAGGGCTTGGGGCTTAGCCTCATGTAAGAGAAGGAAGGCTGTGGGGTTTAGGGTTTAGGGCTTAGAGCTTAGGGTTTAGGGTTCAGGGTTCAGGGCTCAGGGGCTTAGGGTTGCAAGGGTTTAGGGTCTAGTGGGCTTTGGGTTTTGGCTCTGGAATATTAGGGTGTTCGAAAGGGCACTGGGGGGGGGGGGGGGGGGGGGGGGGGGGGGGGGACTGGGTTAGCTAGAAACCCTAAACCCTAAACCCTAAAACCCCTAATTAAACCCTAAACCCTATAGACCCTGAACCCTAAACCCTACATAGACCCTGAACCCTAAACCCTATAGCACCTAAACCCCCAAAATCTCAGACATCGCATACTTCTTCACATGAGGGGGCGCCTCTCCGAGCCGTTGAAAATGGAGGCTTCCCCCCCCGGGGTTTAGGGTTTAGGGTTTAGGGTTTAGGGTTTAGGGTTTAGGGGGTAAGGTAACCCTTATGTATGTAGCCCAGTAACCATATAAGAAAGTAAGGGCATCCTGTTTTTTTGGGGTTGGTTGCTTTATACGGGAGTCCAGAACCAAAAAAAGGGCGAAGGGTGCCACTGGGCTGCCAAACTGTTTTGGAGTTCCAGAAATGGCTTGTACCAGCACAGTACCCTTTGACATCTTGCAGGGGAGACACCTTTTTGGGGTAAATGACCCCTTGTACCAGCAGTCCTAAACCCTAAACCCTAAACCCTAACCCCTAAACCCTAAACCCCTATTATAATCCCTTTTCAGGACAGCTAGTATAGGGGGAACATCCCAAGTTTGCTGGTGTGAAGTGCCTAAGGGTAGGGGTTTAGGGTTGAGGGTTTAGGGTTTGGGGTTTAGGGGTAGTTGACGGCCTAAAGACCCCCATCACGAGAACTGTACACTTGCTGGTGCTTAGAGCATCATGTAGCAAGAACGCCTGGCCCCTCATCCCTACACCCACCCCCAAACCCCCTACTCCCCCTGCTTCTTCCCGCGAATCCCCTAAAGCCCCCTGAATCCCCAAAAGGCGTAGGTCCCCTAGGACCCCTAAATCTCCAAAAGCCCTCAACCCACTAAGCGCCCTAAACCCCCAATTCTTCAACCCGTATAAACCCTAAAACCCTCAAGAACCTCCCTCCCCATCTCCACCCTCAGGCGCGCGCTCTCCGGAGTGGCGACCACTCAAAGCCTACCTTTCGGCAAGAGACGGGTTCAGGATTGTAGGGGTGTCAGTAGAGTTTTCGGGTTTAGGTTCTATCTAGGGTTTATAGCTTTCATATAGGGTCTAAGAAGGCTTATACAGGTCGTAAGGTTTTCTTTTGTTTTATTTGGTGTAGGGTTTATGGTTTAGAGTTTTAGGGCTTTATAGGTCCAAAGCCTGGGGTTTTCCCAAAAAGGAAAACTACAGGTGCGTGGCAGTCGAGGACGACCCACCGAGCCCCGAAAACTCAAAACCCTAGTTACCCGACAAACCCCAGAGACCCTAGCATCGGGTTGTCTAAGCCCTATAAGCCCTACAGGGTTAGGGGCTCCAGGATTCAAGAAGTGAAGGGCTGAAAGGATGGGAGTGGTGATGCTATCAGGGTTTAGGGGTTAGGGTTTCCAGGCTGCCCAGTAACCTAGGATTAAAAAGGGTACCCTTTTTCACGTAAAGGTGTTTAGAAGGGAACCTAAACCCCCCAAAAAGGGAATAAGGGCACTACTGGGCATCCTAGGTTTAAATTTAGCTTTCTACCCGCTTCAGTCATCTGTGGATGTGATGAATGGCGATGTCAGCGACTTCGGGGACGACCTCGTCTTCGTGCTGCTAGCGGGAGTGCTTGCATGTGGAGAACCGCTCATCTCCGACCACCTGGACCTCCTCCCGTGCATAGCCAGGATGGGCTATGAGGCCCTATCCCCATCAATCAACCCTATAGAGGGCCTTGTTTTAAGGGGTCATAGGGTGTAATAGCTTGTGCTGGAGGGGTGAAAGCAGCTGTTCGCTCGAGCGGTGCCGGAACTTCCTCAGAGCTGTGCGTCCTCGAGTACGACGACGTCTTTGAGGCTCTGGTTGATGTGCGGTCCGGTTTCGCGGCCGGCGGGTGGATATTGGCACTGATGGCAGCGAGCTTTGCGGCGCTGCATCGTGGGCTGTGGTGGTTCATGGGGGCTCCGCGCATGCTTGCGGAGTCCCTGGGGAGGACCAGTCGGCCTGTCGCGCCGAAGTGGAGGCGATCCTTTATGCCCTTTCGCGCTCTTCCTGGCGAAGTGTGCATGGTGGCGGATTGGAGTTGCCGGCGTCTTGGTTCGAGGCATTGGTTCAGCGCTTGCTGGTCTCCGCGGTTGCTGGATTCCGAGTCATGGCGCCAGTGACCTCGCAGACATTCCGGCGCGCTCGCGCATGCCTCGGAGGGCGAGCTGCCCAGCGGGTTCCCGAGCGTTCGGTGCTGAAGGCTGTCGCCGGCATCGCCCAGCTCTCTGAGGGCGACTACTTGGAGGTTCATGGGTACTTATAACCACAGTTATGAAGGGGACTTCGGGGGCTTGTAAGTGCAGCTATCATTGGGGCTATATAACTATTTTGAACCTCCAAGTAGCCCGCTGGGTGACCTCGAGGACTTTAAGTCCACCGCGCAAACTGCTTTGATCCAAGAGAACAGGGCGGGGGAATCCACTTGTGAGGTCTCGATTGTAGCATCTTTTCAAGGGAACAACCCCACGTGCAGTAGCCTGACTCTAAACCTTAAACCCTAAACCCTAAGCCCTAAACCCTAAAAAGCCCAGATGTGCCAAGCTGCATAACTTAACGAGCTGAGATCCGCACTCCGCCCCCCTCCACATGCCGTGAGCCGATGGCGAACTCTGCGGTACCTCTCTGCAAGCTTCTGGCTCTTACCCTAAGGGTTTAGGGTTTAGGGTTTGGGGTTTGGGGTTTGGGGTTTAGGGTTTATAGGGTTTAGGTCCCATGTTCCTAAATAGGGAATACTTGGGCCTTAATGTACCTCTTTTTTTCGGGACTTTAGGCCGCAAGTACATAAGAATGAGGTACATGGACCCTTAGGGTTATGAGCTGAGCTCTCCAATCAGCGTTCTTTTCTTTTGGGGGCTGTTGGGTCACAGTCGCAGTATCAGAGGCTTCAGTAGGGGTTTGGCTGTAGAGCATCCGAGAAGCCATGAAGTTGCTAAACAAACAAAAAAACAACATTCCTTCCTCCAATCGTTTTGAGGGTACTTGAGGTGGAGGCTTGCAGTTCTGCGGAAAGCTTTGAATGGTTTTCCTTGTCAGAAATTGCGAATGATGATGCTAGAAGGGTTTCGAGCTTCAGCTAGGCTGAGCAGCGATGTCCCCTCCAACACTCCGAATTATACATGGGCATTTCCAAAATAGTGGGTAGCCCTAATGTACCCCGAAATAGAAGAACCCTTTTTTTTCGGAACTCCCAAAAGAGTACCATTTTTTTAGGAAACCCCCACATGCCCTCAACCCACAACCGCACAACCGATACTGCGAGAGGCGGCCCTCTTGCTCCAGGCTAGAACATACCTTAATTTGGTGATCCGAACACCTCCTTATAAACCAAACCCTACACCCTAAACCCTAAACCCTAAACCCTAAACCCTAAACCCTAAACCCTAAACCCTAAACCCTAAACCCTAAACCCTAAACCCTAAACCCTATAACCCTAAACCCTATAACCCTAAACCCGAAACCCTAAACCCCTCAACCCCTCAACCCTCACCCCTACTCCAGGCTGCTTGGAACCTCCCCGTGTGAAACTCGAAGAATCGACCGGGCCTTCCATGACCGGCTGGGCCACCGCCGGAACCTCATGCGGTTCAAGGTTTTTAGGGTTTAGGGTTTAGAGCATAGTAAACTTTCGAAACTTCTAAGTTCCTGAACATCCTCTCTCAAGCCCAAGGTTGAGGGTTTTGGGTACCCTAAACCCTAAACCCTAAACCCTAAATCCTAAACCCTCAACCCTAAACCCTAAACCTAAACGCGTTTAGAAGGGGGGTAGTATAAGGCCACGAATCGCAGGCCTCCAGCCGCTCAAGAAACAAAAAAGCCAAGCAGCAGAACCCCCCCCCCCGCCCCCTACATCTTCGCCTGAAGGGAAATGGTAATACGAGGGGAATATAAGAATATCAGGTATTGAATACTCTAGTTCACCAAACAACTCCAAAATAACCCAACGTCTGCCAAGCAGCGCTTTCCGGCTCGTGCTGAAGATCAGCGTCCATGCCTTCGGGTGAACCCCCCCCCTCTTCATGTGGTCCTTTAGGTTGAGGGTTTAGGGTTTAGGGTTTAGGGTTTAGGGTTTAGAGTTTAGGGTTTAGGGCTTGACAGCTTGAGGGTACCAAAACGGACACGTGTTGCAGGTAAACCTACAATGACCTCAATTTGCGCTGAACCTCACAACCAGCGGCGCTTTGATTGCTAACGCTGCCACAGTGAGACGTCTAGCCGCCGAGTGCCCAAGCCCCTTCAGTTCAGCCTCAACCGAGACCCAAAGTAAAGTCCTGCCGGCTCACCTCCCGACAGCCTTCTAGACATTTCGACCCTAGCACCCGAATTTCAACCTCTAAACCCTAAACCCTATAAACCCTAAACCCTGAACCCTAAACCCGTGGTATTGAACTGTGATTACAGGAAGGTGCTCTCGCTTGACGTAGAGATAGAAGCGCCCAACATCGGGCTACATTCGGTGATAAGTTCCCTACAATTCACAACCCTGCAAGCCCCAAACTCCAACTCCCAAACCCTGAACCGTGAACCCTAAACCCCGAACCCCAAACCCGAAACCCTAAACCCTCAGCATTTGGTAAGAGCAACCCCTCCTTGCAGAGATGAGGACAGGAAGGCCCTCAACCCTAAACCCTAAACCCGAAATCCTACACCCTAAGCCCGCGGGCTCTCAGGGCCAGACACAGCAGGATAGGGTACTTGGCCATTTTAAAGCCAAGCCTCGGCTCTCATTTTGGGCCGTAGGGCTTAGGGTCTAGGGTTTAGGGCTTAGGGCTTAGGGTTTAGGGCTTAGGGTTTAGGGTTTACGGTTTAGGATTTAGGGTTTAAGGTTCCAGAGGGTTGTAGGGTTTCTAGGCGTTCATAAGAGACTGGGCCTTGGGGATGAACGAGTCTAGGTGCCGTCTCAAGGGTTTTCGGGTTTCGGACTACCCAAAACCCAAAACCCCAAAGCCTAAAACACTAAACCCTAAACCCTAAACCCCTTTTTTACCCCCCGGGATGTCCCCGGACTTTCCTCCCCATAATTAACTGCAGCAACACGATCCTTTCTGGCAAACGTGAGTTTTTAGTGGGGACCCTTCGGGGTTTAAAGTTTTCCTAACAGCCTTGAGTCCTGATTGAGTTCAGGTTTCGGGCTTAAGAATTTAAGGTTTAGAACCCTAAACCCTAATGGGCCTAAACCCTAAACCGCTTCGGGTATAGGGCAGGATTTCCTAGTCGAGTCCGGTTGGCTGGGTCCCAAACCCTGGCAGCTTAGGGTTTAGGATTGAGGCTTTAGGGCTATATAGGGTTTGGGGTTTAGGGCTAAATTACCTTATACAGATTCCGCAAGCAAAGTACCTCTGGAGAAGTATAGCTCTGCTGTAAACCCACCAAAACTCTATGACCCCTATAGCCGGTACAAACCCTCAAGCCTATAAACCCTAGAAACCCTGTAAACACCAAAAGCCCTAAAAACCCTAAACCCAGCCCTAAACCCTATAAACCCTACAAACCCTATAAGTCCCTGTAAAAACCCTATAAAAACCCCATGAAGCCCTGAAGCCGTTCGACCCCCAAGACGCGCCGCCGAGCCCCGGGCAGGACGGCGCTGCTAAGACCCTTGCCCTGCAAGCGGAGCTCAATCTTGAAGGTTTAGGGTTTAGGGTTCAGGGTTTAGGGTTTAGGGTTTAGGTTTTAGGGTTTAGGGTTTAGGGTTTAGGGTGACCCAAGAGGCACCTAGGAAGAAAAAGTGTGCCTTTTTTGTTTACGGGGGCTTAAAAAGAAACCTAAACCCTGGTGCTAGTTTCTTTATGGCTTGGTTGGGTTTGGGTTTTAAGTTAGAGGTTGTTAAGGGTTGACTTCGGGCTTGGGTTTTAGGGATCTTGGTGGTTTGGGCCTGAATGTCTAGGGGGTACTGAGTGCTTTACACCAGGGCCAATGCTCGAAGTACCTCAAGGGGCGAACATCTCCCCTAAATTACCTAAGCGCCTAAACCCCTAGACCCTAAACCCCTAAGCCAAACACGCTCCGCAACGCAAAGTTGAAACAAGTTTCTGGCGCTGGCAGGGCTTAAAGGCTTGCCTTTAGATGGCTGGTGGTGGTAGCTGAGTCTGATCAGAATTCTAGGGTGGAACCCTCCCCTCCTTAAGCCCGAAAAGCGATATGTGGCTCGGTGCTGCAGTCCGGAACATCGCACCCAGAATCCCGATGTCGATGCGTAGAACCCATGCAGCCCTGGGACTTAAGCTACGCGCCGGAAGCTTTCTCAACGATCTACCCTCCAAATCTCTAAACCCTTAAACCTCAAAAACCTCAAAAACCCTCAAATCCCCTAAGCCCTTACACCTTAAACCTCAAAACCCTCAAATCCCCTCAGCCCTTACACCCTCAAAAGCCCTGAAACCCAAAAAAACCATGCACCCTTAGACCCCCAAGTCCTCCGGGCACTGAATGTGCAGGTCCCAAACCCTAAACCCTAAACCCTAAAACGCTCAACCCTGAACCCTGAACCCTAAACCCTAACCCTAAACCCTAAACCATAACCCTGAACCCTGAACCCTGAACCCTAAACCACACCTGAGCCTTCGTCCGGCAATGCATCCGCACTGGGAGGCCCTCTGCCATCAAGGCCTCGCAGTGTTCTACCGGGAGGGTTTAGGGTTTTTTGCTTTAGGGTTGCGGATTTAGGGTTGAAGGTTTAGGGTTTCGGGTTTCGGGTTTCAAGGTTCAAGGGTTTAGGGTTCTACCGGCTTTGTGGTTTCAGGGTTCTGAGGCTTAAGGGGTTTGAGGGGCTCAAGGGGTCCAAGGGGCTTAAGGTTTTTTGAGCTTAAGGGGTCTTCAGAAGTAGGGTCTTGGGTAGGTTGGCCCTTGGAACATTCGACAATACTCCCAAACATGATCCTGTGAGCCCCAAAGGAGACCCGAAACCCGAACACCCGAAGCCCTAAACCCTAAACCCTAAACCCTAAACCCTAAACCCTAAACCCTAAACCCTAAACCCTAAACCCTAAACCCTAAACCCTAAACCCTGAACCCTAAACCCTAAACCCTAAACCCTAAACGCAGATTAAACCCCAAAACCAAAACCCGAATCCCCGTAAAGCTGTGCCTTGACAATTTTGGCGGTCTCCTCCGCGTGACAGCAAAGGGTGCCGCGGGTGGGGTGGGGGGGGGGGGTTGGTGATTGGGGCGGTTCGGGTGTTTGGGGGGTTTAGGGTTTACGGTGGGTTACGGCGTATGATTTGTTGAGCGTTTGGGGGGGGGGGGTATTTTTCACCCTAAACCTTAAACCTTAAACCCTAAACCCTAAACTCTTGCAACTCAGCGGGAATTCCGCAAGCGCCAAGCGGAGTACCCTGCGCCAAACCCTCGTGCGTTGTCTACGTTGGTGTCCATTTGTAGCAACAGGGGCCGCCAAACTTTACCTGGCAACCCCAACTTAAATCATCGAGCCCAAGCCTTACACGGTTTCGGGTTCAGGGCTTGGGGGGTTCTTAACCCAAATCACGACAAAGGCTGGCAAACGGAATTGTCCCCAAACCCTAAACCACCCTGCTACTTTTGTTGAAGTCCTCCAAAAAATGGGCTGAAAACTCGCTTCCTTGCCATCCAAGCCTCATGAACAGTATTTGGGGCTCAGGTAGGAGTATATGGGTTCAGGGCTGGGGGTGCAAACTTCAACAATTTAGAGGTAGATTCGTGTGTAAGGCACATGCGTATCATGTGGCTCCAGCAGACTTAGGGCCTTTAGCATATCCGCTTCGGGGGACTCACGTTTCAGGATTAGGGTTCAGGGTTCAGCGTTTAGGGTTTCGGGTTCTGGGTTCAAACTTAAAATTTACGATTTAGTGTTTTAGGCTTCCCTGGGACCCTCTTTAGTAGCTACCCTTAATTCGTAGGTAGAACCCACAACGCTGTAGGTAAAGAGGGTCCCAGGTAGGCTTTCGGGTTGAGTGAAGTCAATCCCAAACCTACCCCCCCTAGGTTCCCCCCTTAAACAACCTCAATTATACTTAATTCTCTCCCTAAACAAACTTAATGATGGGCAACATTGTGGGGGGGTAGTAGAGAGGGGGGGTAGTAGGAGAACCTATGAAAAAAGGCAGGCCAGAAGGGTGGCAGCAGTCCTCAGTGCCTGGGCTCTCATCATCGACGATGAGCATCCTCAGGCTCGTCTAGGGTTTAGGGTTTGGGGTTTAGGGTTTAGGGTTTAGGGTTTAGGGCTTAGGGTTGAGCCATTTTGGGTGCTGCAAGCTGTACGGAATGTACTACAGTAGACAACCCCCAATAGGGGCCATAAGTTAGATCAACTCGCACAGAATGCTGTGGCGCAATCACAGTCTTCTGTCCAAGGTACCCAAAACATTAAACCCTAAACCCTGAACCCTAAACCCAAAACCCTTAACCCATAACCCTTAACCCTTAAACCCTAAACCCTAAACCGCTAAAACCTAAACCAAGAACTGGCCTGATAGTTGGAGCTATTTTTCAACCCCCGGAGCCAAAACAAGATGTTCGGTCTCAGAATCTTCGGGTAGTTGCATGGTCCCATAGTGTGGGCTCTTAAAAGGGGGGGGGACCCCTGAGACACCCGTTTATACCCTGGAAAACCCAAAAGCCCATACCTAAGAAGGTAAGGGACCATATTCAGGGCCATTGAACTACCCTTAGACAGAAGGCGTGATCTGGACCTAGTTGATCAAGATGCGTGTTCCCAAATACCCATTTTATCCCTTGGGCGGAGGAGCTCAGCACATTTGGATAACCCCCGCACTCCGCCCCGTGGTCCCCCTCCTGAACACAAGACGAAAAGAATAAACAGAAAGTAACAGAAAATGTGATTTTCTATACTTAGTATACCTTTATGCAGTTCAGTGCGAAAAGAATAATCAGAAAGTAACAGAAAATGTGATTTTCTATACTTAGTATACCTTTATGCAGTTCTGTGCTTATGTATGTGCAACCATATTCCTCATTCATGGTTTTGCTTTTCGAGGCCGTGTGCAATGACTGACACCTCCGGAATTGTCCACACAAACCTCTACAAGCCACCCTAAACCCTCTGAATCTGGATGCCTCCTCAATGCTACCGCAAAGGTTTGTAGCCGTCACGGGGTTTGGCACAAATCCTGAAACAAGCATTTGCTCATTAACAGCCTCGAATTCGAGCCCAAACCCACGTAAAACCCAACCGCTGCGCTCTAAACCCCCCAAAGCCCGAAAGCCTAAACCCTAAACCCTAAACCCTAAGGCGCCAAAGGCTTTGTTTGACTGCGGTGGGCCCAAAGATGACATGAGAATTGTGGGGGCATAAGGACATTATGCCCCTAAGCCCTGAACCCTAAACACCTACAATCTGGACACTAACCCCTAAACCCTCAAGCCCTAAACCCTAAACCCTGAACCCTGAACCCTAAATCCCTTAAACCGTTGAACGCCCAAACCTCTAAAACCATCACGGAATAAACTGGAGCTCCGTGCTCAGCTGTCAAGCCTGCTGCCTGCGGCTGTAGAGTTCGAGGTTTCGGGTTTCGGGTTTCGGGTTTAGGGTTTAGGGTTTAGGGTGTAGGGTTTAGGGCTTAGGGTTTGGGGTTTAGGGTCTAGGGATATTGGGCTTCGGGTTTAGGATGTTGGGTTCAAGGCTCGCAGCTTTTTGGTTAGGGCTTAGCGAGCACTACGAGTAGGTCTAGCAAAGGAAGCCTAGAGCCTCCGATGTCATTCCTGAATTCCTGCCTTTCACTGCAAGGCCGAGCGGGGGGAACCCTTAACCCTAAACCCTAAACCCGAAACCCTAAACCCTAAACCCTAACCCCAAAACCCTAAGCGGCATCAGGGGGCTTGGGTCGAAGAAGGCGAAGGTGGAATTGGGATTCCTGGAGCCCGAAAACCAGCACCCGACACCTTTGCAGCTTCGGGTGATAGCTTTCTTTGGGATCAGGGTTTAGGGTTACGGTTAAGGGTTTAGGGTTTAGGGTCTAGCGTTTAGGGTTCCCTCAAGATGTCAGTATCTCACTGAGACGAAGGTTGTAGAAGATGAGGGAGGGTTTTTGGCGTAGGGTTTCCCCCCCCAACTGACGTCCGAGGCTAGAGCCCTAAAGGCCTCCAAAAAACTGAAACCTGATATCCATCATCGTAAAAACCTGTTCTACCCCAGAAGCTCTGAAACCCTGCACACCCAAAACGCCAAGTCCTAAACCCTAAACCCTAAAGGCAAAACAAGAACAAAGCACCCCTCCTAAGAGCCCCCCCCCCCCCCCCAAGCTCCTAAACGCTAAACACCAAAACAACCTAACCTTAAACCCCGACCCCCAAAAACCTGAAACCCGAAGATGCTAGACTGCCTAAAGACCAAACCACTAAAGCCCCATAATATGTAGCCGCAAACAAAAAACACCCAAACGCCAACCCCCAAACCCTAAACCCCCAACCCGAAACCCTAAACCCCAAACTCTCAACCCTGAACCCCTAAACCCCAAACCCTATAAACCCTAAATCCTGAACCCAAGTGGTGCCTCGGTAGCCTTAAACAGCCGCTCGGCCAGCGGCCGAATGTTCTCGGTCTCGTTGTAGGTGGGCACCTAAAGTGCTCTGCTTAGGTGTTTTTTGGGGTTTGGGGTTTAGGGCTAGGGTTTGGGGTTTAGGGTTTGGGGTTTAGGGTTTGGGGTTTGGGGTTTAGGGATAGGGTTTAAGGGGCTTAGGGGGTTTGGGGGGTTTAGGGGGTTTAGGGGGTTTAGGGTTTAGGGTTTGGGGTTCGGGGTTTGGGGCTTTGGGTTTACAGGGATTGAGGTTTGAGGTTTGGGGTTCGGGATTTGGGGTTCACGGTGTGTCGGGCGTTGGGTTGAGGGTTGAGGGTTAGAGTTTCGGGTTTGGGTTTATGAAGGTTTAGGGCTTAGGGTTTCGCCGGTAGGTGGGTGCCTAGCAGTCTGGGGCAGTTGACAACTCGGACGCTAAATCCCTAACAAAGGTTTTCGCAGCCTTAACAGTATTGGGCTTCCCTTCAGAGAGGTTACAGAATGGCGGGTTGATCCAGATCATGGAGCTTTGTTCCATGGGTTCTCTATGACTGTATATGGTGCAAAAACAAACTATCATACCCACTTGTGTGCATCGTCCGCTTCAGGGCTAAGTATATCTACCAGACCCCTTTAGGCTCAAAATAGCCAAACCCACGTAACACAAAGGCATTTGGGCCCAGAAAAAACTAGACTACTTGGGTGACATGGTGGTTTCCGGAAGTAGGGATACCCTTGTGGGGGGGGGGGGGTTCCCTTTAAGGGGATTCTTTTCTATTTGGGGGATCACAAGGGGTACCCCTATTGTAGGAAATGCCCACATGGACATGTTGGAAACGTCTGCGCGCGCCCCGAGGCGCAATGACAGAGAGCTCCTTCTGGCTGACCGTGGCCGGAGCGCCTTCTGGGCGTTTAGGGTTTCGGCTTCAGGGTTTAGGGTTTAGGGCTCAAAATAGATCCCAAATCGTAGCATGCCTTGTGATAAGGATGCAGCAAGGTACCCCTAATTTCGGAAGCCCGCATCTGGTGGGCATTGAAAAGGGTTAAGGTTTTGGGTTGGGATGTTCCCCCTTATACTAATAGTCCCTAGTAGGGACCATAATGGGGGTGACTATAATCCTCGTGAAGGACTGCTAGTATAGGGGAACATCCCAAGGTTTGCGGTTTTGAGGGGTGAGGCTTTAAGGATTGCTGTCGGAGGCTTTAGGAAGCTACAACTCTCTTAAACATGCGAATGCCTTGATATTCTTTGTCATTGTGGCACTTTTACATGCCTTTACTAGCAAGAAACAGGGCATGGAGGTGGTGGGGTTTGAATAGTTGGGCTTGCGGGCTTGTCTCCCAGTGTTGCAGGCTTCCGGGCTTTCGAGTGTGTGTTGCATGCCGGCTTTCTGAGGAGGTGTCCGCTTTCGAGTTAGGAGTTAGGACTGTGAGATTCGAGGGTCCGAGGGCTTAATCCAAAGTTTCGATATCCCCTTGGCCCGCCCACGGACCCCAAACGTCAACCACACAAGCCCGGCAAACCTGAAGACCTTTGTCGACATTATGAGCTCCACACCCCCCATTTTTCCCTGCTACACACCTTGAAGGCAGCCAAGCTGGGACTACAGATTAGTAGGAACTATCTTTAATTAGTACTAAAAACCCTTTATTTGTGGGGTATAACCCATAAAGCTGTAGGTACAGAAGGTCCCAGGTACTATAGCAGGGGTGCTCCCGAGGTGTCCTGCGATGTTCTACGAGCCAGACTCCCCATGGAGACCAGCGAGGTTGACAGCGAACCAGACACATACGTCATCATTTCCATCGACACTGACGCGTGATCAGGCTGTCGTTGGGCTTACCCTAAAACCTCGACCCTAAACCCTAAACCCTAAGCCCTATCCCCTAAGCCCTAAGCCCTAAACCCTTGACCCTAAACGCTAAACCCTAAACCCTAAACCCTAAACACGCACTCCGTGATCGTCAGCTCGGCTCCTGCAGACGCTGTCTGAACTTACAACGGCTCGCTTTGAAAGAGCTTGGCGGAAACAGCGTACTTCTTCACGAACCCTCCCACTTGGAGGTTCAGGGTACTTATAACCCCAATTAGAACTGTACTTATCAGTCCCCTAAGTCCCCTAAGTAGGTTATAAGTAGACTTATAATTGTGGTTATAAGTACCCATGAACCCCCCCCCAGAGATTCCACTATCCCTTAATTAAGGAGTATACCTTAAATTATAGCAGGACCCCTAATATGGTTTAAGGCAGATTCCTTAATTATAAGGGATATTGGAGTCTTTGGGTCAGCTGTCACAGAAACTGCAACACCACTGTCAAACAACATGTTGTATACTTGGTTCTTGGCGTTTGACAAAGGAGGCCGGAAACCTAAAACAGAGGCACAAGGGTACCACCAGACTTCCGAGAAGCCCTACACCCTAGGTCCACCAGTACCTCGGCATACCTCAGCGTTGATCTGAGGGTAGCTACATGGGTACATGCGGCCTTAATATGGTCCCTAACCTCCTTTTAAGGCTTCTAATGTATGGACCCTGAATTTCTATAGGGTATGTCAGGGGTATATAAGGGGTACCCTTTGAAGGGTTCATACCAAGGAACCATGCATGTAACTACCCTCAGAATTGAGCAAGTGCCCTTCGTTGCTGCCAAGGGGAACCGAACCCTTCAAAACCCTAAGCCCGAACCCTTAACCCCAAACCCTAAACCCGAACCCTAAACCCTAAACCCTAAGCCCTAAACCCTAAACCTGCTGGGCATCTTTCACCCCAGTCCCCTACACCAGCTGCAGCCCAGCTGCCGGCACCGCCGCGGCGTCGTTCCGCCATCGCTCCCTTGGCTTCGGGTTTAGGGTTTAGGGTTTAGGGTTTAGGGTTTAGGGTTTAGGGTTTAGGGTTTAGGGTTTAGGGTTCAGGGTTCAGGGTTTAGGGTTTAGGGTTTCGGGTTTCGGGTCTAGGGGTTGGGGTTTTCGGGGGAAAGATTCAGGGCCTAGCGAGGGCAAACCTTGCACGCGGGTGGGGCCAAATGGGCCAAAGGTTCGACGAACGCGTCCGAAAGCATCTGGGGTCGCCCAGGAACCTGGGATGTACAAAGGGTACTGTACACATGTCCAGGGTTTAGGGTTTAGGGTTTAGGGTTTAGAGGGGGGGGGGGGTTTATAAGGGAACAAAGGGTACTGTACACATGTCCAGGGTTTAGGGTTTAGGGTTTAGGGTGGGGCTTTTTAAAAGGGAACCTATACCCACCAAAGAGGGAATAAGCGTACTTCTGGGCATCCTAGGATAAGGTTCGGCCAAACCGAACAACATATGTTGGGTGGTAAGATAAACGACGAATGAACATTGATGTGGTTTGGTGTTTACAGCGGCGGCATGATATCATGTGTACATATATATATATATATGTATATATGTATATATATGTATATATGTATATCTGTATATATGTATATGTATATGTATATGTATATGTATATATATATGTGTGTTTATATTTGTTTTTTATTTTTTATATTTAGATTTATGTATTTATGATCTAATATATTTATATTTAAGTATTTATGTGTACACACACATACACACACATATATATATATATATATGTATATATATATATATATTGATATACGTGTTTGTTTATATATTTCACCAGTTCTCCAAAGCAATCGATAGAATTTGCCAACTCTCCAATAATAAATAAGTGGAGGCAAATCTACGAATATTGTGTTGCTTTTGTTATTATCGCGGCGAATTCTACTTAAAATTCAGCGAAAAGTTAATGAACGGAAACACGTGTGTACAGGCTTTGGGGAAGATGCTTTAAGCTCCCTAACCCCTTACCCCCTTACCCCCCCCCCCCCCCCTTACACCCTTAAACCCTTAAACCCCTAAACCCCTAAACCCTTACACCCTTAAACCCTTAAACCCTTAAAACCCTTAAACCCTCAAACCCTGAAACCCTGAAACCCTGAAACCCTGAACCCCTTAAACCCTGAAACCCTTAAAGCCTTAACCCTTAAACCCTCAAACCCTCAAACCCTTAAACCCTTAAACCCTTAGACGCTTAAACCCTTAAACCCTTAAACCTTAAACCCTTGGAACCTTAAACCCTTGAAACCTTAAACCCCAAACCCTTAAACCTTGTTCTCTCATTCTCGACTAAGAACCAGCCAGTGATGTTCAGGGATTAAGGGATTTTCGCCCTATAGGCTGTTTAGGGTTTAGGATTTAGGGTTTGGGTTTTGGGGTTTAGGGTTTGGGGTTTGGGGTTTGGGGGTTTGGGGTTTGGGGTTTGGGGTTTGGGGATTGGGGTTTGGGTATCAGGCGCATGAAAACTACCCAAGACACTCATCTACACAAACAGGCCCTTGCACGCGAGGTGAACACCAAGATTTCTAGCTTGCCACGCTGGGACGAACGAAAGCGAAGGCCCTGATCCCTGGTAGTGGACTGGTATTTAAGCCCGAAGCCCTAAACCCTGAACCCTAAACCCTGAACCCTAAACCCCTTGCCAAGCTGAATCATACTTAGCAGGTGTGGGGCTCAGGGAGATGCTTCCAAGAACCCTGAACCCTAAACCTTCAACCCTTGAACCCCAAAACTGGGCAGATTCCCCCCCTTATACTAGCAGTCCTTAATGGAGATGAGTACCCCTCATGATAATCCTACTCCCATCCCTGGTCAGGACTGTTAGTATAAGGGGGAACATCCCAACCCAGACCCTGAACCGTAAAGGCCCTAAAGGCCCTAAAGGCCCTAAAGGCCCTAAACCCTAAACCCTAAACCCTAAAGGCCCGAAACCCTGAACCTTTGTCGGCAGGGGGCCTTGAAACAGCCTGGGCTGCAACGCGCCCAAATTGGCTCGGGATCCAACAGCGAAGAACGCGAGCCGGGGCCGCAGGTCAGGGTTCAGGACTCACGGTTCAGGCCCTGCTTGCTGAGGGCCCAAGACCCCAAATAAGAAGGTCTTTGGGCCCACCTAAACCCTAAACCCTAAACCCTAAACCCTAAACCCTAAACCCTAAACCCTAAACCCTAAACCCTAAATTGTGGGGTCTTGGACCCTGAGGGTTCGGGTTGAAGATTCGTGGGGGGGTGAGTTTAAGGTTTACGGCGTCGCGTCTAAGGCCTAGGGGCCTAGGATGCAGGGCTGATAAGTTGCAGGAGAAAGTAGAGGGGCTCACTTGAATACGTAATACTTGGGCTTTTGGGGTACTTTAAGGGTCTTTCGGCAGTGTTTCAGGCCTAAGTCCCTTTCTGTGAGGGATGGGCATTTGGCGCTCAGAAAGGAGGAGTGTAGAGAGTCCAGGGCCTTTCAGAGTGTCCAGCGATAAGACCTGCCCTGAACCCTAAAGGCCCTGAAGCCATAGGGTTAGGTTGAGGGTTCATGCTCTTGTCAGCATTTGGGCCCTTTGCTGCTTCAACCTTGGAAAGAAGCGAAGTCCTGCGCGGGACCTTGTCCGAAGAGCCACCGAACATAGACCAAACAACGGCGTCTAGCAACTACCCGAAACCCCCTAAAGCCAAAACCCTAAACCCTCAAAAGAAGCAGCCCAAGCGCCAGATAATAAACAACAACCTGACATCGCATCCAGACCCACGCAGAGCATGGCGCTAGGGGCAGATTACAGGCACTGAGGCGCTTGCAGATTGCGACTCCAGGGCACCCTCTAAACCCTAAACCCTAAACCCTGCACCCTAAACCCTAAACCCTAAACCCTAAACCCTAAACCCTAAACCCTAAACCCTAAACCCCCAGATCCAAGAACCCTGGGAGCAGTTGGGGCGGAGTTGCCAAGCCTCAGCTGCCAGCCAGACTCCGACTCCATGGCCGCAACAAAAAGAACACGCAAAGCACTGGTATGCCCACAGGGGGTTTTCGGGTTTAGGGTTTAGGGTTAAGGGACTATTTGCTTAAGAACCCACCTCGAAAAAATCAAAATATTTTCCTTTTACGGGCAACATAGGGCATCTTTTGTTTTTTGGGGACTTCGTAAGAACATGCTGGACAGGTTGTTAGCGTTTTGGGGTTCAGGACTTCGGTAGAGGGTTTTTATGGCTTTAGGGTCTCAGGGTTTGGGATTTGAGTATTTGCTTCTAGGGTTTAGGGGTTAAAGTAAGAGGGTTCCAGGGCTGCAGTCGAGTTTTTCAGGCGAGCTTTCGGGCTTTCGAGGCTAGCTTGAAGGCTTAGGCCCATGATACTTCCGCGACCGTTTAGGGTTTAGGGCTTAGGGCTTAGGGTTTAGGGTTTAGGGTTTAGGGTGCAGGGTTTAGGGTGGCCGTACATGCCCCCGAAACCTTAAAACCGAAACCCAACAGCAGCCGCTCAACAGCGGACGCAACGCTCCTCACAAGCCACCGAAGCAACTCGGGCTTCAATCCCAGTATCCCTAAACCCTAAACCCTGAACCCTGAACCCTAAACCCTAAACACTAAACCCTAAAACCTAAAACCTAAAACCTAAACCCTAACCCTGAACCCTAAACCCTAACCCAAAAACCCAAAACCTTAAACCTGAAGCTAGGTCAAGATTCAGGGTGTGCATACGACGGCTCTCAGTAGGGAAGTCTGGGAATTCGGTGGAAGGAGAGGGGGGAATGCAAGGGACAGGGGGGGGGGGGGGAGGGGGGGTGGGGGAGGGGGGGGTGGCAAGGTAGAGGGTAACAGGGTAAAAAGGGGGTTAGGGGGGGGGGGGTGGGGGGGGGGGGGGGGGGGGGGGGTGGGGGGTAAGGTTCCACTGAAGCCTCCAGCCGGTAGGGCTTAGGGTTTAGGGTTTGGGGTTCAGGGTTTAGGGTTTAGGGTTTAGGGTGTATGGTTTAGGGATTAGGGCTATCAGTGAAAAACCTGGGTAGGTCACAGGAAAAGCCTTTCTTCTACAACTTGGGTTGAAGGGGTTCCGGGTTTAGGGCCTCAGGGAAATGTGATGTGATGTGTTTCTTTGCGCGTGCTGCGTGCCGCGCGTCAGGCTTGAATTCACTCTGCTGTTCACGTGCCCCAGGCCCCTGTAAGGACCTGACATGTGGGCTCCTAAACCTAGGGTTTAGGGTTAAGTTTAGGGTTTAGGGTTTAGTTAATAGGCTTGATAGTTTAGGGCTTAGGGTTTAGGACTCTAAAAATCTCAGGCTCCTACTTAAGCCTACAAAATCGGAAACCCACAAACCCTTCGGGTTGCAGACTCCCAAATCTAGGATTACACCTCGGGTTTTGGGTTTTGGGCGGTCCTAAAACCTGCACATGGACCGAGAGCTCGCCGTGTTTGGGGTAAACCCTAATCCCTAAACCCTAAACCCTAAACCCTAAACCCTAAACCCTAAACCCTAAACCCTGTGCCCTGAAATACGTGGTCAAGGCCGCTTCACTTCAGCCCTTTCGCGGCTCACTTGGCGGCATCCTTCTGTGCAGGCTGCTGCTCTGTTGAGGCCTTGCTGTGGGGTTTACGGTTTAGGGTTTAGGGTTTCGGGTGTAGGTTAGGGGTTAGGGCCCTTGATTGCATGTCTTGTATTGAGGGGAAATGTGTTCTATGGCTCGTCGAACTTCTGACAAGATGTGGCACCCCATAAACAGAAACTACAAGTAAGGGTCCGGGTACGTAAGCCCAAACTCCTTCTCAATCTCGAAAAACTAAGGGTGCTTAGGGTTGAACCGAAGTCTAGCATAATGGGTAGCTCTCGATCCCTTTTGGGGGGTCCTTCTTTATCAGGGTGCCAAAAGGATGCTAATTTAGCGATCTACCCATACAGAGCTTAGGGGCATGCAGACCACTTTGTATGGCTGGCTCCTTAGGCCACCCCTAAACCTTAAACCCAAAACCTTAAACCCAAATCCTGAACCCTGTGTCAATGTGGTCACAAGTTAGTGCAGGTTCCCAATTCATTTCGAGGAATTTGACGCCCTCTACCCCCGCCTAAGAAACTCCGCAGCAGAAAGCCTAGAATCTCCCAAAAGCCTCATCCCTAAACCCTAAACCCTGGACCCTAAACCCTAAACCTAAACCCTATACCTTAAACCCTAAACCCTAAACCCTGCTGATCTCCGTCAGGGACCGGGATTGGTGTCAAGGATTCCGGTCTTAATCACTCAGGGGCTCCTCCGCAACCTGCTACAGGCTCTTCCCAGCATTCAACTAGGGTTTAGGGTTTAGGGTTTAAGGTCTAGACTTCAGGGTTTAAGGTTTAGGGTTTAGGGTTTAGGGTTTCAAGTGTCAAAAAGGGGGACGGGCGAGTAGATGGTGAGCCCTTGACAGAACTTAGACGACCTAAAAGTAGCTAGCCTGCGTTTAGACCTTAGCCAGAGCTTTCGTGCCGCTTGTGCTTGGGCCACCCACTTTCTCCTTGGACGCCGCCGATGCCAGGTATCCTGCGCTCAAGCAGCGCAAAGGGGCCCAATGACATTGGGCCCCGTGCGCTCACAGTTGGGAAAATGGTTTTGGGGATTCGGTGATGAAGAGAAAAGAAAAAGCAAGCCTGAAACCTAAAGGAGCCAGGGGCGCCTGGGAGGAGAGTGTAACAACATAAGGCCTGTCTAAGCCCAAGCAATCTCCTTTTTAGCCTTACTCAGGGAAGACCTAGCCTTAACAAGGGAATCGAATCGAGAATATCAGGCCCTTCGCCTTGCGCTGTTCCCTCACACCCACCCCCCCCGCACCCCTCATGAACTCAAAACCCTGAACCCCCCCCCCCCCAACCAAAACCCTGCAGGGTTTTAGGGCTTAGGGTCGAAGGGTTTTGTGTCTGAAAAAGGGCTTGATTTAAGGCTCCTAAGCTTAGGGTCTTAGGAAGTAGGGGCTGGGGAGGGTTTAGTCTTCAGGGCGTTAGGTGTTTGAAAACACTCCTTGAACGAGGAGCCCTCAAACCCTAAACCCTGAACCCTGAACCCTGAACCCTGAACCCTAAACCCTAAACCCTAAACCCTAAACCCTAAACCCTAAACCCTAAACCCTAAACCCTAAACCCTAAGCCCTGTTGTCGGAAACCCCCGACATCCCTTCGCGGTCTTGGCAGGGAGCAGGCGCTGGCGTCCGGAAACGCCACCGTGGGGGCACGTCCTGCGTCAGAAGCCCGCGGCACCACAGGGTTCAGGGTTAGGGTGTAGGGTGTAAGGTTTAGGGTTTAGTGTTTAGGGTTCAAGACTTAGGGCTCAGGGCTGAGGGGTTCAGGGTTCGGGTGTAGGGTGTAAGGTGTAGGGTTTAGTGTTTAGGGCTTAGGGTGTAAGGCTTAGGGTTTAGTGTTTAGGGCTTAGGGTTCAAGGCTTAGGGCTCAGGGCTGAGGGTTCAGGGCATAGGGCCTAGGGTTTAGGGCTTCAGAAAAGCACAATACTTGTAGCAAGAAACAGGGTTCAGGGTCTCAGCAAGGCAATACTTGTAGTAAAAGGGTTTATGCGGCGCTTAGGGTTGACTAGACCCGGGAGTAACCTAGGAATAAGAAGGGTACCCTTTTTGGTTTTAAGGGGAATATAAGGGAACCCCAACCCTAAAAAAAAAAAAAAGGGCCTACTTCCAGTCCTAGTTGAAGCACTTGGGAGTTGGGATTCGCGCATATATGGACCAGTTTAGCCCTTCGTAAGCTTCAATAGGGGAGCATGAGCCTCTTCAGGGAAGCAAGGGTTTGGGTTTAGGGTTAGGGCTAGGGGCTATTCGGGCCCAGGGTTGAGGGTTGAGGGTTCCCGGGTAACCATTTCGGGAGTCGAGTCATCCCTATACCCTAAACCCGAAACAGTTTCGGGGGGCTTGCGCTTTGGGGTTCGATTCTGCGGCCACTTGGTCTTTGGGGAGGCTGCGGGGGTTCCTGCAACAAAGGGATAGGGTTCGGGGTTCGTTGTTTGGGGTTTGGGGTTTAGGGTTGGGGTTTCGGGTTTAGGGTTATAGGGTTTAAGGTAAGGGATAGGGGTCGGGGTTTAGGGCTTTTAGGGTTTAGCGTAGGTCTAAGGGTAGTTACATGGTCCCTTGTATACCTCTTATACATATATACCCTATCAAACCAAAGGGCAAATACTGCACAACCCTGTAACCCTTTAAAGAAGGTAAACCAGGATTGCGTACTTGGGAAGTTGCCTATTTTGCCCTTTATGATCCCAGAGACTGGGATCTAGGGATCCTCCAGGGGTTTAAGGGTTGAGGGTTCTCTAGTAACACAAGGCAGACTGCTGAAATGGCCTTTGAGGGAAGACTTGAACGACTTCTCCCACTCCTGGCGCGCCCGTGTGGTCTTGGAGCTCGCAGCTTGCCGTTTTGGCTTCAGTAGGATGTCGTGGTAGGGTCGAGAGTTCAGGACAGAACGGTTTAGTCTTAGGGCGTGGCTTTGAACCCTCGACCCCAACCCAATCTTGAAGCCCCAAGGATAAATGGTGCGGGGGCATAGTGGAGAGCTGGGTTCCCATCCCGTTTTCAGTTCCCTTGCGCAGACACGTGCAGGACCTTGCGCCTTCGCACCCATGTCTTTTCAGGGTTTAGGGTTTGGGGTTGAGGGTTTAGGGTTTAGGGTTACAAAACCCTAAACTGACATGTTGGTCCCTTAGGTTAGTGCCCAGGCCTGATTGAAGCATACACTCTGATCCCCACATCTTCTGCCTCCTGCGTGATGCCAGCAGGCAGCGAAGTCTCCCGGATGTCGGGAAGTGGCCCGAGACCCACCATGATCCGCAGGCACGGCTTTTCAACAGGGGCAAGCAACCTACTCAGCACAAAAAGCATGGCTTGTGAAGAGATGTCTGGAAAACCCCAAACCCTAAACCCTAAACCCTAAACCCTGAACCCCATAAGCCCTAAACCTGCATCCTACATGCTGTAGGCTTGAAATTTGATCGCGCTTTGCAGCCGAATGAGCTCGGGCGCAGGACTTCCGAGCGCCATTCTGGAGACGAGAAATTTAAGGGCTCCTGGCTTTCAAAACGGGTGGAGTTTTTTTTTGGGTCTTTTTTTTTTTTTTTTGGCCATTTTTTTTTTGGTCGATTTCCTTGGTTTTCTCTAGGAAAAACCCTACTTTCCTTACATTTTGGACGGATTTTCTGTCATTTCCCTGAGGTTTTCGTTGGTTTTTCATAGGGAAAAACCTATTTTTTTACATTTTGGACGGATTTCCTGTAATTTCCCTTAGGTTGAAGCACGCTCTGCACGGCTTAAAAAAAGCGGGGGGGTTGGGGGGGGCGCAGCCCCCCCCATTTGCAAACACAATGCACACACGATGTTTTTCAACTAGTTTCTTGGGCTTTGAAGCACGCTTGGTACAGCTTAAAAGAAGCGGGGGGGTTGGGGGGGGCGCAGCCCCCCCCATTTGCAATGCTCACACGATGTTTTTCAACTAGTTTCTTGGGTTGGGAAGCACGCTTGGTACGGCTTAAAAGAAGCAGGGGGGGTTGGGGGGGGGCGCAGCCACCCCCCATTTGCAAACACCCTGCTCACATGATGGGTGTCAACAAGTTTCTTGGGCTTTGAAGCGCGCTCTGCACGGCTTAAAAAACAAAAAAAAGCGGGGGGGTTGGGGGGGGCGCAGCCCCCCCCATTTGCAAACACAATGCTCACACGATGCTTTTCAACTAGTTTCTTGGGCTTTGAAGCACGCTTGGTACGACTTAAAAGAAGCGGGGGGGGTTGGGGGAAAACACCTCTCCCCCCCCCCCATTTGCAAACACCCTGCTCACATGACGGGCGTCAACAAGTTTCTTGGGCTTTGAAGCACGCTCTGCACGGCTTGAAAAAAAAACGAGGTTTTCGTTGGTTTTTCCTAAGGAAACCCTCTTCTGATTACATTTTGGACGGATTTCGTCAAACGTCAAAGCGCACGTTGCTTTTCCTTAGTTTGTCCTAGGGAAAACCCTATTTGGTTCGTTTTCTTGGTTTCTATCATTCCCTCTATATTTTCATCGGATTCATACTTTTTTTTCAACTAGTTTCTCGGGCTTTGAAGCACGCTTGGTACGGCTTAACAGAAGCGGGGGGGCGGTTGGGGGGGCGCAGCCCCCCCCCCCATTTGCAAACACCCTGCTCACATGATGGGTGTCAACAAATTTCTTGGGCTTTGAAGCACGCTCTGCACGGCTTAAAAAAAGCGGGGGGGTTGGGGGGGGCGCAGCCCCCCCCCATTTGCAAACACAATGCACACACGATGTTTTTCAACTAGTTTCTTGGGCTTTGAAGCACGCTTGGTACAGCTTAAAAGAAGCGGGGGGGTTGGGGGGGGCGCAGCCCCCCCCATTTGCAATGCTCACACGATGTTTTTCAACTAGTTTCTTGGGTTGGGAAGCACGCTTGGTACGGCTTAAAAGAAGCGGGGGGGGTTGGGGGGGGTCGCAGCCCCCCCCCATTTGCAAACACCCTGCTCACATGATGGGTGTCAACAAGTTTCTTGGGCTTTGAAGCGCGCTCTGCACGGCTTAAAAAAAGCGGGGGGGTTGGGGGGGGCGCAGCCCCCCCCATTTGCAAACACAATGCTCACACGATGTTTTTCAACTAGTTTCTTGGGCTTTGAAGCACGCTTGGTACGGCTTAAAAGAAGCGGTGGGGGGTTGGGGGGGGGCGCAGCCCCCCCCATTTGCAAACACCATGCTCACATGATGGGTGTCAACAAGTTTCTTGGGCTTTGAAGCACGCTCTGCACAGCTTAAAAAAAGCGGGGGGCGCCAGCCCCCCCCCCAATTTGCAAACACAATGCTCACACGATGTTTTTCAACTAGTTTCTTGGGCTTTGAAGCACGCTTGGTACGGCTTAAAAGAAGCGGGGGGGGTTGGGGGGGGCGCAGCCCCCCCCCCATTTGCAAACACCCTGCTCACATGATGGGTGTCAACAAGTTTCTTGGGCTTTGAAGCACGCACGCTCTGCACGGCTTAAAAAAAAACAAAAAAAGCGGGGGGGTTGGGGGGGGCGCAGCCCCCCCCATTTGCAAACACAATGCTCACACGATGTTTTTCAACTAGTTTCTTGGGCTTCGAAGCACGCTTCCTTTCTTCCTTCCTTGCTTCCTTCCTTTCTTCCTTCCTTTCTTCCTTCCTTGTTTCCTTCCTTTCTTCCTTCCCTCCTTTCTTCCTTCCTTCCTTCCTTCCTTCCTTGTTTTCTTCCTTTCTTTCATCCTTCCTTCCTTCCTTTCTTTCCTTCTTTCCTTCTAAAACGTACCAGAAATAACGCTTTCCTATGAAACCACAGAGAAATTACTGTTTTTCGTACCAAAAACCACGAAAATGCATCAAATCCTTTAAAAATATGGAGGGAATGGTGGTTTTCTTAGGAAAAACCAAGAAAATCGACCAAAAAAAAAAAATGCCCAAAAAAAAAAAGACCCAAAAAAATAGGCCCTCCTTTCAAAACCCTTAACGGATTTAGGGCTTAGGGTTTAGGGTTTAGGGTGTAGGGTTTAGGGTTTAGGGTTTACTTACATGCCCCTAAAAACTAAAAACTTTGAGTTAAACATATAATTTTATCGGAACCTCAACAGGGGCTATGACGTAGACAAACCCACCCCGGAAAACCCTTTAAACACTGTAAACCCTGTCAGCCCTATAACGCCCTATGAACCCTGCAAGTCCTACAGCTCCATGAACCCTACAAAGCCTATAGACCCGAAACGTGTGGAAACCATGGCCACGTGAGTGCTGTGGCTGGCTTGTGTTTCCCTAAGGGTCCATGTACCTAAATAGGGAATACTTGGGCCTTAAAGTACGTCCTATTTGGGTACTTTAGGGCCCAGGTACATATAATGAGGTACATGGACCCTTAGGGTTTGTTTCAGAAAGAAACCAAAGGCGTGGAAGGGAGGGGGGCTGTGTAAGGGCCCCAGAGTCCCTGAATAAGTGCTTGAGAGCCCCAACTAATTACGTTGTAACAACACCCCAATAAGAGTCTAGGGTTTAGGGTTTAGGGTTTAGGGTTTAAGGTTTAGGGTTTAGGAACATCGGCCCCTGGCTCTCCCCTCCCTTCCACCCCCCACTGGTTCCTCATGATTGTCAGTTTCAACCTGCAGCGCTTCGTGGGTTCAGCGTTGCAGGGGCTTAGGACTTAGGACTTAGGGCTTAGGGCTTAGGGTTTAGGGCTTAGGGTTTAGGGTTTAGGGTTTAAGGTTTAGGGTTTAAGGTTTAGGGTTTAGGACTTTAGGGGTTGCTGAGTTCATAGTGTAAACTTCCAGTTCTGTAGGGGATTTTAGTATCTCAAAAAGTGTAAACGTGTACTCACTCAGCTACTAAGGGTTTAAGGGTTAGGGTTGTAAGGTTTCAGGGCTTTCGGGTTTTTGAGGGTTAGGTTATATTGGGGCCTGTAAGAGTTCATGGGTCTGTTTTGGCAAAGTTTGGCAAAGTTGTGCAGCACTGGCCTCATCAATCACAGCCACCAGCAAGCTGCAATCTGATGTTATTTTCACAGCTTTGCGAACCTCCGATATGCAACTTGGCTCATAGACATCAGGCGAAGGACAAGAAGAATGTACAGCTCTGTCATTCTGACCGGAGCAACGCTGACATGCTAGAAGACTTTCTCGTACTGTCCCTTCAAGGGAGAATTGGGTGAAAGAGTCGTTTCCATAGTGCAGCCATCATTCAAAACAAGTCGGCAAGGACACTTGCAGTGGCCAGCGCCAGCCACGGCAGAGAAAGTCGCCAGCTCCAGACAATGCCAAGCTTTGCGGCACGGACGGCGCTGGAAGTGCCAGTGCCGTCACAGACCTGAGACACAAAACAGTCTTTGAAGAAACAACTTCTTGGTAGCCCTTGTTTTGGGCTGGTTACCATAGGGGAACCTTGAACCAACAAAGGGAAAAAAGGGTACCCCTGGGCTACCAAAACTTGCAATCTCTCCCTGACAACGCTCAAATGTTAAACGGTTTTTTTCACCGTCGTCTTTTTCGCAGGTCGAAGCAAAATCCATCATTGCATGAGTGCAAAGGTGCTTACCATGTCCCCCCCTAAACCCTAAACCCTAAACCCTAAACCCTCAACCCTCAACCCTCAACCCTCAACCCTAAACCCTAAACCCTAACCACTCCCTAAACCTTAAGAACGCGATAACCAATTCTGGCCAGCGCAGTCTGGTTCATCCCGCACCGGGATCACATGTGGAAGCTACAATGGTGGCTGAAACGAAATAAACCTTAAACCCTAGACCCTAAACCTAAATCCTAAGCCCTAAGCCCTAAGCCCTAAACCCTAAGTATTGGCATCCGAGGGGCTTGGCAAGCCTCCGATGAACAAAGGTAGTGCTGCTGCCCTGTTCTCGGTAAAACATCCCAATCGTTGATGCAACATTGGCAGCCGCCCGTATGATACCTTAGTTTAGGGTACAGGGAGTAGGGTTTAGGGCTTAGGGCTTAGGGTTTAAGGGTTGCTGAGTTCATAAGCCCCCCCCCCCAAAAAAAAAAACACACTTTCAGTTCTATAGGGGGTTATAGTATCCTGAAAAGTGTAAAGGGTGCTCATTCAGATACTCAAATACCTTGATACCAGGATGATACCATTGGTCCATCGAGGTTCATCTTGGCAATGTAAGTTGCACAGCCAAGGAAATTCCTCGCGGGGGAGTGCAGAGAAACACGGGAATGCCATGGAATGTTGGTGCAAAAAGAACAATTGTACCCAAAAAACAAACCCAAGCATTCACGCAACTGTCGCCTAAAAACAACGCTAGCAGTTGACTTGATCGCTTAACCTAAAACCCTAAACCCTAAGCCCGAAACTTTAAACCCTAAACCCGTCTCTATGGACAGCACCCTTTCGCCTGTGCAAGCCTTATAAACTCTATAAATCCTATAACCCTAAACCCTATAAACCCTACAAACCCTCTAAACCCTCTAAACCCTAAACCCTAAACCCTAAACCCTAAACCCTATAAACCCTGCAAACCCTCTAAACCCTTGTCACGTCTCCCTGGCCTTCACGGCTGCTCCGCTCTGAAAAAAGCTGGACGAAACCATCTCGGAAATGTCTGAAAGCAACTCGCAGGTCCGGCCGTCCTCATAGAAGCCTTAGGGTTTAGGGTTTACACTTTGCGTTTTTCCTGAGGTTGACCTAAATAACACGTCTTCCATGCACGTAAGATGCGAGAATTTGTGGCCAAGGAGCTGTAAGCCACGAACGCGGTGGAATTCAATAAAAACTGTTCACAAGCTTCTTGAGACACCACCGGAGCAAACACCGTCGTCGACTCCTCCATTTGGGGTGTCTCCCTCACATACACACCGCTACTTGAGCGCCGGCACAAGAATGCTTTCAAGCTGCATTCGATGGCATGCTGCATGGCGACGTGCTATCTATCTTTACATTAGTTCTCTCAAGTGGAACCAATCTTACAAAAGGCGTCTGGACCACTTTCCGGTAAATCCATAGGTACAGTTTGTTAAGGAAAGGTGTTGGTCCATGCTTTTGTAACGTCGTCACAAATAAAAGTAATGTAGATGTATCTCGGTTGTATGGATGCCTTGTATTTTGGCGGATGTCCATATTCAATGTCATACATATCATATTTGATATACTCACATGCATATATGCAAATCCTGCTCCATGCCTTGTGAATTATACGAGTGAACATGTTCTCTTCAATCTTCGATGCAATAGGGGGAATGCTAGACAAATTACACACAACGATGCACATTGATTGAATCAACGTTTCACGTTCGCAGCGTGCCAAAACAATGTTGCCGTGGCATTTTTGTTTTACCAGTTGTCGGGTGACCGAGCAGAGCGTGTGTGTGTGTGTCATAAGTTGTCCGGTGATTCCGTGAACTTCGGACGAGACCGTCGCACAGATACTCAGCCAGTACTGATAGGCAGTTTTGTTGACTCGGGGCTGGGTGATGCGACCCCGGATGCTTGGACACGTCATATTCTGTTAAGCTATAGATTTTAAACCCTAAACACATTCAATTCCTAAAGCCCTGAATCCTCGACCCTCAACCCTTTGCTGCGTGCTGGAACAACAAGCCATGCAACAAGCCATGGCCGTCCTGACATGCGCTCGGAATCCTCCATGTCACTACTGTAATGTAGGGGCCTGAAAACTTGGAGATTGTTTTCCTGGGGGAGGGTTAGTCTCGTAAAAAACCATGGAACCATAAGGGGATATCACTACGGTAGTAACTATTCCGACCCCTATAGTACATCAATGGGATTCCAGACAGTTGCACACTGTCTCAACGGATTTCAACAGGCAGGGCAAGTGAAATGCCTGCGTCAGATGATGCTTCCTAGGATTTGCGTCTTCCTCTCTTCCGACATTACATGAAATTCATTGAAAGTCATCATTCAGCTACAGTATACTGAATACAAACTCAAATCAATCAAATTTAAAAACTTTCATGGCGGGTAAAAAAACGAAAACGCTTGCGGACCATTGCCAAGATTCGACAGTGGGGCTCCGAAACCTCGTGTTGTTTTTCCTCACGACAGGTTCAAGAGACTCCTCAGATCGCAGGGTTTAGGGTTTAGGGTTTAGGGTTTCGGGTTTCGGGTTTAGGGTCGCAGCACATGGAAATCGTTGGAAATCCGTCGGCTTAGTTGTCCAGATAGGGGAACTAAAGGTTGAGGTCAACCTCTGGACTAGAAGGGCGTTAGTTCACGGCTACCTACTCTACACTCTACTACTAAGTCGATTGAAATAGACAAGAACAAACCTCCGGACATTTTGGATGATTCGGAAGACAAGAAGCCCAATACAAATTCACGCCCGTCAAGATCGTGCATGTACATGCTGGGCCAGACGGAATGACCCGAGCACTCAAGGCGGTTGGGCTGGTTGTGCTTGACACAGCTGGTCCATCTGCCCAGGTCCTTAGTTGCTGGGTTCATACTCACCCCAAAAGGCGCACACTTCCAGTTCTATAAGGGTTTAGGGTTTAGGGTTCATAAGCCCCCCCAAAAGGTGTCTGCTTTCAGTTCTATAAGGGGTTATGATATCCCAAAAATGTGAAAAGTGTAGCCATTCAGCTACTAAGGGTCAAAGTCCAGCATGCAACGAAGCAAAGCGAGCCACGTACATGGCAGCGCAGCATGGGCTGTGGTTCAGGGTTTAGGGTTTTCCCTTATTCCCTTGTGCGCTGATTCCCTTATACCCTTATACCCATATACCCTGATTCCCTTGTACCTTTATACCCTTATACCCTGATTCCTTTGTACCCTTATACCCTCATACCCGCTCATCAAGACCAGCTTGGGTAAAAACATAAAATGCGATAGCATTCCTTGCTAAAGCTGCGGCACTGCAAGGCTGTCCAGTCTGCCCATCCAAGTTCAACACCTTTCCAATCGACTGACATTGACTCGTGATGAGCCGTGACTGTAGATGTATGATATTGCCCTAAGGGTCCATGTACCTTGTTATTAGTTATAAACTCAAATCCCAAAGTCCTCATATAGGAAGTACTTTGAAGCCCAAGTATTCCGTGTTCAGGTACATGGACCCTTGGGGTTGCGGACGGCACTGCTATGTGCGTAGCAGTGTCAGCGGGATTCATTGGGAACAATCTCTGCACCGCTCCCATGGAACCTATGAGTTTGGGCTCTGAGATGCTCCCTAAACCCCAAACCCTAAACCCTAAACCCAAAACCCTAAACCCATGGGCCCCATCCGGAAGCGGCTAGGGCGGCCTAAGGCGCAATGAGTCGACCTTCCGAATCCTCCATCGCAAATTGATGCAAAGCATACGTATCAGACAGCATGTTGCTTGAACGCAAACGGGCTCATATATAGATAATATAGATCGCAATTGGGCGGGGCATTGGCAGAGAGAGAAAGACCAAGAGGGATTGTCCTTTTCGCCGTGCTTGGACCTGCATCACAAGACAAGGGCTTACAAGCTAGCCAAAGAAAACACAGTTTCCACGGACAAAAATAACTTGGCCAGGTTCAATCTGACTCTGACTCAGTTCATGCAGACAAGCTCCTGGAAGCTCTGCAAATGTGCCAGGCGTCTCTAACAAACTCTAAGTGCTATCTGAGTGACGTGGTTCTGCTGCGCGAGCGCGGGGTCAACGCCACCAAGCAAACACTATGATTGCAACGAAATGCCCAAAGAGCTCGCTTGCGTATGGTGTCTCGGGTGCAACCACCCCAAGCCCGGGTGCAATGCATGGCGCACACACCCACACTTACCCGCAACTTGACAAAACATTGGCGGATTGCCCCGGAAGCAACAACAGCACACAAGGGTGGGGGCATGCTTTTTATGTTGGACTGACTTTAGTGTAAGGAGGGTCTGCAGTCACAAGTTTCCAAAGTTTTTTCTGCGAACCGAGTTTGTTTCGGGTACCCGCTATGATCACATGTTGTTTCCGGACGTTGTTTTTTTTTTGAGGGTTTCTGTTTCGGGTTAAGGGCTTACACAGTACGGCTTGAGGCCCTGAGGGCCTTGGGCTCCAGGAACCTTAAAAAGCCAGAGCGCGGAAAATCCAAAAATCTAAGCCCGGCCAGTTCCATGACAAGCCTTGTGGAATTTCATTGCGAAACGAGGGTAGCCCACGGGCCGGTCAGGCTGTCTTTCGTAAGTTTCTCTGGCTACCCTCTATAATACCAAGTTGTTGTCGTTTTTTTTTTTTTTTTTTCTCTCAAGGTTTGTGTTTAGGGTTAAGGGTTTACGCAGTAAGGCTTGAGGCCCTGCCAGGAATCTTAAAGGCTGGAAAGTTTCAGGCCTTGAGGTCCTAAAGGCTTAAGGCACTGAGGGCGGTCCCGCCCCATTTGTTCGGGGGGTCGCCGTGCCATGCGTTTATAGAGTCCAAATTTGTTTCGGGGGCGGAGGGGGGGGGGGCGCCATACAGAAGACAGTGCAACATCATCAAACTCGCCCTGGGCAACACTGAACTGAACCCTAATCCTTGAACCGCACCCTGCACCATAAGCGACAAATCCCAAACCGTAGCACTAGGCCCTCACTGCACCCTCTGGAGGCCGCGCGAACGTGCCATGGAGTGCGGCTTCCGAGCACAGGGCGCGCGGTTCTGTGGCTATAAAACGTTTTAGAGGGTTTATAGGGTTTACAGTGTTTACAAGGTTGATGGGGTTTATCGGGCGTTTAGGGTTTATGGGGTTTATAGGGTTGCAAAGGCTTATATGGTTTTAGGGTTTATAGGCTTTTGTAGGGGGTTCACAAGGTTTTATATGGTTTTAAAGGGTTTGCAAGGCTGATATGTTTTTTCACAGTTCATAGGGTTTATGGGTTTGAAACCCTGTCCCCTGAAACTACCTTCTGGCCGACATGTACCAAGACTTGTGCTCAGCACCAGCCGCAAAACCCAGGTGCTTGAAAAAGATCTAGATACAGGGTTCATAGGGCTTATAAGTATTTATACGGTATATGGGGGGGCTTGTGGGTTACCAGATGGCTTGCGTGTAGTAAGGTTCAGGGAGCGCCTCCGCCGCCGGGCGTGCATGATCGTCGAGAAAGCATGCTAACCTCATATGGGCGGATGTGGGTATGTTGGGAAACGAACGTCGAAGGGCACCCAAACAGCAACAAAAACCCAAAAACTCTGCACCCAGACACTGAAAATTCACAAACCCTGCAATGGTTTGAGCCCTAAACCCTATACCCTAAAAAAACCCGCAATCCTTAAAATCACAGCTGCGGATCCTAAAAGTAGCTGGCAGGATCGTCTTCCCTAACCTCCAGCCCCTAAACCTCCAAACCTTCTATGGTCAGCCATAAACCCTAATCACCTTAAACCCTCAACCCTAAACCCTCAAGTCTCAACCCTTAACCCCTCAACCCTGAACCCCGAACCCTTAGCATCAGCATGAGATTTGATTTGACAACTTCGGCTTCGGTGTTGGCTCGGTAGCAAGCAGCACGAAGTTTAGGGCATGCAAGTTTCGAGTTTCAGCTACGTCGGTTCAGGTTCTGCCCTTGGGGTTAAAAACATGTTTATAAACAAGGATCCTGCCGTAGGGTTCAGGGTTCAGGATAATAGGGTTCAACATGGAGGTTTAGGTCGTCGCTAGTTGAACCCTTGACTTTGGACATGTGTGGGCATCGTTGCCAACACAAGACAGGAACGCAAAACGCCCGACGGACTATAGCCATGTGATCCCGACCATCGCAACAACATCCGTGATTCTCACTGTACTTCGGCTGACCGACTGTTTTGTCGCGAAGGGTTCTGGAGCCAGTAACTGCTTTGCGTTGGACAATTCATGCCAAACACCTTTCATCACCTTTCAAAATTACACAGGCCAGTCACAAAGCTGCATCTGAAACCTGAGCCCTACGACTGCCCTTGCCGCTCCCAAGCGAAAACAGCGAAGCAACTTGCCCAGGGAGATCAGCGTGTCGTCGTGCTGTGGGCCGAGTTGCTTCCGGCGGCCTGTCCCAAATCCACCCCTGAAATGATGGGAACGCGAAGTAAACCATTGAGCAGTTCTGTAACCAGTACGAACTGTGGGGTTGAGCAAGGTGTTTAGGAGCTTGGGGTTGTTAGAGCCGTCTGAGCTTAGGGTTTCAAGGGTTTAGGGATATAAGGACCTGATAACGAATGAAACCCAAAACCAAAAACGGCGAACCGAAGCTTTAACGCCAAACAAGATGAAGACCTTGAACTTTTACCCTACACCCATAAGATGGAAGCCTGAACCCTCAAACAAAAATGCGGAAAAGGGTTTTTAAGTCCTTCACACACATGGGAATCGTTTCATTCCACTTCGACCCCCTACTGGACCGAGAAAGCCTAAAACCTAAAGCCTTAACCCCACACCTATCTGTCCTTTGCAGTTAAGGGCCGAACGTCTCAAAATCCACACCTATGATTTCCACCTTCATCCAGGAAAGATGGATGAGTTTTAGGGGTTTGGGGTTGGGGTTTAGGGTTTAGGGCAGGGTTTAAGGCTTAAGGTTCAGCAGTTTTGAGCGTGAAGAATCAAATACAGCCATTCGCTCAACACCTGCCAGCCCAACAAATCCCACCACATCCGAACATTATACTTCATAAAGGCCCCTTCCGAGAAAAACAAAAAACACGCCACTTTGTTACGGAGCGCTTGCCCTTCCAAAAAAAAAACGCAACTTTGTTGCGGAGCGTTTCCCCATTAGCAAAAAGAACGCCACTTTGTTACGGAGCGTTTCCCCTTAAAACAAAAAAAACAAACAACGTCACTTTGTTATGGAGCGAATCCTCTAAAAAAACGTCACTTTGTTGCAGAGCTCTTCCCCCCCAAAAAAGCCATCTGGTTACGGAACGTTTCCCCTTCAAAGAAAATAAATGCCACTTTGTTACGCAGTGTTTCTTTTTCAAAAAACAAACACCCCTCTTTGTTACGGAGTAAAACGAACGCAACTTTGTTACGGAGCGTTTCCCCTTAAGAACAAAAACAACGCCATTTTGTTACGGAGCGTTTGCCTTCAAAAAAAACGTCACTTTGCCGCGGAGCGCTTCCCCTTCAAAAAAAAAACATGCAACTTTGTTACGGAGCGTTTCCCCTTGAGAAAAAACAGAAAAAAAACCACTTTGTTACGGAGCGTTTCCTGCTCAAAGAAGACACTTTGTTACGGAGTGTTTCCCCCTCAAAACATAAGAGCATCTCTTTGTTACGGAGCGTTCCCCCCTCAAAAAAAAAAACGCCACTTTGTTACGGAGCGTTTCCCCTTCAAAAAACACGGAGCGAATCCTCTAAAGAAACGCCACTTTGTTATAGAGCTCTTCCCCCTAAAAAAAAACATCTGGTTACGGAATGTTTTTTCTTCAAAAAGGAAACCTTTGTTACGGAGTGTTTCTTTTTCAAAAAAAGCAAATTTACGTTGTTACGGAGTAAAACGAACGCAACTTTGTTACGGAGCGTGTCCCCTTAAGAACAAAAACAACGCAATTTTGTTACGGAGCGTTTCCGCATGAAAAACACGCCATTTTGTTACGGAGCGTTTCCCTTCAAAAAAGAAACGCCGCTTTGCTGCGGAGCGTTTCCCCTTCAAAAAAAATGCAACTTTGTTACGGAGCGTTTCCCCTTAAACAAAAAAACGCGCCACTTTGTTACGGAGCGTTTCCTCTTCAAAAGAAACACGCCGCTTTGTTACGGAACGTTTCCCGTTCAAAAACATGCGCCGCTTTGTTACGGAGCGTTTCCCCCCTCAAAACAAAAGAGCACCTCTTGAGCGCTTCCCCCCCTCAACAACAAAAACGCCACTTTGTTACGGAGCGTTTCCCCTTCAAAACAAAAAAACGCCACTTTGTTACGGAGCGTTTCCCGTGCAGTCATCCCGCCCCACCCTCGGACCACCAGTTCATGTGACCATTTCCTGAGGGGGGGGGGCTTGATCATTTTCCGTGACTGAATTTCGGGGGTTGGGGGGTTTGACCATTTCCCGTGACCATTTCAGGGGGCGACCATTTCCCGCGGTCTAGGGTTTAAGGTTTAAAGTTTAGGGTTGAAAGTGTACAGTAGGGTTTAGGGTTTAGGGTTTAGGGTTTAGGGTTTAGGGAGAAACTTATCCCAGTCCCCAACATCGAACCCAAACACGCCTGTTACATGAAAACGGATACGCAACCAAGGAACCGCACTAGATCAAAAACTCACGCAGGTGCACGCAACCGCACGATCATTCAACCCCACACTCACGTCCGCACTCAACCCCATTCTCACACTCCCGCTCGCCATCGCACACCATCATGCGCACGGCGCCAGCGCACTCAAAGTCACGGTAAAACACAATCACGCTCTTACTCAATCGAACTCACCATCGCCATCTGCAAATTGGGCACGCGCGCACTGACACTCACCAATGCCCTCGCCCTTACCCGGCCCACGCCGGCACGTGCAACCTCCGGCGCATTCAGACTGAACATTGCACTCACGTTCACATAGCTGATCATGCTCTTACGTGCTATCACCATGACCCACGCACTCTGCGCCTGCGAACACCGACACTCGCGCCTCAACGATCACACACCCACAATCCACAGCACCTTACGAGTTCTGAGTGGCTTGCCTACACCGGCTTTTGAGGGCAGCCGCTCACCATCACGCTGTCGCACGCTTTCATTCGCGCTCTCACGCTCTGCATCGCCCTCCAAACTTCCTTGACTATCCTTGTAAATTGTACAGCTCGCACAGGAAAGTAAATCCGTGTGTTGCTGCGTGTGGGCGTGAATGCGAGTTTGCAAATGAAGCTTTTGGTGAGTGTGAGACAGAGTGCGTGAGCCACACACGTCGGTCCGAGCATGTGTGTGCAATCTGTGTGGGGGTTTCGGGTTCAGGGTTTAGGGTTTAGGGTTTGAGCGCAAGTGGCTGTGAGCGAGTGCTGTACGGGCTTAAGTGCGAATGCATGTGAGAGAATGCGTGTGAGCGAGTGTCCGTCCGTGTCAAAACGCTGATGCCCGAAACAAAATGGTTTGTGTTCTTCTTGACATAAATAGGCTGGATCGACAAAAAATGTTTGCAAAACGTCTTCTTTTGTGACACAGACTCGATGGACACACAAGTGTCCGTAACAACATGATGCTTTAGCAAAACGAGCCCACATCAAAATTGTGTTTTTCTTCCTGAAATAGGCTCGATGGACACAAAAATGCTTGTAACAAAATGGCGCTGTTTCTTTTTGACATAGGCTCGACAGACACAGCAATGTCCACAGCAAAACAGCGCTTCTGAAGGGAAAAAAAACATGCCCGCAACAATGCCCGTAGCAAAATGGCGTATTTTTCCTTTGACGTAGGCTCAAAGACACAGAAATGTCCGCAACAAAGTGGCGGCTTTATCTTCGTGACACAAGCTCTGCAACAAAATGGCACTTTTGCAAAGCATGCCCGAAGCAAAACAGCGTTTGGTCTTCTTTCTTCTTGACATAGGCTCGAAGGACACAGAACTTTCCGTCACAAAATGGCTTGTTTTTGACATAGGGCAGCCTGAAGGTTTAGGGCTCAGGGCCTAGAGTTTAGGGTTGAGGGCCTAGGGGGGTTTATGGATGCTTATGGGTTGCGTGAACTTGAAGGCTTGGACTTGATGCTGAACCTTCAACCCTAAACCTTATAAACCTTGAAAGCCTACGTACACCTGTTGCATATTATGACGTCTCGGCTGTTCGAGGACAGGCACGAGTATTCCGTCACTCGTTCATTCAGTCATGTGCGATCACATTTAAATTTTGAACTGGCTCACTGGTTCATGCACGCACTCAGCATCCTCGCAACGTCACTGCACCACTCAGGCTCACTGTATTTCCCAGTTTGCATTCTCCGACTTACAATTACCACATACCATGTTTTGCAACGGTGCCATTTCCTGGCGAGCTGTCTTTGCAAAAATCACAGTTTTGTTATCAAGAAGAAAAACACCATTTTGTTACGGGCACGTTTTGCAACAGCACAGTTTTGTTCTGAACCTTGCTGTGTCCATCGAGCCTACGTCAAGAAGAAACAGCGCCATTTTGTTACGGGCATTCTTGTGTCCGTCGAGCCCATGTCAAAGACTAAGAGAAAGAGCGCCATTTTGATGCAGGCATTTTTTGCAGCACCGCCATTTTGTTACAGGAATTTCTGTGTCCGTCGAACACATGTCGCAAAGAAAAGCGCCATTCTTTTGCGCAAAGAAAAAATCGACTTTTTGCTACGGGCATTGCTACAAATACGTTTTTGTTGTGGACAGTGCTGTGTCCGTCGAACATACGTCAAGAAGAAACAGCGCCATTTTGTTACGGGCATTTTTGTGTCCATCGAGCCTATACGTCAAGGAGAAAAAACGCCATGTTGATGCGAGAATGTTTTGCAAAAGCGCCATTTTGTTACGGACATTTCTGTGTCCATCGAGCCTATAATCCTAAACCCTAAACCCTAAACCCTAAAACCTAAACCCTAAGACCCACGGCCCTAAACTCCAAGCCCCAAACGAGGGCCCTAAACCCATGCCCCGGACCCGAAAGCTCTAAACCGTATGCCCCCGTAAACCCTCAACCCTAAACCCTCAATCCTAAACCCTGGGCGCTGAACCTTAAGCCCTAGGTCCTCAACCCCAAGGCCCTGACCGATTGACCAGAAATGGAAAAACAGTGGTGCCGAGTTGAAAAACACCGGCGGCCTACTGACCGAAATAGGTACAGTAAGAGAGGCTTGAGGGTTTAAGGTTTAGCGTGTAAGGTCTAAGGTTGAGGGTTTTCAGTTTTAGGGTGTGAAGGTTGAAGGGCTTCGGGTTTCAAGGCTTCGGATTTAGGGTTTAAGGGTTTTGGGTCTCAAGGTTTAAGGCTTAGACTTAAGGCCTAAAAAGGGTTTAAGGATTCATCCAGTGCAGGGTTTTAACAACTATAGGGCTATAGCGTTTCGAGGTTTCGGGTTTAAGGCTTAGTGTTTTAAGGTTTAGGGCTTACAGCTTAAGGCTTAGGGTTGAGGGTTTAAAGTTTGAGTCTGAAGGCTTTATAAGGCTTAGGGTTGAGGGTTTATAATGATTGCGCGCCCTCACTAGCACATCACTTCCACCGATTTTGCATGAAAGAGCACCGGCATCGGTGTCAGTCTGTAGTCATGGACCTCCGGCATCTGCTCGAGAGAGGTCCATCCAAGTTCCCGGGACATATGTCACTCCAGCTTTGCTGCATGTGCCCACGTTCCCCCCTTGGGAGGGTGGGTGGGAGAGCAGGAATCCTTGAGGAATAATGCAACAGAATCCCGGTCGCTGCATCAAAAACACACTAAAGTGCACACATGATTGCGCGCCCTCACTAGCACATCACTTCCACCGATTTTGCATGAAAGAGCACCGGCATCGGTGTCAGTCTGTAGTCATGGACCTCCGGCATCTGCTCGAGAGAGGTCCATCCAAGTTCCCGGGACATATGTCACTCCAGCTTTGCTGCATGTGGGCATTTCGCCACAGAGACTGAACAAGTGCCTCGCCGAATGCTTTCGGGTAGACCTGGGCGTGCTCTGTGAGAAAGCGCTTGCCGGAGATGCCTGTGAGAACAAGATGTGCCTTGCTGGTTCTGTCACAAACTCCACGACTTCGGCATCGAAGCATGTCAAACTTGTTTACATTCCAGACCATTAACTTCGTAGGCCTCATCCACTGAGTCCCGTACTGACACATGTCCACCTTCACGACGGTGACGCGGGTGTCCTGCAGGAGTTTGCGTATCATTGGACAAAGCCACAGTCTGGAACACATGGGATTTTCAAGGTACCCGGGGATGCCGAGACGAAGCGCCCGACGGATCAGCTTGCATGCTCCGATAACCATGCGGTTTGCTGCTTTGACTGTCGCCGCATCTTTTTCACTCAGGTCAGGCAAACCCAAAATGGTGTGTGCGTCATCCCCCCTGAGCGGTTGGGGGAAACAGGAACCTGGTGGCCCTCTTCGCGCTCGCGACCATGTGTTGCAGGGAAGGTCAATGCCCAATAGGCTGAAACGATGCAAGTGGCGTGCCAGAATGTTCCACCGGGCCGGCTTGGACAGGTCATTGGCAGGGTCACCCGCCACATCAATCACTGCGGCGTGTCCCCCACGCCGAGCCCAAGCTTTTGCCGGCTCTGCCGCCCCACCGAAAAGGCTCAGCATCGCTCGCCCTTCAGCAGTTTGCTCATCCGTGCCCGCACTCGCGCCGGCAGCTGACTGGATCCACTGAGGTACAAGCGGTGAAAGTCGACCCTCACCGTCTCCCCATACTGCTGCAAGCGATTCCCGAACTTGTTCAGGACCTGTTGGAGCCTCCCTGGCTTGTCGTAGATCCTCGCACTCGCATCCACAGCCCATCGACCCCGCCTCTGTATGGCGCCTATGCTCCTCAACTGCATCAAGTGATCGCGACTTGCTCCCCCATGGCGATTCTGATAGGGGCTGAGGGCGATCTCCTGGATCTCCAGCGCTTCCACGGCCATCCTCCATGTCTGAAGAAAGTCCGACGCCTTGAAGCTCCACATGTCCACCTCCTCTCCGGCCTTTAAACGGGCATCCACATGGCACCTCATCAGGTTCTCCAACCAAGGCGCCCTCACGTCGTCCAAGATGAGGACCTCGTCGTAGACACCCGTCTTGCTCCCCTCGCCCCTCTCGAAGGGCGAAAGTACCAGGACGGAGTGATTGTACTCGTTGTTGCGGGAGACGAAATCCACCGCCTTCATGCGAAGCAACTCGCCCGGCCGACCGTACGTGCTGAACGATACCTCGTTGAAGAGCGCCATCTCCTTCCGACCAGCAGCGATCATCACCCCCGAGATCGAGGACTTCATGAACTCTGGGAGCGGCAAACGTGTTTGTGTGGGAGCCATGCGCCTCCACCCCTTGAGACACCGGTGGAACCGGGGAAGGTGAAGCTTCCCCTCCCTGGCTCCTTCTGGCCGCTGATACTCTAAGGCAGCGAGGAGCTTCTGGCCAAAGTTGCAGCTTTCTCCATCCAAGAACTGGCTGTCTGCGAAGTCGCACAGCGCCGCGTCGAGCTGGCACTCGCCCTTTGTCTCCAGCTGATGGAATATCACGAAGTCGTAGAAACCGCGAAGCTTGTTCTCGTAGTCCCGCTGAGTTGATGCCTTCACGCTCCCCAGCTCCAGGATCGAGAACTCGCCCACGGTAGCCCTCAGACGCTTTGCAAACTTTTTCTGTCGCGCCCATGCTCGATCCCTCTTTCTCTGACTGGCTCTCAACATGCTCGTCAAACCTGCTGGCCTCTGCGCTCTTCGAAGTGGCTCTTGCTTCGGCGATGGACTTCGGCATCTCTTCTTCCCAGCCGACCTCCCGATCTCTTCGAAAGTGTCGCCATGCAACGTTGCCATCCTCTGGTTTGCCTTCTCGGCCTCCGCCTTCGAGAAGACCGCAACGACCCTCCTGGCTTTCTTTGCTGCTGTTGCCATTCTGGCTTCGCTCCCCTTTGTGTCCTTCCCAAGCGCGGCTGCCCTTGTCAGCTACATTGTGCTCTGAGGCCACCCACCGTACATGAAGCCTCAAGCCGCATGCGAGACAATGGGCCGAAATGCGCCGGATCAGCCGCAAGAGGCTAAAATCGCTGGCTCTTCCCTTCTGCACCGCCAGGCAAACCCCCATGTTGTCATTCAACACCAACACTCTCTGCCCGTGGCGTCTTGAATCACGACACATGTGCTTCACTGCAGAAAGGATGCTCCGACACTCAAGAACATGAATCGGCTCCTTCCCGCCGAACGGCGCGTTCCAAAGAAGCCGCCAGCGATCTGGATGCAGAAGACTTCTCGGGACCTCAACAAAGTCAGGATTCTCAATGAGGACCTCCCCAGCTACTTCATCAGGCTTCACCGTCAAAGGGTCCTCAAAAACCAGAGCGGTGTCCAAGGCTGCGGCTCTCGGTGGAGCACGCTCGGGGCCCCCACGGTGGAACCTCCAGCGTTCATCTTCCCGCCCTACTGCAGCAACCTCGGCAGGACCTGCCTCGGTCCTGCAAACTGCGTATCCGCTCGGACACGCATCTGTGGCCAGGACCTCGGAAGCCCAGCAGGATCTCAAACTCCCGACTGCAAGTGGCATCAAATTGCGAAAAAGCTCGAGTTCTTGCACCACACTGGGCCACAAACGTTGTCTCCGACAATAGGAGCTTTCGACGAAAGAGTAGGCATGGCGAAGGATCCCCATCACGCCCCTGTGCAACAAAGACCGCACTGTCATATGACCAATGATGACCTGCAACTCTTCGCCCGATATGGCCGGCCTTGAGCTGCAGGCCATGAGCGCCCGGTCCAAGTTCCAGTCTCGCTTCGCTGTTGGCCCCACCTTGCCACTAAAGCCATCGATCCGAACCCCCAAGGATTCCCCCAGTTGAGCCGGCTCCATGACATCGTGTGTGCTGAGGCCATGGCCATGGAGAGCTTCGATCAAGCGGCGCTGGTCCTCGCCGACTTCATCACGCTTCACCCCCAAGTGGTTTGCATTGTCGGCATACACTAGCAGCGCTCTGCTTTGCTCTCCTGCTTGCCTCCCAAGCCGAGGAGCTGCACGCCGATCGCGCGCGAACGGGACTCCTGGCAACGTTGTTCGAGCTATCTCCTGATGTGCCTGGTGAGCTAAGTGGAAAGCCCACGAAAAACCCATCGGAAGCACTTGAAAGAAGGGGTACACGGGCCCGCTGTCCTCATCGAGTACCCGCTGCAGCTCCTCCGGCATGAAACCAATCGCCTGTCGCAGAAGTTCAGGATCAACTTCGGGAAGGCAAAAGTACTCTCCGAGCCTCTGTGATATACCTAAGCGGTAGAAGCAGTCTTTTATGTCCTCCTGCGCCAGGAACACTTCAGACTCACCGCCCACCTCCAGACGCGCCCAAGCATCCACTGAGCCCAACACTGTAGAAGGTGGTGGAGCGAAGAGTTTGTTCGATCTCCTGGCATCCACGATCAATCTTTGTCGACCGCCTTTCTTTGCAACACAGAAGAGCCCAACCTGCACTTTCGGTTTCATAGTGAAGCTGATGAGCCGCGCCTGGTACAGATCACCGATGAGCTCATGATACTTCTGAGGGTCATGTGCGAGAACGGGGTCAAGATGGCAATCTCCCTGAAACCCTCGCTCCAAGACAAGTGCAATGCTCTCATCATCCAAAAGCATGTGGGACTCAAAGTCTGCCAATTGCTCTCGCTCCCGCTCTGGCAAAATGGATTCCAAGTTCACTGGCGTTAGCTGATCTCGTGGTATGGACAGCTTCTCCCTCGAATACGACACTAGTTGTCCCGGCTGATCCACCCCGTAGGCCGACCCAGCCTTCTTCATCAGCAGCTGCCGAAGCGCTGCCTGAGGACTTGCATCATCGAGTGGGGGAGGGCGAGTCCTGTGAGCCCGCTTCACCCTCTCAATTACAGACTCCTGAGCACGGTTTAAACAGTGCGACGGCCATCCCGCCTCATCAGGAAAACCAGCCAGCGTGTTCAAAGCCCATACGCTGCCCCGCTCACGATCCACAAGAGTCCTCCTCTTGTGGACCCGTTGCCTGGACCGCCTAGAGCGTAGACTGTGCACATCGCCGGCATAACCCAAGTCACGAGGTAGGGGTAAAGGAAAAACATCCCCAAATCGCTCCCAGGGTCCATTGGAAAACTTTGCAGCGCTAAAAAGATCCCCCGCCCAAGCCACGGCGCTGTCACGGCCCAGGCGGCCCCCTGCTTCAGGGGGTGCTCTTTGTCTTGTCTCCTTTGTCGCCCTTGCCATCGCCCTTCTTGAACGGCTTGTCAGGTTTTTCGCCACCATCTCCACGGCTCAGAGCATGTCGCCTCTCCTCGGCTGCCAGCCTGTTTTGCTTCAGGACTTCTGCACGGTCGGCTTGTCGACGGGCAGCATGCCTGGTGAGCGCCGGGTCGATGACCGAGCCGTCTGCCGACTCACGGACCCCCAAGATCTCTTCTGCCCCCTCATATGAAGGAGCCTCCGGCCTCCCTTGGTGAGCCACCTCGATCAAGGTCCGCCTCCGGTTCAAAGCCTCAGCGCTGGCAAGCGACGGCAGGTTCAGCTGATCATACGACGTCATCAGATTCAAGACCCTGCACAGCGCTGAGTGCTCGTGGACGCTCCTGTCGGTCAGCCTGACTCCGCTCTTCTTCAGCCATGACTCGTGATGCTGCAACCAGTCGAAACCCAGCCTCCTCAACTGCCGAGCGTCACGAAACACTGTCCGCGGCCCCTGAAGGGGGAAATCGTCGAAGTCGACCTCTAGATAGTCCGGCACAGCCTCCTGCAGAGAACGCCATCGTTCATCAGCCGTGTCAAACATGACGCTCAGGACTCTCACGTCCTTCTCCTCGGAGCCCTGCGCCTTGCCAGATCCCCTAGCCAGACGACTCACATCCGGCGCCTGCTCGGCCTTGGTGCCCTGAACCATGACGACCTCGTTCTCCCGCGCGAAGAGCTTGTAGGCCCGACCACCCACCTTGACCAATTGCGCCGCAGCTGGCGGCGTAACCTGCTCACCCATGCCGTTGCCATCCGAAGCATAGATAACCACCCAGGCCTCGGCGTCCGGCTCGAGTGCGATGGCCGGGACTTCTGCGGCCCCTGATGCTTCCGCTGCCCATTGACGGGTGATCCGCCGCCTAGGCAGCCAATCCATCAGCATCCTCTGCTCTCCTCCGGGCAGCCGCACCCTCAAAGAAGCATGCCTCGGATGAGGCCCATAGCTCTCCTCATATCCACGTAGCGCCTCACGCACCTTATCTCGGAGGATAGCTTCTGTCAACTCCATCCGAAACCGGTACACGGCAACCCTCAAGTTCGGAAGCGTTCTGACACCTTCAGGAACTTCGCGGACTCGGGATGGTCCATCTGCAGCCCTGCCTCCGAGGTCCTCCTCGTAGACGTCGTCATCTGGAGTCAGGATCCAGTAGATGTTGGCACCCTGCGAAGGGAGCAGTATGATGCGTTCATGCCACACTGTGTCGTCGCTGTAGAAGACAATGGCCTTGCTACCGATCTCCATGGTCCAACACGCCGCCACCGCGACGTCGCTGGGCGGGCTTCACTTGGGTTTGCTTAGCAAAGGCTCCAAAAGAGCAATTCGAAAATTGAAAAAATCATAAACGAAAAGCAAAAGGCTTAAGCAAACTGTGGGGTTTTTGATAGGGGTCGCTTGGAATGAAAACACCATGCTTGTCCACCATCTTTGTGAAATTTTCTGCTACAAAATACCAAGTTTGTCCCATCATTTTGGCTAAGGCTTAAAGCTTGGAAGGGGAAAGTGATGGAACACACACACACACACGTACACTTGCTATCATGAGTCAGTGTTTGCGAGCGTGTGTTGTGTCGAGATCACACACACATAATGTGTTTCCGTTCTTGCGAAGGATGGGTGTGTGTGTGTGTGTGTGTCACGCTGTGCCATCGCATTTCAGGCAGGCAGGACGCATTGGCCTCAGTCCGCGACTTCCTGAGTGAGCAAAAAATAAAGGGCTTAGGCTTGAAGGGCTTAGTTCGACCTAGGTGCTCAGAAGTTTATATTGTATCCCATGCTGGGCTTGCCGCTAGGCACTCATGTCTGAAAAATTGGCCTCAGTCACCAAGCACAGCCCTGAGAGCGACAATAATCCCGAACCCTAGACCCGAACTAACCCCCAAACCCTTAACTTTAACACCCTAAACTAAACCCTATTTAAACCCTAAAGCCCTATCTTTAAACCCCCTTTCACCCCAAGCCCTGGTCAGAAACCCTAAGCCTTGGAAAGTAATCGGGTTTAGGTTGTCTTTGTTCTGGTCTTACACCCGCTAGGCTAGGTAGACCCTAAGTGCCCTCCACCCCTAAACCCAGCATCTTTTCAGGGCCCTGCAGGCAAGCTCGGCTCCACCTTTGACAAGCGGGTAAAGTCGCTGTGATAGCGCCTTAGGACCAGGAACACCAGCGCTGTGATAGCGCAAAAAACTTCGAAGCGCTGTGATAGCGCTATGCAAATGCGCTGCGATAGCGCCGGAAGGTCGCTGAGTCGCTGAGATAGCGGCTAAGACTTCATCAGAGAGTGCAGGAACAGGCCTGAAACATGATTGTGTCGACACTGCACTCGACTCTGATTTGGTTGCAGCCCAAATTGCTTGTTAAATTTCAACATTGAATTTCTTCTTGCATGCCCGTTCCTCAACGCCAGCCCCGGCCTTGAGTGCCAGCAAGAAGTCTACCAGAAAGTTGCCTTGGCCAGAATGACAGTGAATGCACACATCATATTTATTTGTGGTAGAAGTTATAATTGAGTCCAACGATGTGCAAGGCAATGCGATGGCACTTTTGCTCGAGTGCCCAGATGATCGGCTGGCGTCCGAGCGTTCACCTCAAGTCGAAATCGGCACGCAGTGGGCTTGTCTAGTGCAAGCGCAGCATGATAAATGGAGTCGGGATGCTTTGTCATGATGTTGGAAGATGATCATCGTCTGTCTGGCAAAGTCCCTGACACAGGCAAGAAGTTTGATCCGTCAGGTCATTGTCATAGTCTCACGGATGACGAGGGCATGCCTTCTCACTCGCTGTCAGATGCCCTCTCTGTCGGCACCTAGGCACAGAGACGTGGTTGTGACTGCCCCGGCTGCAATCACGTGCATCAGGCTCTGATCTAGGGTTTGGGCTTGGGACTCGGCAGGTGAGGTTGGCTCTTTGTCGTTCTGGGCAGCCTTAGTCTAACACGTATTGAAGTTGTTACCCCCCGTTAGTGTTTGGGGTTTCTGCCTGCATTCGCGACTTCAGCAACTCGTCGTAGCGCTCCTGCCACAATCAACTAGCAAGACAAAACTTTGACGCAAACAGCGTGCAAGACATCTCACAAGGTGCACCCTGACAGTGTAGGTCCAGAAAGAACTGACACATTCAGAGCTCCTCGGCTTCCTGCTTCTCCACTTTCAGGTTCTCATAGCGCGCCTGCAATGCGAATGTCAAGAATGGACACAGATATGTCTAGAGAGCATGTTGTAGGGGTCCTCAAGGGTCTCATACTGCTGACGCATCTCTTCCAAGTTGTAGACAAGTGTGCGCTTGACCTCCTGGCACAGAGTCTAAGAACTTAAGACTTCCCTGTCCATTGCACGGTAGCTCATCGTCAGTCCTCCAGGACCGCTTGCTCCTGCATCATCTCCGCGGCGTGCTGCTCGTTGGTGGCCTCCCCAGCGGTTGTTGTTCAGGCTAACTTGTTTCGCTAAGCAAGACTAAGACTAATTACCCCCATCCTGCAAAATCACGACTTGGCTCTGGTAGTCTTCGACGTTTGCCTGGTGTCAGCAAGTACAAGGAAAATCTTAGCTACGAGTTACCGGCTCAAGATGTATCTTTGTTACTGACACTGTAAACCTCTCGCCTTCCATTTTTCGCAATCGGTCCTTGCGCGCTTGGCGTCCTTGCGTCACAAAATTTATAAGCACTGGTCTCAGCGTGACTTCTCTGCACATGTGTGTTTGCTGCCAAAGCCTGCTTTGCGAGAGCATTCTCGGAGACATCATTTTTCAGCAGCTGGATCTCTTCATCTTTGGCCTGTAAATTAAATCTATGAGAATTGGCTTTGATTTGGGATGCTGGAGTGGGAACCTTCGCTGCGATCCCTTGTCAAAACATTGTTGTGTCGCGCTGCTAAATTAGACTCGTGGTAATCCAGCCTTGATGATGCCAATCTTCTCCAGGAATGCTTTCTTCAGCGCGTCGCGCTTCTTCTTCTCGACCTATCCAGACTTAAGTCTACAAGCCACGTGAAGCCCAGTGAGTTAACTTTCTATGAGACACTGAAAAGGAATAAAACTGTTCCCACCAGCCTGCAGCTCGTCCTGGGCCTTTTTCAGGTTTGCCTGCTCCGTCGTGAGGCATGCCGTCTTCGTGGCCAGGTTTTCCTCCAACTCTTTGTTCCGCTCCTGAAGCCCCAAAGCATCAACAGTGCTCAGGGTTCGACTTGATTGAGTTCGTGATTATGAGCATTCACCGAAACTTGCAGTCCGTCAAGGAGGCCATTTTCATCAGCTCCGTCAGAGGCCTTGGGGGGTCGGCCTTCAGGTTGGCCACTTTCTCCTGGCGCCAGGGGGAAATGTATTTTTAGCGTGAATTAACCGAGCGCACTTCGGCCTTTTCGTCTGCAAGGGCTCCGCAGGCGGTCCTGCAGCAGGGAGCAGCAAAATGAATAATGCCACCGACGACACCCTATGTCATTGACTGACAGCTGTTTCATTTAGAATCAGCCAGCCTCTGCGTGTTGGGTACGTCCCACCATCGGGCCCCAAGCACCCAGCTGCTGGTTCAAGCTTGCGACCCGGTCCTGTCAGGGGCTGCGACGTGACAGGGATAAGCGACATATGGTGTCCCTGCCTGTGACTCGGTGAGCTGTCTGCGCAAAACCTTGTTCTCGTCCACCAACGGCTGGCGATTCATTTGTCGTCGAATGTGGGACGGGGTCGTCTTCCGACTGTCACACGTCGTTCGGTCACCGAAAAAGTCCTCTGCACGTTGACAGTCTGAATAATCCGGATCAGAGCCCTGGTTCCTGTGGCCATTTCCGTTGCTCCATCCGTGCGACTGCTGCTGCCCATTGCCTCCGTTGCTCCATCCGTGCCACTGCTGCTGCCCATTGCCTCCATGCTGGCCCTGCATCGTGATCGGGCCAAAGTCTCAAAGTGTCAGTCCGCAGAACTTTCACCCTGACTGAAAAATCTGCGGAGCACAAGCAGATTCAAGTCTCATGGGGAGTGGAACGAGCTTGCAAACTGACTGCCTGCTCCAAGATTTCGCTCTACAGTCACTACTCAGCATTCACGGCGCCGCGTGTGATGACTCATGTTCTGTTCTCAGGTTCCTGCTCATCGTGGCGTCGCCTGGCGCCCGGAAGCCTGGACAAAGGGGAACCCTAAGCCCTAAACCCTAAACCCTAAAACCGCAACACCCGAAACCGTGAACCCTAAATTACCCTAAATTACCCTAAATTACCCTAAATTACCCTAAATTACCCTAAATTACCCTAAACCCTAAACCCTAAACCCTAAACCCTAAACCCTAAACCCTAAACCCTAAACCCTAAACCCTAAACCCTAAACCCAACCGGGAAATTTAGGGTCTGAGCCTTCGCCTGAAAACTGTGGAAGCAGCAGACACACTCTTGCTTCAGTGAAGCATGTCGCTTGCCGAAGTAGCTGAGGCACGGAGCTGTCGAAGAGCACGTTCGCGACGACCTGGCTGAGGCCCACATCGGCTTTACCAATGCTTTGTCGACACCACAAACAAGCTTGCAACTACCAGGGAACGAAAGCACTTTACCAAAGAATTGTGTTTTACCAATGCCTAAGCATTGGTTGGGAGGGCTACTTAAGCATTGGTTGGGAGAGCTGAGTGGGGCTGGGAGCAGCGGTTGGGGGAGCTAACAAGTGGTTTTGAATTCGGCACATGTCTTCAAGCATGTAGTTTTGGCTTGGGCTCACTGAACTGCGGCTTTCCTGCTCTGAGCGTCTGTGCAACTCGCAGCCATGCCAGGGCCATGGTGGCCGAGACACAAAACTGGCTGGAGGCTGAGATTTGAAAGGGATTTCTCAGGCCATTGTCATTCTGATTTTCTTGAGGAGATCTTCTCTGCTTGTGTTGCCCTCGCCCTCCTCACCGCCGCCGGAGCCACCGCCAGCCGCGCCATCTGCCTCATCTTGCCCACCTTCTCCAGCATTCTGGCCCACCGCAGGCTCAGGACGGACTTTAGGCTTGGGCGCTGGCCTCTTCTTTTGATTCTTGGTGTTCTCTTCTTGCCCCTTCGTGGCCTCCTGGAGCGCAGAAGCGTGGGCAGCGTCGAAGAGGGAATTTCCCGACACCGACATCAAGCTGAGCACCTTGGACGTGAGCTTCTTTTCCAGCATGGAACTGTGCGTGGCAGTCAGCGTTACTCCGACATAAGGAAGCCGCAGCCGAAGGCAACTGAGTGCCCAGTGCCCGCTGCCTGCGGACAGGTCCAAAACGGCGACAGCCCCCAGAGAATGGCAAATCTCCTGGGCGAGCGTCTCAGGGCTTTCCCAAAATAAGGCTGGGATCACGTCGGAGTTCTTGCACGCTTTTTCCTCACCTTTATCATCCGGAACGGCGAGGTTCTCTGCGCCCAGCATCTTCTTCTTGTCGACCCAGCGAATGTTCCAGCACTCCTTGGCGTCACTCCACTTCACAGCTGTCAATGGTCCGATGACATTGCCCCGCGTCGTCTGTGTCGGCATAGTCGCCCTTGGTCTGGCAATCACCGAGAGCGGCTCCACAGTGAACACGTAGACGCACTCCATCTGGTTCAAGCTGGTTTCCTGATGCTGCCGCTGGATTCTGCCTTCCAAGGACTCCGACGTGTAGGTCACATAGTACTTCGTCAGGTGCAGCTTCTTTGCTTGGGGCAAGGCTTTCAGGATCTTCTCCTCAAAGTCTGCTTTGCCACCATCCAGAGCGACGATAGCGTCGCCGATAGTCCAGTCGGAGCCTTTGGCGCCATACGCTGCCTCCAGCAACTTGGTGAGTTGCGTCTGGCGTGTTGGAGGGGGTCGATACTTGGCTTGGACTCCACTCTCGCAAAGCAGCTTTGCATCAACCACAGTGACGTTGTAATGCTTCTTGCTGCCTTGAACCTTTAAAGCGGACGTGTTGGCGATCAAGGCCTGCAAGTCGCTCGACTCGCTTGTCTCAGCCACCAGCTTCACCAAGCCTTTCACCCTGCGCTCCGCTCCCTTCACGCCCATGTTAATCTTGTTCCGCATCTCCAGCACCTTGTCGTCGGTATCCGCGCTGCTGTTGTGCATGAACATCTCGGCAGCGGACCTGTTGCAGTCAAGCACGGCGGGCAGCGCGTCGCCCCCTTCCTCCTGACGAAACGATTACTATTTGGTGCTGCAGAGCGATTCGGCGTATACATTTTTAGTCTGGTACTGACTGCGGGCTTGCTTGCAGATTTTCAACATACATGCCAGGTACTGTATTTCAAACCGGCCTCGGCACACTCACCGTCGTCCTCTTCCTCGCCGATGCCATCGTTTGCATCATCCACGTTGCCGTCGGGGGGAGTCTTGTCCACTGCTTCCATGAAGTGTTTCAAGTCGGCGTGCTTCAGACACTCCTCCACTGACTTCCTGTTCTTCAGAGAGGCCAGGATCTTCTCATCATGCTGGTAGGAGTAGACCAGGCTCTCGATTGCGAGCAAGAGCGCGTCTGCGCTTTCGGGCCACCCGGCTCGCTGTTCGAACGCAGCAGGCTTGTCAAGCGTGCCTAGGTGGCGGCGACAGGCGACCACGCTGACGGTGACCGAGCGAAGGAGCTCCTTCACCTCTGAATGCCACGTCATCTTCTCCATGGTCTTCCACAGGAAGTGCAGCAGGCTGCGTTTGTACAGGAAAAGCTGAGGCAAGCTCTTTCCGTTCCACCCGGTCATCTTCCCTTCGAGGAGACCTAGTGATATGTTGTCACGTTTACCGCCACCTTCTGAACAAGTCTGCCAAAAGTCAAACAACATCTCGAAGTTCCATTCGAGGTTATCGGTCTTGGTTTTGTCGGACTGCACGATTACTTCTCGAATTTTATGGAGCGAGTCCATCGGATTCTCTAATCCTTGCTCGTCGAACCTCAGGAGGATATTGCGCACACGCGGTGAACTCATGGCCGCGCTGTTGTGTATCATTTGGGCTTGCTCCACAAAGGTAACAGTGACTGGTTCGCTTCCCTTGGCCATCTTGATATCGGAGTACTTGTCTCGCAGGCTCTGCTTTGTCTGCTTCTCGGCATTCTCCCCAGACTCTAACTGACGCTTGAGGTCCATCACCTCAAAGGACCTCATGAGAGCGGAAGTCCTCATGTTCTCGTGCAGAACGCCGACATCCTCACGCTCCTGGATGATGCTGTCCGGGCTGAACAACGTGTTCGTCACATGCTGCTCGGCCTCGATGGCCTTGAACCTGAAGGGCACGGACAGCATTGCGTCCTTCCATGGCTTCAAGGCCTCCTGGCGATCCGTGATCTCCATGTCACGAGCATGGTTGACTGCCGCGGCAAGTGCCTGACGAAAGGCGTCTCGGATTTCGGGGCTGTCGAAAGCAAGAAGCTGCCCTTTGTTCAAGTGCGGCAGCTCTGGCATTTCCACGTACACAAGCACCTCCTTCTTGATGAACGCGGCCTTGCTGAAGAAGTGCTTCTGTAGGCAATCCAGGCGACACTTGTACTTGGGCACCCCAGGCTGTAGTTCCCAATTCAAGTTCAGCCACCACAGCGGCGCCGCGCAGCAGTAGGGCTCCCCTTTCGATAGCTTGGCGGTGGCCACACCTGCATCGTACGGCAGCAGCCCGCAAGTTCCATTTGGGGGCTCCTCCAGGATGCCTGCGAAGCACTCCTCCTTCAATGTGGTAGCATCGCAGGAGGCCAGGTGTGCGAGGACGTGGGCGTTCAGGGAATCCTTGGAGAGCTCGAGTTCAGTACAAGGCTTGACCACCAGCGGCTTCGGCTTTGCCTTTGCCTTCGCCGCCTTCTTCTCCCCAGCTTTGGCCTTGGGAACCGTGTCGCTTGCCTTGCGCTTGCCGCCCATGGCACCACACTGAGAGGCCTGGGAAGAATACAACCTGAGCCTGACAAATTAAGGATCCGCGATTGAACTTTCGTAGTTTGCAGATCGCTCACTGTCATTGTCATGAATCAGAGCATGAACTTCAGCAGTTTTGCGCCCCGAGCTGCTTAAGGCTTCAGATGAGGATCAAAACTCCGGCATCACGCACGCTGCACGTCAGCTGACATGCACTGCGCATGCGGGCAAGACACTGCGCAAAATTCGAGCGATCACAGTGACAGTGAAGCCATTCCCCAACAGCTGCCGCATCATAGGATCTGTGACCCCAGGTATCGGGCACTGAAGGTGACTGTGACCCTTGGCATGAAGATCGATGCCTTGACTGCGCAGCAACTCCTTGACGGAGAGGAAGCGACCCTTGTGCATGAGCCAAAGCGTGCCGGCATGCGACTTGATGACACACGGAAGGCAATCATACTTGTAGTTCAGGAACTGCACCGACGCCCCAGCATCAACAACCCACGGCTCCTTGAAGGGCTGGCTCTGCGGGTACTTTTTCCTGATCTCATTGAAGGCTGCATTGATGGCAGCCAAAGCTGTCTTGCTAAGCTTCGCCAAGTCAACCTCCGGAAGGTCTGCCTCCAAGATGCTGTCAAGAGGAACACCTGGTAGTTGCGCTGGCCACTGCCATGAACCGCAAGTGTCACGGCGGGTTGCCACCAAGTAGACGCGCCGTCTTGAGGCTGGCACTCTACCGTACCACCAGGAGTCGAGGATCTTGAACTCGACGTTGTAGATGTGATTGTGTATGCCCCGCAGGAGGCGCAGGATTTCGTCCCAGTGAGCTTTGTACCGTGGAAACTCAACGAGGTCGGAGACGTTCTCCAGCAGGACGACGTCTGGAAGCAACTCCTCCACCGTGTACAAGATGTGCCAAATCACTTGGGCCCTTGAGTCAGCCTCTCCACGGCGCAAGCCACACTTCGCAAAAGGCTGGCAAGGAAAGCCAGCTGTGTAGATGAAGCATGTTTCTTTGACATCACGCTGGAAGAGGTTCTTCATATCATCCACATCTCGCTTGGTTAGGTCCTGGTAAAGGACCTCACACTTCGGATGCCACGCGTTGAAAACCCGTCGGGCCTTGGGGCAGATTTCGCTGCCAAACCAATGCCCGAACCCAGTGCCTCCCAAGACCTCCTTCAAGGCAACGGCCCCTCCATCTAAGCCAGAACAATCGCTGGCGTAGACCACTTTCCGCAATCTCTTTGCAAACGTCGCCAAAGGCTTCGACACAGTCAACGTCCGGCCCCTGATCTTCTTCTTGGCTGGCCCATTGCCATCGTCCTCGTCACAGGGCGTCTCCCGAATCGATTTGGCCTTGGGGACGGGCACGCCTGTGAACTCAGGTGTGTTCGGCTTGCGCTTCATCTTCGGCGCCATTCGTCGGAAAGGGGAGCTAAAATTGAATCTGCGCCGCAACACTACTCAAGGCTAAACAGCCGCAGAACAGTCAGCACAGCACGCTTGCTTTGCAGATAATAAGGCTGGCTGCAAAATCCATCTTTGCAACATTGTGGAATACAGAGCAATGGCTTGATTCTGTTTTCTTCACGTCTCCTGCATCCCGGGGCCCAAGGACAGCTGTTATCAAAATCGGGACATCCTTTGTCATTGTCAGTGATCATTCCAACAAGATTTGTAACATGGCAAAAGACTAGCGGCCTGGAGCCTTTGAAGCATTTCTCCTTTGCTACTGCTCTGCCCGAACTTCAACCCATCGCCACACGGAGCCGTCAGGTACCCTTTCAAGCCTTTCTTGGCCCAAACTTGGCAAGCGGAAGGGCATCCCTTTCTCCGATGTCTGCATTTCGAGCAGCCATACTCCTTCTTCATGGAATCGGGCTCCGGGACCGCCGCGCCAGAACCAGCGTCACCGCCACTAAGCGACACTGCCATCGCCCCGTCCTCGACCAGCTCGACACTGTCGCTGTCGACCGGCACCACAACACCGTCACTGGCACCGCCAAGCCGCATGTTGTCACCGAGATCTGCAGACTCGGCAATGGCAAACGACGCAGAAGGCTTCTTCATCGCCACACGCGCAGCCGCAGGCTTTTTCAGCACCGGCTTCGATGGTGAACACTTAGACGTTGTGCCAGGCGGAGACTGCAACACGGCCTTGACGCCCTTGCCCTTGCCCTTGCCCTTGCCCTTCTTAACTGCGGCAGCTGAGGAGGCTTCAGCGGGCGCACGCTTCTCGACGACCGCCTCCTTCTTAGTCTTCTTCGTCTTGTCAGCTGGAGTTTCTAGGCCATGGGAGATGCCCTCGTCATTGTGGTCTGAGGACGGCAATGTGTCAGCAGCCACTCGAAACGGCCCCACCCAGACGTAGTCGGCCTTGAGCTCGAGCCCCTTAGCCTTAGGCTTCGGTGCCATAGCAGGCAAATGCGCGAACACTAGCTGATAAAGCGGAGCCGCGGATGTGCTGCAGCAGCACCGATGCATGAACTCAACACCCTCACCGCGCACCGTCGCGCAGCAAATGTCAAACATGGACCTGGACATGACATGGTAGTTGCAGGGCTGAAAAGTGCAATTTGCCCGTGGCTTCCCGAAATAACAACCGGCGCCGGGCGCCGGCCGCTATTTCGGAGCTGGGCGCCCAGCTCCGAAATAGCGGCCCGGCGCCCGGCGCCGTAGCAGCCAACACGCTTGCCAGCGACAACCGCCAAATAAGCATTCGGGTCTCATGGCGGCACGCGCCGGGCTCTTATTTCGGAGCTGGGCGCCCAGCTCCGAAATAACAGCCGGCGCGTGCCGCCATGTGCTATTTCAACCGCAAATTGCTGGAATCCTGGATTTGTTTGCTTAAGGCTCTGGCTGAACTTAACCTGGGCCCCTTGCGCGTTTGCAGCCACGGAGGAAAAGGTCGCCAGCCAGGCCTGAGCATGACTGCACTTTCAAAACTTGAAACTGGCTGCGTTCGCCGCTGCGCTGCAGATGCAAGCAGGCACTATCAGGCACTCCTGCTTCAAGATTTCCGGGCACACTCCGTTTCATTTCAGCCACCCTCCATCAATGAATCATTGTTACCATTATTATTAAAAGTGCAAATTAAGAATAGACCGCTCAAATCAATCCGATTTTAGCCCGAGCAACATCCCTTGCAGAACCTTTTTCCCCCCAGGAATTCACGTCAATGTCAAAGTCAAAGTGGAAAGGCAATCCCTTCTCACTCTTAACTCTTTGAATGCAGCATCTGTGCACGAGAACCACTTCTCAGGATGTCTGGGAAATGGTTTGACCTAAGATTCCATACAGAATGAACACCGAACCGTGCTTCCTGGTGGTTCGCGGAGACAGAAACGGCTAGACTAAGAAGAATGACTACTGAGACATGCGTGGGACAAAATTTGGCACTTCTTGCTTTCAGAGTTTAGCGGCCACACGCTCCCATACATGTGCGGGATGCATCAATTTTTTGGAAAAAAGCCAAAGCCTCACTGGCGTTGAATTTCTGGTGCACTGTGCTCCACACCTGACACGAGACTACGTGGCGCAGGCAGCTCAATCAACCGTTGCACTCTATGTTGCAATATTTTTCTGAATGACAAGCGCCCGGAGTATTGTACATGTGAATCGAGTCAGGCCGGCCCTCCCTGGGTTAGGTTAAACTTTTTAATTCGTCGGCCTCGTCGCTCTTTTCAGGATCTGTCAGCAGGAGAACCGCCACATTCTTAACTCTCACAGCCCGCTGCAGAAAATGCTGTCGACTTTGCGCAAGCTGCCACTTGCTGCTTGCGCGCTCAAGGCCCGCAAGAAGTAGCTGGCTGAGGCCCCTGTTGTCGCGGACGAAACCGTCACTCAACCAAAGGATGCGCCTGGAGGATACACTGGCGAAAAACGCCAGGGCAGGCCCTCCGACATGGCTTGTGCAAAGGATGCCTCCAAGCAACACTGCCTGCCAATGGACTAGCGCAGGAGCCCTAGTCACATCTTCAACGAGATAAACCTTGTCATTGCGGTCGTCTTGTGTGAGCCTTTGAAGCGGTACCGCGCCCCGGCAGTCCAGCGCAGCAACACGATCAATTGCAGCCGACGATTGCCTCCGTGCCAGCTCTTGGTCTTGCCTCTGAGACTTTCTCACGGCCGCCTTGTCGTTGTCCTTGTCTTTCTGGAGGATGCCGAGGATGGAGGCCAGGTCACTGGTGGATGCCGCTTCCGCAAGGTCGAATCTGCCAGCGGCTATCTCCTCCGCCATTCGTCGGAGGCGCTTCTCTTCGACAAACTTCACCTTCCGGATGTGGGACGCTTAAGTTCAAGCTCTCATGATTTATTTTTGTTTGCGCTATCTCATCGCAGGCTTCAATTCTAGTTGAATCCACATCGCTTCCTTGTACATTGACAAGTCCCCGAAAGAAATAATTCAAATTTAATTTGGCCCAGGCTTACTTACAATGAACACAGCGTCAAACTCACCCGGCAGTTCTGCTGCAACAAGATTTTGGTAGGCCAAGGACTTCCGGAAATCAAGAATAGGGTTCACCCAAACCCCCGCCTCAGCTTCATGCTTCGCGGACCAATCATCTGCGCCCAGAGCATATTTGGCTGACGATGCCAGGGCCGGTTGACCTGCAGCTTCAGAGACCTGACGATATCTTTTTCGCAGAAAGCCTGCTTCTGAGGGCGTTCCGGCCGACTCACAGACGATTCTCTTTCTCCCAGCATCTTGTCGGATTGAGCGCTTGCCACGACCAGCCAAACGTGGCCTGCCATAGACCTCTGTCCACAATCGGCATGCTCTCTGGATCACAGAGACTTCCTCGTGACTCTGGATGTCGAGCACTTCCATCACGTCATTCAGGTGACCGTCGCTGAGACTCTCATGCACAGCTTTTCCTTGAGAAAAACTTTGCTCCACGCCACTTGTGGAACCACAGGACGCCCAAAACCGAACCAAAAGCGGCAGTAAAGATTGAGGTGGCTCGGACCTCGAGGCTGTAGCCTTCACTGTCTCAGCCCAAGCCGCTCCTGTGTTATTATTATTATGGTTACCGGGAAATTCGGGAACAAACTATTCCTGGTCGACCTTTTCAATTGGCTTCGGCTTCGGCTTGACCAGGATGGCTTGGATATGAATTAGACAGGCGCCCTGTGAGGTTTCTAAACTAACTTACGGAATTAGGATTTACTATGAGCGCGTTGTTTACCTCTTCATAATAAACAAGATTCAGGGATTGGCGGCGTTGGTTGCGAGAACCTGCGTGCAATACTAATACTCTGCCCCCTGATTCATTTCAATTTAGTCTCAAACAAATTATTCTTGATCCAAACTTAATTTAAAATATTGCCAGGAAAACATTAAACTGTCTATCCCTTGTCCTGAGGAAAGCCCTTGCTGCGAAGCGAACCGCATGGCTATGTGACGCAGTCGCATGAACTCCGCGTCCACGTTATCCAAATCCACCGCGATGCGAAAGACATCCACCAAGTGCCCAAACTGTGCTACGCGGTCCAAGGATGCTTGAGACATGCGGTTGTCAATCGTAGGCGTCACTTTGAAGGCTCCGAAACTCTGGATTGTCTCAAAAACAGGAAACTCAGCTTCCAATGTTTTGCGTACAACCAATGTCCAATTTGCCATTCGACCAAGGCAACGTTTCACCACACCAGCCGGAACACCCTGTGCGGATGAGAAGGAACCGGACGGCAGCATGAATGGCTGTCGGAGAAGTCGCAACATGTGTGCGGTGTAGCCCGTTTTTAGGCAGACAGCCTCGTCAAGCGAATCTGCAGCAAACAAGGCTTCCAATCGATCGCGGAAACCAGCAACAGTGAAAGTGAGATCTTCCAGCGGGAAAACCTCTCGGTCAAGGGAGCGTGTGAATGTCAAGTTTTCCTCTGCCGCGTCTGCCTGCATTGCCAGCTGAAGACAACGTTCTGGAGTAACCCAGCTCAGAAAATCAGCGGCCGCCTGGCCCTCTTCTTTCCCCTTGCGATCCTTGGCCACTTGAACCATAGTCAGTAGAAGTGGATGAAGGAAGAGACACGCACGCCCACAAGGCCTTGCGCACGAGTCCTTCTTTGACGGCCACTGGTAAAATTGGCCCGATGTAGTTTATTGTATGATTCGTTAATGAAAGACTTAAACACTCTGAATTTCCTCCCAGATTCGAAACGATGCGGGGCGAAGCGCAAATCGCCCAGCTTTGGGTGCGACTTGACAGCCCGCAGCGAATCTTCCAGCTGCTGCACACGCTGCTGAAAGACTGCGGAGAACATGGGGCTGTACTCTATGAGTCGCGCCGGACTCTTCTGGCCAAAGATAAAGCGCTCCGAAACCTCGTTAAGGAAGGCATCTGTAGCCCAACCACGGGAGAGGTTGCGCCGCGAAGCATGCGGCTTGTCCCGCGTAAGGATGCGCAGATTCTTCAGCTCGGCAAAATCGCCCCCGTTTCCGCGAAGCAGCCTTGCGGCCTTGACTTCATCATACGCAGCGTCACTCACAAACGCTTCCACAGAATCCAGCAGGCTGCTGCAAAGCTGCTCCTGGAAAACTGAGCGAGTGATTAATATGTTCAGTCATTGACATTGAGAAACCAAGACTAATGAACGAACTCAAAGTTTCTAGTCTGATTCGGGGCTTGACTGGTTACTACGGCTGATCGTAAGAATATTCAGCAACTGACCACAGCGAATGAAAAACTGGCAAGACTCGTCAATGGCACCGACCGGATGGTGATGTGTATTGTAAGCAATGTCAGCCTTCGGGGTGGCAAACTGACGCAAAGCCGAAACGGTTGCCTTGCGTATGGCGCTTGAATCCATACCCGCGTCGCACATATCCACTGTGCACAGATAGCCTGAGCGAATCTCCATCCGGCTGTTTGCTGCCACATACCGCAGCCGCAGTTTGTTCCGCCGGGCGTCTTGCATAATCGTGCATGAAACAGTAAAGTTCTTGTCAAGTCGGCGTGGAGTCCACAAGACACGCTTCTGCTCGCGGCTGCTCTCTGCAAGGCACCACAGCATCTGCCTGCATTTTTTCTGCCACCCGATGCCGCTCACACCCGCCCGACCGAGTGTTTTCCGTTCCTCACGCAGAACCCGGACGAGTTCTTGGAACTCAAGCTGCGGAGGATGATGCTTGCTGCTCACATCTGAAGTCTGCCTGCCACTGTGCTCGTGCATCTCCAACGCTTTCTTGTGAAACTCGCTCTGGCTTTCGTGCCTTTGCAAGCGGGAAGGGCGAAGTGATGCCACGGTTGTCAAACCAAGGTCTATGAACTGTCTCTTTCGGGTGGATGCGCAGCCGGCTTCCTTGGCCCACGCCTGGCAAAGGGTGCATCCAGCCTTGAAGGTCGGCGACCAAGAATATGTTAACCAGGGGAAGCTGGTCCGCAGCTTCTCTCCAGATTTTTGCAAGAAGCACTTGACACAGGAGCTTGCCATGCATGTGCAAGACGAAGCAGACTGATTAGACGTATCCGCTGCGCCGCGTATCGTCATGGCTCAATTCACTGTCACAGGGTGTGGAGCACAAGGCTCAAGTCACCTAAGGCCTAGGTGAATTCGGTAGTTTAGCGGCCATGGTTCAGACATGCGTTGTGTACATGAGGACGTCTTCGGCTGCCAACGTGGGTGAGGGAAAGGACTCAGAATCCCGTCAACTACGTACCTGCTTGGCCTACGCAGAACAGAGAAAGTACACTGTACGTGGTCGGTTTTCAGACCCTGCTGTCTCTGGCAGTGACCCGCTCATCTATCGACATGGCTTCTGTAGCATGACGAAGTTCTGCATTCAACAAGGTATCCACTTGATCCTGCTGGAGTGTGCTGACAGATTCGCCCGTGACGTCCTAGTGCAAGAAACGGGCCTCAAGTGGCTGCGAGAAGCAGGCTTGCGTGTCGAGACTGCTGATCAAGGGGCCGCCATCATGAATGACGAATCTCCCACTGCAGTGCTTCTTAGACAGGTCTTGGGGTCGGTGTCGCAGTTCACAGCAGCTCAAATCCGGGATCGGTTGTCTCAGGGCAGGCAGAAGAAGCGCTCTGAGGTGGCGGCCGATGGGCAGGCACCGCGAAGCTTGAGCGGCAAACCTAAGCTTGGGGGCCCGAAGAACTCCTTTGACGGCGACCGTGACCTCTACGACTACATCCGCCAGAAAAGCAGAAGCAGCAACGTCAACCTAACTCACCTGGCTAAAGACTTGAAGAAGCACAAGCCCAAGAGATGGTGTGTGCGGGAGGGGCCGAACAAAGGGCAACCCTGGAGCGCCAAACATGTTGGCAAGTTGCTTTCCCGCTTTGAGAGAGGCAAAGACAAAGCCTACCTGAACAACTTGTCCCCGAAATCAAAAGCTAAGTCCCCGAAAGCAAAGGCTAAGGCGAAGGCTAGAAAGTCTAAGCCGACAAGAGCCCAGAAATCAAAGGCTTTGGCGACAGCGTAGACTGCCAATTGTATGACAAGTACGGCTAAGTACGGTTGCACTCCCGGCCTGGCACGGCTGGATGTTCCGATCAAGTTCAGCGCAGAAAAGATTCATCAACTGCTGGGCCTGGAACCTGAAGCCCATTAAAACCCGACCAACAGGCCCCAACCTGGTCCGCACTCCAAGTCAACACCGACAAGAGCTCCCCCCAACCAACGCTTAGGCATTGGTAAAACGCAGACACATTGGTAAAACTGCGTATTCGCTTTGTACTTTGTCAAAGAATGTCTGGGCATCAGCAGTGATTGGTAAAACAAACCACTCAGTCTAGTCAGTAGTATAGAACCTAGACTTCAACACGTGGGCCTTTGCCAGGTCATACCAGCTCGGCCGAACTCGGAGAGTTTGTTGCCTCAGCGTCAGAGGCATGCGACTTAATGCAAAGTGGCACACATTGACGGCATGGCTTTGCTGCTACACTTGAAGCTCGCATGCCTCTATCTGTCTGACTGCTGACTCGCTTCCACACAGTTGATTAGCTTCCTTCAGCGTGATCCCCCCAAGTTTAGGGTTTAGGGTTTTAGGGTTTAGGGTTTAAATTTAGGGTTTAGGGTCCGCCTGGATTGTCGAGCAGGTTTCTGGGCGCCAGACCCAAGCGGTGATGTTCTGCCTCAGCAGGAAGCTCGGTAATGGAAGCCAAAATTCACTTCATTACCATGTGCTGCACCCATGTCACGAATGTCACACTGCCGTGCGTGTCACAGCATTCACAGCCTTCAGAACACGTGTTCGTCGTGCACAGTCAAAGCTGTGTGCATCCCCGCAGGATTTTCAGGGCAATGACGGACGGTCCCGGTAGAAGGGGCTGGGGGGGTAGCGGTGAATGGCGTGGCAATGGAAGTAGTGGCGGGCGTCGCCAGGACAAGGGTGGCTACCGCGACCGCCAGAGCTTAGCTGAGGAGTACTGGGCCGGTCGCACAACAGATGATCCCAGAAAGAGAACCACAAGCCATCTCAAGCGTCAGATGGATCGGGACCCTCTTCGCTCAGAAAACAAGTTGCTTCGTCGCGAGCTAGATGAAAGCAAGGCCGGTTAGCTTGTCGCTGTTATGATAATGCCCTAAATTGAATGTGGATAGCAAATTGACCCACAACTCAAGCTCATCCTGCAGCCCCCGGCCAGGCCAGTGTGGCCGCACTGAACCAGGAGATCGGCTCCCTGCGCCCTCTCGCATCACGAACCTTGCTGGCAGAGGCTGTCTGGGTCAGTCTTCTTGTTGTCGATTTTCTATTTCTTTGAGATCAAAGTCAATGACACAGGGGCGTGTAGCGACGCTGGAGCAGAACCTTTTTGGCGAGAAGGCTGAACTGGGGAGGGATTATCAATAAGCACCCCGGGCCCCCTCTCATGAGCCAGGAAAAGGCCGCCCGGCTGATGGCAGAGCGCCCAAGGCCTATGGAAGACTTGATGAGGATGGCTGCATTGCAGGACAGACAGTTTAAACCCGCCACTTAACTCAAGCCGAAGCTTGCCGAAGCCTGAATCACCTAAGACAAAGTCACCTGAGTAGCGTTGGTGCTTCGGGGTTCAGGAGCGCAACAAAGACCTGGAGAAAAGCCTTGCCTCGGAGAAGGCAAGCTCGCAACGAGCGCTCGAGGCGGCGGAGGCTGACAGAGGGCAGAGACTTTCTGCAAAATTGGGATTATTGACTGGGTTCACATGTTCGGCAAAGTCAGTTAGATTAGTCTGCCTCATTGAACAGGCTGACAAGAAGAAGCACGCCCAACTCAAGAAAGCCTACGCGGAGAAGACTGGCGTGATCAAGGTGATTTTGCAAATCATGCCCTCGACAATGTTGTGACTTTTACATACGTTGTTTTGAGTATAGTTTTTAGAAAACAGGCCAAAGATGAAGAAATCAAGCTGCTCAAAGATGCGGTCTGCGAGAATGAGAGCATCAAGCAGGCAAGTGACAGTGCGCATTGTCACCAGCTCTCAACTTATTGTCGTGCGATGAGGATTTGAAACGGGCAAAGGCCGAAAACATGGAGCTGAAGGTGAGGGGTGGTAGGAGTTCTCGAGACTATCTCGGTGAAACTTATGGCTGAGATTGTGCTTAGTCTGACCAGGCAGAGAACGATGCCTTCGCGCAGCAGCTGCTCATCATGGAGGATGGGCGGTCTTAGTCTCTCTATGAAGTAATTAAATCGTGAAACAAGCAACAATTCCACAGCTTGCTTGCGTTCAACCCTGGGGAGGCCACCAGCGACCAGCGCACGTCGGAGTTCCTGGCGGAGCAGGACAGAGTTCCGTGCACTTGGCCAGGAAGATTAAGTTGTGTGGCAGGAGCAGAATCACGTTCTGCAAGGGAACTTGGAGGACCTCAAGCAGAAGCTCTCGACCCTTCAGGACCCTCCAACATGTCCATTCTTGTAAGAATAATTTTTCTCATGCACTCTCGCACTGCAGGAGCGCTATGACGAAGCGGAGCGCGAGAAGCAAGATGCTGAGGAGCTGGAGCTACACCAGAGCTAGCGCTTGCCTATCACAGTTGTCATTGCAGGATCGCCACGACGCCTTGCTCAAGGAACGCTTGGAGGTGGCAAACCGTGACCCCGACCCCGAGCCTACCTCACCTGCCGAATCCCTGGCCCACATCCCAGCGCCTGATTGCAGACCGCGGCCATGTCATCCATATCCATGTCCCACAGCCTAGGTGCCGACGGAAGTGGCTTCTCCCTACAGCTCAAGGAACTGAGGGCCACTGAAGGCATGCTCTTATCGGAACAGTCGTTGGCTTCCTAAAGACGTGAGTCTATGCTGCGTTTGTCAGGAATGCTGACCCAGCTGATATCTTCCGAAGCTCCTGACGAAGCATCCCGACTTTCGCACTAGTATCGGCTGCGCAGTCATAGTGTGCTTCCATTCACAAACCCGTGCATCTCGATTTCGCCCTCTCAATTTCGACCTCTCGATTTCGACCTGAGGTGACCACGAAGATGCCGACTCGACTGCTCAACGTCGGAAAACTGCGATGCACTGCATGCTGGGAATTGGAGCAGGGCTGCGGCTTTTCCCACTGAGTCGTCGTGCGCCTTCTTGCCGAGGCAGCTGTTCCAGCCTTGGGGCGGCAGAATTTGAAGGCAGCCCTGGCGTTGCAGAGGGGGACACTGTAAAGTGAGATGAACATGTGGTGAGTTCATATTGCCAGTCCCATCTATACTCAGAGCTACACTCATGATATATGGTTGTCGAAAATTTCAAAAGCGACTGAACATGATTGAGGCCTGTGGCCTTGTTCTACTCTGACTGCCCGGAGCCCAAACATCACAAAGTCCAGTTCCCAAATCTAGGCCTCATCTAAATTTCTGCTGAAACCTTCAAAATGTAATGCCAAAATGGATCCTGAACTGAGTCCCATCGACGAGCGTGCCGCTATCACAGCGGTCTTTGATTCATGTTGCCGCTATCACAGCGGTCTTCAGTCACAGCACTATCACAGTGCTTTTCATTTAATCAGCGCTATCGCAGCGCTTTATGCAAAAGCACTATCACAGTGCCTTGTACTCCTAAGGCGCTATCACAGCAGCTTTCGTTGAAGATGGAGCCGAGCTTGCCTGCAGGGCCCTGAAAAGACGCTGGGTGTAGGGCTTTACGGCATTGAGGGTTTACCTGGAGGGCGGGGGTGTAAGTCTTGAATACAAAAAACCCACGTAATCGGTTCGGGTTTTAGGGTTTGAGCTTGTAAGTTTCGGATTTAGAGGTCACAAACAGAAGGATTAAGGGTGTACTTGTCAAGCCGGAATGGAGGGTTTAGGGCGAGCTTAGGGTTGAGGGTTTAGGGGGTTGACGGGCTTAGAGGCTTAATAGGGTTTAGGGTGTTACAGTTAAGGGTTTGAACTTAACCGAGGCTTTAGGGTTTGAGGTTTCTGGGATACAATATAAACTTCTGAGCACCTAGGTCGAACTACGCCCTTTAAGCCTAAGCCCTTAATGCTCACTCAGGAGACTCGCGGACTGAGGCCAATGCGTCCTGCCTTGCGATGGCACAGCATGACACACACACACACACCCATCCTTCGCAAGAACGGAAACACATCATGTGTGTGTGATCTCGACACAACACATGCTCGCAAACACTGACTCATGATAGCAAGTGTACGTGTGTGTGTGTGTGGGTGCGTGCGTGCGTGCGTGCGTGCGTGCGTGGGTGTCTGTGTGTGAGTGTGTGTGTGTGTGTGTGTGTGTGTGTGTGTGTGTGTTCCATCACTCTCCCCTTCCAAGCTTTAAGCCTTAGCCAAAATGATGGGACAAACTTGGTATTTTGTAGCAGAAAATTTCACAAAGATGGTGGACAAGCATGGTGTTTTCATTCCAAGCGACCCCTATCAAAAACCCCACAGTTTGCTTAAGCCTTTTGCTTTTCGTTTATGATTTTTTCAATTTTCGAATTGCTCTTTTGGAGCCTTTGCTAAGCAAACCCAAGTTCACTCGGCTGGGTCTCAACTCAGCCTCCAAGCTCCGGCCTTCTCGCTGCCCACGAGCTCTCGCCACTAGCCACCCAACAAGGATGCCCACCAGCAGACCACTACTAAGCCCCAAGGCCAAGATGGGGAGACAGGATTGTCTCTGACAGGATTCGAGCAGGCCCCTCAAGGCCTCAGCCTCTGATGCGTTTCTCTCCAAGTCTGGTAGCCGCGCAATGCAAGACAGAGCAGAATGTATCCAGGGACCGTCGTTCACTTCCCAGGCCTTATCCACGCCCCTGTCGCAGCTTCCCTTCCCAGAGTCGCCCCAGTAGTGTACAAACCAACGAAGGATTTCAACCACCGCACCACGGGCTAGGTCCTTCCAGACCCCCATTCAGAACCCTATCTACCTCTAGAGCAGGAATCCTTGAGGAATAATGCAACAGAATCCCGGTCGCTGCATCAAAAACACACTAAAGTGCACACAAGAACACAGGCCCGGTCGCCTGACTCAAGGAGGAGCGTCGTCAGGGTCTGTGGAGTTCAGCCTGGACGTAGTCGTGACCGACCGGCTACAGGGTTTTCTTGGCCTGGTCGAAGTTTGGGAGTTTTCGACGTTGGCTTGTAACCCCACCTACAACCCATAAAGGTAAATAGAGTTGAAGCCTCAAAACTCATCCAACTTCAGAAGCCCTTTCACAACCTTAAGACTCAAAGGACCCTCCTACAGAGGGACTGGTACCCCCTACAAGGAGGGGTCTTGAGGGCCCAAGAGCCTTAGGGAAGGTAAAGTTTACACGGCGTAGGCCTAGGGCTTGCTACAAGACAAGCCCCGAACCCTGGCGTGACTTTCTCTCCTGCGCTGGTCCACGGCTCGCAGCAAAAGAATATGTATATACATACACGGACAGGCGCAGACAATGACGTGGATTCAACCTTGAAGCAGCGATAGCACAGGCTTGGGTCTGGTAGATCCAACGATATACATAAACAAGACTGTCTCAGACACATGCACCACAGAAGCATTGGTGTCAGCCACGCCATTGACGACGTAGCTTTTTGTCTGCAAGCTGACACCGGAAGAGAAAACAGCAAGATGGACGAACTGCGCTGGTAGCTCACTGCATCATTGCGCTCATCGCTTCTTCACGGATTCGAAGAGTTGGGAGTAAAGACGTGGTCAAATACGTATCCCATCATATTGGCGATCTCGAAATGGCCCATGGACAGCGCCACGCGGACTGGTGAGTTGCGCCACAGTCCATCCATGTGACAGGTGGCGCGCGCTTCCAGTAAGCGACGCACGATGCTCAGCTGGCCCACGCGGACGGCCTTGGCGCTATAAGCTTGTACTAACGCATGAGAACGCACATTGATTGCAAACACAACAGCATCAACACGTACAGTTGTTCAAAACCTGGTTTCATCGTTTGTCATACCTGCCTCAACCGCAGCTGCTTCTTTAACCGCTTGCTGACCGTATCACGCACGTTGTCAATACAAGTATGACTTTT